>OY804590.1:7254602-7582987 GCA_963680875.1 Bathymodiolus brooksi | reverse complement strand
GCCATAGACATAACCGTATCATTTCATTGTAGCAGGGAATAGCCATAGACATAACTATCATTTCATGTGCAGGGAATGCCATAGACATAACCTATCATTTCATGTGCAGGGAATGCCATAGACATAACCTATCATTTCATGTTCAGGGAATGCCATAGACATAACCTATCATTTCATGTGCAGGGAATGCCATAGACATAACCTATCATTTCATGTGCAGGGAATGCCATAGACATAACCTATCATTCATGTGCAGGAATGCATAGACATAACCTATCATTTCATGTGCAGGGAATGCCATAGACATAACCTATCATTTCATGTGCAGGGAATGCCATAGACATAACCTATCATTTCATGTGCAGGGAATGCCATAGACATAACCTATCATTTCATGTGCAGGGAATGCCATAGACATAACCTATCATTTCATGTACAGGGAATGCCATAGACATAACCTATCATTTCATGTACAGGGAATGCCATAGACATAACCTATCATTTCATGTACAGGGAATGCCATAGACATAACCTATCATTTCATGTACAGGGAATGCCATAGACATAACCTATCATTTCATGTACAGGGAATGCCATAGACATAACCTATCATTTCATGTACAGGGAATGCCATAGACATAACCTATCATTTCATGTACAGGGAATGCCATAGACATAACCTATCATTTCATGTAAGGGAATGCCATAGACATAACCTATCATTTCATGTACAGGGAATGCCATAGACATAACCTATCATTTCATGTACAGGGAATGCCATAGACATAACCTATCATTTCATGTACAGGGAATGCCATAGACATAACCTATCATTTCATGCACAGGGAATGCCATAGACATAACCTATCATTTCATGTACAGGGAATGCCATAGACATAACCTATCATTTCATGTACAGGGAATGCCATAGACATAACCTATCATTTCATGTACAGGGAATGCCATAGACATAACCTATCATTTCATGTACAGGGAATGCCATAGACATAACCTATCATTTCATGTACAGGTAATGCCATAGACATAACCTATCATTTCATGTACAGAGGATTGCCATAGACATAACCTATCATTTCATGTACAGGGAATGCCATAGACATAACCTATCATTTCATGTACAGAGAATGCCATAGACATAACCTATCATTTCATGTACAGGGAATGCCATAGACATACCTATCATTTCATGTACAGGGAATGCCATAGACATAACCTATCATTTCATGTACAGGGAATGCCATAGACATAACCTATCATTTCATGTACAGGGAATGCCATAGACATAACCTATCATTTCATGTACAGGGAATGCCATAGACATAACCTATCATTTCATGTACAGGGAATGCCATAGACATAACCTATCATTTCATGTACAGGGAATGCCATAGACATAACCTATCATTTCATGTACAGGGAATGCCATAGACATAACCTATCATTTCATGTGCAGGGAATGCCATAGACATAACCTATCATTTCATGTGCAGGAATGCCATAGACATAACCTATCATTTCATGTGCAGGGAATGCCATAGACATAACCTATCATTTCATGTGCAGGGAATGCCATAGACATAACCTATCATTTCATGTGCAGGGAATGCCATAGACATAACCTATCATTTCATGTACAGGGAATGCCATAGACATAACCTATCATTTCATGTGCAGGGAATGCCATAGACATAACCTATCATTTCATGTGCAGGGAATGCCATAGACATAACCTATCATTTCATGTGCAGGGAATGCCATAGACATAACCTATCATTTCATGTACAGGGAATGCCATAGACATAACCTATCATTTCATGTACAGGGAATGCCATAGACATAACCTATCATTTCATGTACAGGGAATGCCATAGACATAACCTATCATTTCATGTACAGGGAATGCCATAGACATAACCTATCATTTCATGTACAGGGAATGCCATAGACATAACCTATCATTTCATGTACAGGGAATGCCATAGACATAACCTATCATTTCATGTACAGGGAATGCCATAGACATAACCTATCATTTCATGTACAGGGAATGCCATAGACATAACCTATCATTTCATGTACAGGGAATGCCATAGACATAACCTATCATTTCATGTACAGGGAATGCCATAGACATAACCTATCATTTCATGTACAGGGAATGCCATAGACATAGACCTATCATTTCATGTACAGGGAATGCCATAGACATAACCTATCATTTCATGTACAGGGAATGCCATAGACATAACCTATCATTTCATGTACAGGGAATGCCATAGACATAACCTATCATTTCATGTACAGGGAATGCCATAGACATAACCTATCATTTCATGTACAGGGAATGCCATAGACATAACCTATCATTTCATGTACAGGGAATGCCATAGACATAACCTATCATTTCATGTACAGGGAATGCCATAGACATAACATATCATTTCATGTGCAGGAATGCCATAGACATAACCTATCATTTCATGTGCAGGGAATGCCATAGACATAACCTATCATTTCATGTGCAGGGAATGCCATAGACATAACCTATCATTTCATGTGCAGGGAATGCCATAGACATAACCTATCATTTCATGTGCAGGGAATGCCATAGACATAACCTATCATTTCATGTGCAGGGAATGCCATAGACATAACCTATCATTTCATGTGCAGGGAATGCCATGGACATAAACGTATCATTTCGTGTGCAGGGAATGCCATAGACATAACCTATCATTTCATGTGCAGGGAATGCCATAGACATAACTATCATTTCATGTGCAGGGAATGCCACAGACATAACCTATCATTTCATGTGCAGGAATGCCATAGACATAACCTATCATTTCATGTGCAGGGAATGCCATAGACATAACCTATCATTTCATGTGCAGGGAATGCCATAGACATAACCTATCATTTCATGTGCAGGGAATGCCATAGACATAACCTATCATTTCATGTGCAGGGAATGCCATAGACATAACCTATCATTTCATGTGCAGGGAATGCCATAGACATAACCTATCATTTCATGTGCAGGGAATGCCATAGACATAACCTATCATTTCATGCATAGGGAATGCCATAGACATAACCTATCATTTCATGTACAGGTAATGCCATAGACATAACCTATCATTTCATGTACAGGGAATGCCATAGACATAACCTATCATTTCATGCACAGGGAATGCCATAGACATAGCCTATCATTTCATGTACAGGGAATGCCATAGACATAACCTATCATTTCATGTACAGGGAATGCCATAGACATAACCTATCATTTCATGTACAGGGAATGCCATAGACATAACCTATCATTTCATGTACAGGGAATGCCATAGACATAACCTATCATTTCATGTACAGGGAATGCCATAGACATAACCTATCATTTCATGTACAGGGAATGCCATAGACATAACCTATTATTTCATGTACAGGGAATGCCATAGACATAACCTATCATTTCATGTACAGGGAATGCCATAGACATAACCTATCATTTCATGTACAGGGAATGCCATAGACATAACCTATCATTTCATGTACAGGGAATGCCATAGACATAACATATCATTTCATGTGCAGGGAATGCCATAGACATAACCTATCATTTCATGTGCAGGGAATGCCATAGACATAACCTATGATTTCATGTGCAGGGAATGCCATAGACATAACCTATCATTTCATGTGCAGGGAATGCCATAGACATAACCTATCATTTCATGTGCAGGGAATGCCATAGACATAACCTATCATTTCATGTGCAGGGAATGCCATAGACATAACCTATCATTTCATGTGCAGGGAATGCCATAGACATAACCTATCATTTCATGTGCAGGGAATGCCATGGACATAAACGTATCATTTCGTGTGCAGGGAATGCCATAGACATAACCTATCATTTCATGTGCAGGGAATGCCATAGACATAACCTATCATTTCATGTGCAGGGAATGCCACAGACATAACCTATCATTTCATGTGCAGGGAATGCCATAGACATAACCTATCATTTCATGTGCAGGGAATGCCATAGACATAACCTATCATTTCATGTACAGGGAATGCCATAGACATAACCTATCATTTCATGTACAGGGAATGCCATAGACATAACCTATCATTTCATGTACAGGGAATGCCATAGACATAACCTATCATTTCATGTACAGGGAATGCCATAGACATAACCTATCATTTCATGTACAGGGAATGCCATAGACATAACCTATCATTTCATGTACAGGGAATGCCATAGACATAACCTATCATTTCATGTACAGGGAATGCCATAGACATAACCTATCATTTCATGTACAGGGAATGCCATAGACATAACCTATCATTTCATGTACAGAGATTGCCATAGACATAACCTATCATTTCATGTACAGGGAATGCCATAGACATAACCTATCATTTCATGTATAGGGAATGCCATAGACATAACCTATCATTTCATGTACAGGTAATGCCATAGACATAACCTATCATTTCATGTACAGGGAATGCCATAGACATAACCTATCATTTCATGTACAGGGAATGCCATAGACATAGCCTATCATTTCATGTACAGGGAATGCCATAGACATAACCTATCATTTCATGTACAGGGAATGCCATAGACATAACCTATCATTTCATGTACAGGGAATGCCATAGACATAGCCTATCATTTCATGTACAGGGAATGCCATAGACATAACCTATCATTTCATGTACAGGGAATGCCATAGACATAACCTATCATTTCATGTACAGGGAATGCCATAGACATAACCTATCATTTCATGTACAGGGAATGCCATAGACATAACCTATCATTTCATGTACAGGGAATGCCATAGACATAACCTATCATTTCATGTACAGGGAATGCCATAGACATAACCTATTATTTCATGTACAGGGAATGCCATAGACATAACCTATCATTTCATGTACAGGGAATGCCATAGACATAACCTATCATTTCATGTACAGGGAATGCCATAGACATAACCTATCATTTCATGTACAGGGAATGCCATAGACATAACCTATCATTTCATGTACAGGGAATGCCATAGACATAACATATCATTTCATGTGCAGGGAATGCCATAGACATAACCTATCATTTCATGTGCAGGGAATGCCATAGACATAACCTATCATTTCATGTGCAGGGAATGCCATAGACATAACCTATCATTTCATGTGCAGGGAATGCCATAGACATAACCTATCATTTCATGTGCAGGGAATGCCATAGACATAACCTATCATTTCATGTGCAGGGAATGCCATAGACATAACCTATCATTTCATGTGCAGGGAATGCCATGGACATAAACGTATCATTTCGTGTGCAGGGAATGCCATAGACATAACCTATCATTTCATGTGCAGGGAATGCCATAGACATAACTATCATTTCATGTGCAGGGAATGCCACAGACATAACCTATCATTTCATGTGCAGGGAATGCCATAGACATAACCTATCATTTCATGTGCAGGGAATGCCATAGACATAACCTATCATTTCATGTGCAGGGAATGCCATAGACATAACCTATCATTTCATGTGCAGGGAATGCCATAGACATAACCTATCATTTCATGTGCAGGGAATGCCATAGACATAACCTATCATTTCATGTGCAGGGAATGCCATAGACATAACCTATCATTTCATGTGCAGGGAATGCCATAGACATAACCTATCATTTCATGTATAGGGAATGCCATAGACATAACCTATCATTTCATGTACAGGTAATGCCATAGACATAACCTATCATTTCATGTACAGGGAATGCCATAGACATAACCTATCATTTCATGTACAGGGAATGCCATAGACATAGCCTATCATTTCATGTACAGGGAATGCCATAGACATAACCTATCATTTCATGTACAGGGAATGCCATAGACATAACCTATCATTTCATGTACAGGGAATGCCATAGACATAACCTATCATTTCATGTACAGGGAATGACATAGACATAACCTATCATTTCATGTACAGGGAATGCCATAGACATAACCTATCATTTCATGTACAGGGAATGCCATAGACATAACCTATTATTTCATGTACAGGGAATGCCATAGACATAACCTATCATTTCATGTACAGGGAATGCCATAGACATAACCTATCATTTCATGTACAGGGAATGCCATAGACATAACCTATCATTTCATGTACAGGGAATGCCATAGACATAACATATCATTTCATGTGCAGGGAATGCCATAGACATAACCTATCATTTCATGTGCAGGGAATGCCATAGACATAACCTATGATTTCATGTGCAGGGAATGCCATAGACATAACCTATCATTTCATGTGCAGGGAATGCCATAGACATAACCTATCATTTCATGTGCAGGGAATGCCATAGACATAACCTATCATTTCATGTGCAGGGAATGCCATAGACATAACCTATCATTTCATGTGCAGGGAATGCCATAGACATAACCTATCATTTCATGTGCAGGGAATGCCATGGACATAAACGTATCATTTCGTGTGCAGGGAATGCCATAGACATAACCTATCATTTCATGTGCAGGGAATGCCATAGACATAACCTATCATTTCATGTGCAGGGAATGCCACAGACATAACCTATCATTTCATGTGCAGGGAATGCCATAGACATAACCTATCATTTCATGTGCAGGGAATGCCATAGACATAACCTATCATTTCATGTGCAGGGAATGCCATAGACATAACCTATCATTTCATGTGCAGGGAATGCCATAGACATAACCTATCATTTCATGTGCAGGGAATGCCATAGACATAACCTATCATTTCATGTGCAGGGAATGCCATAGACATAACCTATCATTTCATGTGCAGGGAATGCCATAGACATAACCTATCATTTCATGTGCAGGGAATGCCATAGACATAACCTATCATTTCATGTGCAGGGAATGCCATAGACATAACCTATCATTTCATGTGCAGGGAATGCCATAGACATAACCTATCATTTCATGTGCAGGGAATGCCACAGACATAACCTATCATTTCATGTGCAGGGAATGCCACAGACATAACCTATCATTTCATGTGCAGGGAATGCCACAGACATAACCTATCATTTGATGTGCAGGGAATGCCACAGACATAACCTATCATTTGATGTGCAGGGAATGCCACAGACATAACCTATCATTTCATGTGCAGGGAATGCCACAGACATAACCTATCATTTCATGTGCAGGGAATGCCACAGACATAACCTATCATTTCATGTGCAGGGAATGCCACAGACATAACCTATCATTTCATGTGCAGGGAATGCCACAGACATAACCTATCATTTCATGTGCAGGGAATGCCATAGACATAACCTATCATTTCATGTGCAGGGAATGCCATAGACATAACCTATCATTTCATGTGCAGGGAATGCCATAGACATAACCTATCATTTAATGTGCAGGGAATGCCATAGACATAACCTATCATTTCATGTGCAGGGAATGCCATAGACATAACCTATCATTTCATGTGCAGGGAATGCCATAGACATAACCTATCATTTCATGTGCAGGGAATGCCATAGACATAACCTATCATTTCATGTGCAGGGAATGCCACAGACATAACCTATCATTTCATGTGCAGGGAATGCCACAGACATAACCTATCATTTCATGTGCAGGGAATGCCACAGACATAACCTATCATTTCATGTGCAGGGAATGCCACAGACATAACCTATCATTTCATGTGCAGGGAATGCCACAGACATAACCTATCATTTCATGTGCAGGGAATGCCACAGACATAACCTATCATTTCATGTGCAGGGAATGCCACAGACATAACCTATCATTTCATGTGCAGGGAATGCCATAGACATAACCTATCATTTCATGTACAGGGAATGCCATAGACATAACCTATCATTTCATGTACAGGGAATGCCATAGACATAACCTATCATTTCATGTACAGGGAATGCCATAGACATAACCTATCATTTCATGTGCAGGGAATGCCATAGACATAACCTATCATTTCATGTGCAGGGAATGCCATAGACATAACCTATCATTTCATGTGCAGGGAATGCCATAGACATAACCTATCATTTCATGTGCAGGGAATGCCATAGACATAACCTATCATTTCATGTGCAGGGAATGCCATAGACATAACCTATCATTTCATGTGCAGGGAATGCCACAGACATAACCTATCATTTCATGTGCAGGGAATGCCACAGACATAACCTATCATTTCATGTGCAGGGAATGCCACAGACATAACCTATCATTTCATGTGCAGGGAATGCCACAGACATAACGTATCATTTGATGTGCAGGGAATGCCACAGACATAACCTATCATTTGATGTGCAGGGAATGCCACAGACATAACCTATCATTTCATGTGCAGGGAATGCCACAGACATAACCTATCATTTCATGTGCAGGGAATGCCACAGACATAACCTATCATTTCATGTGCAGGGAATGCCACAGACATAACCTATCATTTCATGTGCAGGGAATGCCATAGACATAACCTATCATTTCATGTGCAGGGAATGCCATAGACATAATCTATCATTTCATGTGCAGGGAATGCCATAGACATAACCTATCATTTCATGTGCAGGGAATGCCATCGACATAACCTATCATTTCATGTGCAGGGAATGCCATAGACATAACCTATCATTTCATGTGCAGGGAATGCCACAGACATAACCTATCATTTCATGTGCAGGGAATGCCACAGACATAACCTATCATTTCATGTGCAGGGAATGCCACAGACATAACCTATCATTTCATGTACAGGGAATGCCATAGACATAACCTATTATTTCATGTACAGGGAATGCCATAGACATAACCTATCATTTCATGTACAGGGAATGCCATAGACATAACCTATCATTTCATGTACAGGGAATGCCATAGACATAACCTATCATTTCATGTACAGGGAATGCCATAGACATAACCTATCATTTCATGTACAGGGAATGCCATAGACATAACATATCATTTCATGTGCAGGGAATGCCATAGACATAACCTATCATTTCATGTGCAGGGAATGCCATAGACATAACCTATCATTTCATGTGCAGGGAATGCCATAGACATAACCTATCATTTCATGTGCAGGGAATGCCATAGACATAACCTATCATTTCATGTGCAGGGAATGCCATAGACATAACCTATCATTTCATGTGCAGGGAATGCCATAGACATAACCTATCATTTCATGTGCAGGGAATGCCATGGACATAAACGTATCATTTCGTGTGCAGGGAATGCCATAGACATAACCTATCATTTCATGTGCAGGGAATGCCATAGACATAACTATCATTTCATGTGCAGGGAATGCCACAGACATAACCTATCATTTCATGTGCAGGGAATGCCATAGACATAACCTATCATTTCATGTGCAGGGAATGCCATAGACATAACCTATCATTTCATGTGCAGGGAATGCCATAGACATAACCTATCATTTCATGTGCAGGGAATGCCATAGACATAACCTATCATTTCATGTGCAGGGAATGCCATAGACATAACCTATCATTTCATGTGCAGGGAATGCCATAGACATAACCTATCATTTCATGTGCAGGGAATGCCATAGACATAACCTATCATTTCATGTATAGGGAATGCCATAGACATAACCTATCATTTCATGTACAGGTAATGCCATAGACATAACCTATCATTTCATGTACAGGGAATGCCATAGACATAACCTATCATTTCATGTACAGGGAATGCCATAGACATAGCCTATCATTTCATGTACAGGGAATGCCATAGACATAACCTATCATTTCATGTACAGGGAATGCCATAGACATAACCTATCATTTCATGTACAGGGAATGCCATAGACATAACCTATCATTTCATGTACAGGGAATGACATAGACATAACCTATCATTTCATGTACAGGGAATGCCATAGACATAACCTATCATTTCATGTACAGGGAATGCCATAGACATAACCTATTATTTCATGTACAGGGAATGCCATAGACATAACCTATCATTTCATGTACAGGGAATGCCATAGACATAACCTATCATTTCATGTACAGGGAATGCCATAGACATAACCTATCATTTCATGTACAGGGAATGCCATAGACATAACATATCATTTCATGTGCAGGGAATGCCATAGACATAACCTATCATTTCATGTGCAGGGAATGCCATAGACATAACCTATGATTTCATGTGCAGGGAATGCCATAGACATAACCTATCATTTCATGTGCAGGGAATGCCATAGACATAACCTATCATTTCATGTGCAGGGAATGCCATAGACATAACCTATCATTTCATGTGCAGGGAATGCCATAGACATAACCTATCATTTCATGTGCAGGGAATGCCATAGACATAACCTATCATTTCATGTGCAGGGAATGCCATGGACATAAACGTATCATTTCGTGTGCAGGGAATGCCATAGACATAACCTATCATTTCATGTGCAGGGAATGCCATAGACATAACCTATCATTTCATGTGCAGGGAATGCCACAGACATAACCTATCATTTCATGTGCAGGGAATGCCATAGACATAACCTATCATTTCATGTGCAGGGAATGCCATAGACATAACCTATCATTTCATGTGCAGGGAATGCCATAGACATAACCTATCATTTCATGTGCAGGGAATGCCATAGACATAACCTATCATTTCATGTGCAGGGAATGCCATAGACATAACCTATCATTTCATGTGCAGGGAATGCCATAGACATAACCTATCATTTCATGTGCAGGGAATGCCATAGACATAACCTATCATTTCATGTGCAGGGAATGCCATAGACATAACCTATCATTTCATGTGCAGGGAATGCCATAGACATAACCTATCATTTCATGTGCAGGGAATGCCATAGACATAACCTATCATTTCATGTGCAGGGAATGCCACAGACATAACCTATCATTTCATGTGCAGGGAATGCCACAGACATAACCTATCATTTCATGTGCAGGGAATGCCACAGACATAACCTATCATTTGATGTGCAGGGAATGCCACAGACATAACCTATCATTTGATGTGCAGGGAATGCCACAGACATAACCTATCATTTCATGTGCAGGGAATGCCACAGACATAACCTATCATTTCATGTGCAGGGAATGCCACAGACATAACCTATCATTTCATGTGCAGGGAATGCCACAGACATAACCTATCATTTCATGTGCAGGGAATGCCACAGACATAACCTATCATTTCATGTGCAGGGAATGCCATAGACATAACCTATCATTTCATGTGCAGGGAATGCCATAGACATAACCTATCATTTCATGTGCAGGGAATGCCATAGACATAACCTATCATTTAATGTGCAGGGAATGCCATAGACATAACCTATCATTTCATGTGCAGGGAATGCCATAGACATAACCTATCATTTCATGTGCAGGGAATGCCATAGACATAACCTATCATTTCATGTGCAGGGAATGCCATAGACATAACCTATCATTTCATGTGCAGGGAATGCCACAGACATAACCTATCATTTCATGTGCAGGGAATGCCACAGACATAACCTATCATTTCATGTGCAGGGAATGCCACAGACATAACCTATCATTTCATGTGCAGGGAATGCCACAGACATAACCTATCATTTCATGTGCAGGGAATGCCACAGACATAACCTATCATTTCATGTGCAGGGAATGCCACAGACATAACCTATCATTTCATGTGCAGGGAATGCCACAGACATAACCTATCATTTCATGTGCAGGGAATGCCATAGACATAACCTATCATTTCATGTACAGGGAATGCCATAGACATAACCTATCATTTCATGTACAGGGAATGCCATAGACATAACCTATCATTTCATGTACAGGGAATGCCATAGACATAACCTATCATTTCATGTGCAGGGAATGCCATAGACATAACCTATCATTTCATGTGCAGGGAATGCCATAGACATAACCTATCATTTCATGTGCAGGGAATGCCATAGACATAACCTATCATTTCATGTGCAGGGAATGCCATAGACATAACCTATCATTTCATGTGCAGGGAATGCCATAGACATAACCTATCATTTCATGTGCAGGGAATGCCACAGACATAACCTATCATTTCATGTGCAGGGAATGCCACAGACATAACCTATCATTTCATGTGCAGGGAATGCCACAGACATAACCTATCATTTCATGTGCAGGGAATGCCACAGACATAACGTATCATTTGATGTGCAGGGAATGCCACAGACATAACCTATCATTTGATGTGCAGGGAATGCCACAGACATAACCTATCATTTCATGTGCAGGGAATGCCACAGACATAACCTATCATTTCATGTGCAGGGAATGCCACAGACATAACCTATCATTTCATGTGCAGGGAATGCCACAGACATAACCTATCATTTCATGTGCAGGGAATGCCATAGACATAACCTATCATTTCATGTGCAGGGAATGCCATAGACATAATCTATCATTTCATGTGCAGGGAATGCCATAGACATAACCTATCATTTCATATGCAGGGAATGCCATCGACATAACCTATCATTTCATGTGCAGGGAATGCCATAGACATAACCTATCATTTCATGTGCAGGGAATGCCACAGACATAACCTATCATTTCATGTGCAGGGAATGCCACAGACATAACCTATCATTTCATGTGCAGGGAATGCCACAGACATAACCTATCATTTCATGTACAGGGAATGCCATAGACATAACCTATCATTTCATGTACAGGGAATGCCATAGACATAACCTATCATTTCATGTACAGGGAATGCCATAGACATAACCTATCATTTCATGTAGAGGGAATGCCATAGACATAACCTATCATTTCATGTACAGGGAATGCCATAGACATAACCTATCATTTCATGTACAGGGAATGCCATAGACATAACCTATCATTTCATGTACAGGGAATGCCATAGACATAACCTATCATTTCATGTACAGGGAATGCCATAGACATAACCTATCATTTCATGTACAGGGAATGCCATAGACATAACCTATCATTTCATGCACAGGGAATGCCATAGACATAACCTATCATTTCATGTACAGGGAATGCCATAGACATAACCTATCATTTCATGTACAGGGAATGCCATAGACATAACCTATCATTTCATGTACAGGGAATGCCATAGACATAACCTATCATTTCATGTACAGGGAATGCCATAGACATAACCTATCATTTCATGTACAGGGAATGCCATAGACATAACCTATCATTTCATGTACAGAGATTGCCATAGACATAACCTATCATTTCATGTACAGGGAATGCCATAGACATAACCTATCATTTCATGTATAGAGAATGCCATAGACATAACCTATCATTTCATGTACAGGTAATGCCATAGACATAACCTATCATTTCATGTACAGGGAATGCCATAGACATAACCTATCATTTCATGTACAGGGAATGCCATAGACATAGCCTATCATTTCATGTACAGGGAATGCCATAGACATAACCTATCATTTCATGTACAGGGAATGCCATAGACATAACCTATCATTTCATGTACAGGGAATGCCATAGACATAACCTATCATTTCATGTACAGGGAATGCCATAGACATAACCTATCATTTCATGTACAGGGAATGCCATAGACATAACCTATCATTTCATGTACAGGGAATGCCATAGACATAACCTATTATTTCATGTACAGGGAATGCCATAGACATAACCTATCATTTCATGCACAGGGAATGCCATAGACATAACCTATCATTTCATGTACAGGGAATGCCATAGACATAACATATCATTTCATGTGCAGGGAATGCCATAGACATAACCTATCATTTCATGTGCAGGGAATGCCATAGACATAACCTATGATTTCATGTGCAGGGAATGCCATAGACATAACCTATGATTTCATGTGCAGGGAATGCCATAGACATAACCTATCATTTCATGTGCAGGGAATGCCATAGACATAACCTATCATTTCATGTGCAGGGAATGCCATAGACATAACCTATCATTTCATGTACAGGGAATGCCATAGACATAACCTATCATTTCATGTGTAGGGAATGCCATAGACATAACCTATCATTTCATGTGCAGGGAATGCCATAGACATAACCTATCATTTCATGTACAGGGAATGCCATAGACATAACCTATCATTTCATGTACAGGGAATGCCATAGACATAACCTATCATTTCATGTACAGGGAATGCCATAGACATAACCTATCATTTCATGTACAGGGAATGCCATAGACATAACCTATCATTTCATGTACAGGGAATGCCATAGACATAACCTATCATTTAATGTACAGGGAATGCCATAGACATAACCTATCATTTCATGTACAGGGAATGCCATAGACATAACCTATCATTTCATGTACAGGGAATGCCATAGACATAACCTATCATTTCATGTACAGAGATTGCCATAGACATAACCTATCATTTCATGTACAGGGAATGCCATAGACATAACCTATCATTTCATGTATAGGGAATGCCATAGACATAACCTATCATTTCATGTACAGGTAATGCCATAGACATAACCTATCATTTCATGTACAGGGAATGCCATAGACATAACCTATCATTTCATGTACAGGGAATGCCATAGACATAGCCTATCATTTCATGTACAGGGAATGCCATAGACATAACCTATCATTTCATGTACAGGGAATGCCATAGACATAACCTATCATTTCATGTACAGGGAATGCCATAGACATAACCTATCATTTCATGTACAGGGAATGCCATAGACATAACCTATCATTTCATGTACAGGGAATGCCATAGACATAACCTATCATTTCATGTACAGGGAATGCCATAGACATAACCTATTATTTCATGTACAGGGAATGCCATAGACATAACCTATCATTTCATGTACAGGGAATGCCATAGACATAACCTATCATTTCATGTACAGGGAATGCCATAGACATAACCTATCATTTCATGTACAGGGAATGCCATAGACATAACCTATCATTTCATGTACAGGGAATGCCATAGACATAACATATCATTTCATGTGCAGGGAATGCCATAGACATAACCTATCATTTCATGTGCAGGGAATGCCATAGACATAACCTATCATTTCATGTGCAGGGAATGCCATAGACATAACCTATCATTTCATGTGCAGGGAATGCCATAGACATAACCTATCATTTCATGTGCAGGGAATGCCATAGACATAACCTATCATTTCATGTGCAGGGAATGCCATAGACATAACCTATCATTTCATGTGCAGGGAATGCCATGGACATAAACGTATCATTTCGTGTGCAGGGAATGCCATAGACATAACCTATCATTTCATGTGCAGGGAATGCCATAGACATAACTATCATTTCATGTGCAGGGAATGCCACAGACATAACCTATCATTTCATGTGCAGGGAATGCCATAGACATAACCTATCATTTCATGTGCAGGGAATGCCATAGACATAACCTATCATTTCATGTGCAGGGAATGCCATAGACATAACCTATCATTTCATGTGCAGGGAATGCCATAGACATAACCTATCATTTCATGTGCAGGGAATGCCATAGTCATAACCTATCATTTCATGTGCAGGGAATGCCATAGACATAACCTATCATTTCATGTGCAGGGAATGCCATAGACATAACCTATCATTTCATGTATAGGGAATGCCATAGACATAACCTATCATTTCATGTACAGGTAATGCCATAGACATAACCTATCATTTCATGTACAGGGAATGCCATAGACATAACCTATCATTTCATGTACAGGGAATGCCATAGACATAGCCTATCATTTCATGTACAGGGAATGCCATAGACATAACCTATCATTTCATGTACAGGGAATGCCATAGACATAACCTATCATTTCATGTACAGGGAATGCCATAGACATAACCTATCATTTCATGTACAGGGAATGCCATAGACATAACCTATCATTTCATGTACAGGGAATGCCATAGACATAACCTATCATTTCATGTACAGGGAATGCCATAGACATAACCTATTATTTCATGTACAGGGAATGCCATAGACATAACCTATCATTTCATGTACAGGGAATGCCATAGACATAACCTATCATTTCATGTACAGGGAATGCCATAGACATAACCTATCATTTCATGTACAGGGAATGCCATAGACATAACATATCATTTCATGTGCAGGGAATGCCATAGACATAACCTATCATTTCATGTGCAGGGAATGCCATAGACATAACCTATGATTTCATGTGCAGGGAATGCCATAGACATAACCTATCATTTCATGTGCAGGGAATGCCATAGACATAACCTATCATTTCATGTGCAGGGAATGCCATAGACATAACCTATCATTTCATGTGCAGGGAATGCCATAGACATAACCTATCATTTCATGTGCAGGGAATGCCATAGACATAACCTATCATTTCATGTGCAGGGAATGCCATAGACATAACCTATCATTTCATGTGCAGGGAATGCCATAGACATAACCTATCATTTCATGTATAGGGAATGCCATAGACATAACCTATCATTTCATGTACAGGTAATGCCATAGACATAACCTATCATTTCATGTACAGGGAATGCCATAGACATAACCTATCATTTCATGTACAGGGAATGCCATAGACATAACCTATCATTTCATGTACAGGGAATGCCATAGACATAACCTATCATTTCATGTACAGGGAATGCCATAGACATAACCTATCATTTCATGTACAGGGAATGCCATAGACATAACCTATCATTTCATGTACAGGGAATGCCATAGACATAACCTATCATTTCATGTACAGGGAATGCCATAGACATAACCTATCATTTCATGTACAGGGAATGCCATAGACATAACCTATTATTTCATGTACAGGGAATGCCATAGACATAACCTATCATTTCATGTACAGGGAATGCCATAGACATAACCTATCATTTCATGTACAGGGAATGCCATAGACATAACCTATCATTTCATGTACAGGGAATGCCATAGACATAACATATCATTTCATGTGCAGGGAATGCCATAGACATAACCTATCATTTCATGTGCAGGGAATGCCATAGACATAACCTATGATTTCATGTGCAGGGAATGCCATAGACATAACCTATCATTTCATGTGCAGGGAATGCCATAGACATAACCTATCATTTCATGTGCAGGGAATGCCATAGACATAACCTATCATTTCATGTGCAGGGAATGCCATAGACATAACCTATCATTTCATGTGCAGGGAATGCCATAGACATAACCTATCATTTCATGTGCAGGGAATGCCATGGACATAAACGTATCATTTCGTGTGCAGGGAATGCCATAGACATAACCTATCATTTCATGTGCAGGGAATGCCATAGACATAACCTATCATTTCATGTGCAGGGAATGCCACAGACATAACCTATCATTTCATGTGCAGGGAATGCCATAGACATAACCTATCATTTCATGTGCAGGGAATGCCATAGACATAACCTATCATTTCATGTGCAGGGAATGCCATAGACATAACCTATCATTTCATGTGCAGGGAATGCCATAGACATAACCTATCATTTCATGTGCAGGGAATGCCATAGACATAACCTATCATTTCATGTGCAGGGAATGCCATAGACATAACCTATCATTTCATGTGCAGGGAATGCCATAGACATAACCTATCATTTCATGTGCAGGGAATGCCATAGACATAACCTATCATTTCATGTGCAGGGAATGCCATAGACATAACCTATCATTTCATGTGCAGGGAATGCCATAGACATAACCTATCATTTCATGTGCAGGGAATGCCACAGACATAACCTATCATTTCATGTGCAGGGAATGCCACAGACATAACCTATCATTTCATGTGCAGGGAATGCCACAGACATAACCTATCATTTGATGTGCAGGGAATGCCACAGACATAACCTATCATTTGATGTGCAGGGAATGCCACAGACATAACCTATCATTTCATGTGCAGGGAATGCCACAGACATAACCTATCATTTCATGTGCAGGGAATGCCACAGACATAACCTATCATTTCATGTGCAGGGAATGCCACAGACATAACCTATCATTTCATGTGCAGGGAATGCCACAGACATAACCTATCATTTCATGTGCAGGGAATGCCATAGACATAACCTATCATTTCATGTGCAGGGAATGCCATAGACATAACCTATCATTTCATGTGCAGGGAATGCCATAGACATAACCTATCATTTAATGTGCAGGGAATGCCATAGACATAACCTATCATTTCATGTGCAGGGAATGCCATAGACATAACCTATCATTTCATGTGCAGGGAATGCCATAGACATAACCTATCATTTCATGTGCAGGGAATGCCATAGACATAACCTATCATTTCATGTGCAGGGAATGCCACAGACATAACCTATCATTTCATGTGCAGGGAATGCCACAGACATAACCTATCATTTCATGTGCAGGGAATGCCACAGACATAACCTATCATTTCATGTGCAGGGAATGCCACAGACATAACCTATCATTTCATGTGCAGGGAATGCCACAGACATAACCTATCATTTCATGTGCAGGGAATGCCACAGACATAACCTATCATTTCATGTGCAGGGAATGCCACAGACATAACCTATCATTTCATGTGCAGGGAATGCCATAGACATAACCTATCATTTCATGTACAGGGAATGCCATAGACATAACCTATCATTTCATGTACAGGGAATGCCATAGACATAACCTATCATTTCATGTACAGGGAATGCCATAGACATAACCTATCATTTCATGTGCAGGGAATGCCATAGACATAACCTATCATTTCATGTGCAGGGAATGCCATAGACATAACCTATCATTTCATGTGCAGGGAATGCCATAGACATAACCTATCATTTCATGTGCAGGGAATGCCATAGACATAACCTATCATTTCATGTGCAGGGAATGCCACAGACATAACCTATCATTTCATGTGCAGGGAATGCCACAGACATAACCTATCATTTCATGTGCAGGGAATGCCACAGACATAACCTATCATTTCATGTGCAGGGAATGCCACAGACATAACGTATCATTTGATGTGCAGGGAATGCCACAGACATAACCTATCATTTGATGTGCAGGGAATGCCATAGACATAACCTATCATTTCATGTGCAGGGAATGCCATAGACATAACCTATCATTTCATGTGCAGGGAATGCCATAGACATAACCTATCATTTCATGTGCAGGGAATGCCATAGACATAACCTATCATTTCATGTGCAGGGAATGCCATAGACATAACCTATCATTTCATGTGCAGGGAATGCCATAGACATAACCTATCATTTCATGTGCAGGGAATGCCATAGACATAACCTATCATTTCATGTGCAGGGAATGCCATAGACATAACCTATCATTTCATGTGCAGGGAATGCCACAGACATAACCTATCATTTCATGTGCAGGGAATGCCACAGACATAACCTATCATTTCATGTGCAGGGAATGCCACAGACATAACCTATCATTTCATGTGCAGGGAATGCCACAGACATAACCTATCATTTGATGTGCAGGGAATGCCACAGACATAACCTATCATTTCATGTGCAGGGAATGCCACAGACATAACCTATCATTTCATGTGCAGGGAATGCCACAGACATAACCTATCATTTCATGTGCAGGGAATGCCACAGACATAACCTATCATTTCATGTGCAGGGAATGCCACAGACATAACCTATCATTTCATGTGCAGGGAATGCCATAGACATAACCTATCATTTCATGTGCAGGGAATGCCATAGACATAACCTATCATTTCATGTGCAGGGAATGCCATAGACATAACCTATCATTTAATGTGCAGGGAATGCCATAGACATAACCTATCATTTCATGTGCAGGGAATGCCATAGACATAACCTATCATTTCATGTGCAGGGAATGCCATAGACATAACCTATCATTTCATGTGCAGGGAATGCCATAGACATAACCTATCATTTCATGTGCAGGGAATGCCACAGACATAACCTATCATTTCATGTGCAGGGAATGCCACAGACATAACCTATCATTTCATGTGCAGGGAATGCCACAGACATAACCTATCATTTCATGTGCAGGGAATGCCACAGACATAACCTATCATTTCATGTGCAGGGAATGCCACAGACATAACCTATCATTTCATGTGCAGGGAATGCCACAGACATAACCTATCATTTCATGTGCAGGGAATGCCACAGACATAACCTATCATTTCATGTGCAGGGAATGCCATAGACATAACCTATCATTTCATGTACAGGGAATGCCATAGACATAACCTATCATTTCATGTACAGGGAATGCCATAGACATAACCTATCATTTCATGTACAGGGAATGCCATAGACATAACCTATCATTTCATGTGCAGGGAATGCCATAGACATAACCTATCATTTCATGTGCAGGGAATGCCATAGACATAACCTATCATTTCATGTGCAGGGAATGCCATAGACATAACCTATCATTTCATGTGCAGGGAATGCCATAGACATAACCTATCATTTCATGTGCAGGGAATGCCACAGACATAACCTATCATTTCATGTGCAGGGAATGCCACAGACATAACCTATCATTTCATGTGCAGGGAATGCCACAGACATAACCTATCATTTCATGTGCAGGGAATGCCACAGACATAACGTATCATTTGATGTGCAGGGAATGCCACAGACATAACCTATCATTTGATGTGCAGGGAATGCCACAGACATAACCTATCATTTCATGTGCAGGGAATGCCACAGACATAACCTATCATTTCATGTGCAGGGAATGCCACAGACATAACCTATCATTTCATGTGCAGGGAATGCCACAGACATAACCTATCATTTCATGTGCAGGGAATGCCATAGACATAACCTATCATTTCATGTGCAGGGAATGCCATAGACATAATCTATCATTTCATGTGCAGGGAATGCCATAGACATAACCTATCATTTCATGTACAGGGAATGCCATAGACATAACCTATCATTTCATGTACAGGGAATGCCATAGACATAACCTATCATTTCATGTACAGGGAATGCCATAGACATAACCTATCATTTCATGTACAGGGAATGCCATAGACATAACCTATCATTTCATGCACAGGGAATGCCATAGACATAACCTATCATTTCATGTACAGGGAATGCCATAGACATAACCTATCATTTCATGTACAGGGAATGCCATAGACATAACCTATCATTTCATGTACAGGGAATGCCATAGACATAACCTATCATTTCATGTACAGGGAATGCCATAGACATAACCTATCATTTCATGTACAGGGAATGCCATAGACATAACCTATCATTTCATGTACAGAGATTGCCATAGACATAACCTATCATTTCATGTACAGGGAATGCCATAGACATAACCTATCATTTCATGTATAGAGAATGCCATAGACATAACCTATCATTTCATGTACAGGTAATGCCATAGACATAACCTATCATTTCATGTACAGGGAATGCCATAGACATAACCTATCATTTCATGTACAGGGAATGCCATAGACATAGCCTATCATTTCATGTACAGGGAATGCCATAGACATAACCTATCATTTCATGTACAGGGAATGCCATAGACATAACCTATCATTTCATGTACAGGGAATGCCATAGACATAACCTATCATTTCATGTACAGGGAATGCCATAGACATAACCTATCATTTCATGTACAGGGAATGCCATAGACATAACCTATCATTTCATGTACAGGGAATGCCATAGACATAACCTATTATTTCATGTACAGGGAATGCCATAGACATAACCTATCATTTCATGCACAGGGAATGCCATAGACATAACCTATCATTTCATGTACAGGGAATGCCATAGACATAACATATCATTTCATGTGCAGGGAATGCCATAGACATAACCTATCATTTCATGTGCAGGGAATGCCATAGACATAACCTATGATTTCATGTGCAGGGAATGCCATAGACATAACCTATGATTTCATGTGCAGGGAATGCCATAGACATAACCTATCATTTCATGTGCAGGGAATGCCATAGACATAACCTATCATTTCATGTGCAGGGAATGCCATAGACATAACCTATCATTTCATGTACAGGGAATGCCATAGACATAACCTATCATTTCATGTGCAGGGAATGCCATAGACATAACCTATCATTTCATGTGCAGGGAATGCCATAGACATAACCTATCATTTCATGTACAGGGAATGCCATAGACATAACCTATCATTTCATGTACAGGGAATGCCATAGACATAACCTATCATTTCATGTACAGGGAATGCCATAGACATAACCTATCATTTCATGTACAGGGAATGCCATAGACATAACCTATCATTTAATGTACAGGGAATGCCATAGACATAACCTATCATTTCATGTACAGGGAATGCCATAGACATAACCTATCATTTCATGTACAGGGAATGCCATAGACATAACCTATCATTTCATGTACAGAGATTGCCATAGACATAACCTATCATTTCATGTACAGGGAATGCCATAGACATAACCTATCATTTCATGTATAGGGAATGCCATAGACATAACCTATCATTTCATGTACAGGTAATGCCATAGACATAACCTATCATTTCATGTACAGGGAATGCCATAGACATAACCTATCATTTCATGTACAGGGAATGCCATAGACATAGCCTATCATTTCATGTACAGGGAATGCCATAGACATAACCTATCATTTCATGTACAGGGAATGCCATAGACATAACCTATCATTTCATGTACAGGGAATGCCATAGACATAACCTATCATTTCATGTACAGGGAATGCCATAGACATAACCTATCATTTCATGTACAGGGAATGCCATAGACATAACCTATCATTTCATGTACAGGGAATGCCATAGACATAACCTATTATTTCATGTACAGGGAATGCCATAGACATAACCTATCATTTCATGTACAGGGAATGCCATAGACATAACCTATCATTTCATGTACAGGGAATGCCATAGACATAACCTATCATTTCATGTACAGGGAATGCCATAGACATAACCTATCATTTCATGTACAGGGAATGCCATAGACATAACATATCATTTCATGTGCAGGGAATGCCATAGACATAACCTATCATTTCATGTGCAGGGAATGCCATAGACATAACCTATCATTTCATGTGCAGGGAATGCCATAGACATAACCTATCATTTCATGTGCAGGGAATGCCATAGACATAACCTATCATTTCATGTGCAGGGAATGCCATAGACATAACCTATCATTTCATGTGCAGGGAATGCCATAGACATAACCTATCATTTCATGTGCAGGGAATGCCATGGACATAAACGTATCATTTCGTGTGCAGGGAATGCCATAGACATAACCTATCATTTCATGTGCAGGGAATGCCATAGACATAACTATCATTTCATGTGCAGGGAATGCCACAGACATAACCTATCATTTCATGTGCAGGGAATGCCATAGACATAACCTATCATTTCATGTGCAGGGAATGCCATAGACATAACCTATCATTTCATGTGCAGGGAATGCCATAGACATAACCTATCATTTCATGTGCAGGGAATGCCATAGACATAACCTATCATTTCATGTGCAGGGAATGCCATAGTCATAACCTATCATTTCATGTGCAGGGAATGCCATAGACATAACCTATCATTTCATGTGCAGGGAATGCCATAGACATAACCTATCATTTCATGTATAGGGAATGCCATAGACATAACCTATCATTTCATGTACAGGTAATGCCATAGACATAACCTATCATTTCATGTACAGGGAATGCCATAGACATAACCTATCATTTCATGTACAGGGAATGCCATAGACATAGCCTATCATTTCATGTACAGGGAATGCCATAGACATAACCTATCATTTCATGTACAGGGAATGCCATAGACATAACCTATCATTTCATGTACAGGGAATGCCATAGACATAACCTATCATTTCATGTACAGGGAATGCCATAGACATAACCTATCATTTCATGTACAGGGAATGCCATAGACATAACCTATCATTTCATGTACAGGGAATGCCATAGACATAACCTATTATTTCATGTACAGGGAATGCCATAGACATAACCTATCATTTCATGTACAGGGAATGCCATAGACATAACCTATCATTTCATGTACAGGGAATGCCATAGACATAACCTATCATTTCATGTACAGGGAATGCCATAGACATAACATATCATTTCATGTGCAGGGAATGCCATAGACATAACCTATCATTTCATGTGCAGGGAATGCCATAGACATAACCTATGATTTCATGTGCAGGGAATGCCATAGACATAACCTATCATTTCATGTGCAGGGAATGCCATAGACATAACCTATCATTTCATGTGCAGGGAATGCCATAGACATAACCTATCATTTCATGTGCAGGGAATGCCATAGACATAACCTATCATTTCATGTGCAGGGAATGCCATAGACATAACCTATCATTTCATGTGCAGGGAATGCCATAGACATAACCTATCATTTCATGTGCAGGGAATGCCATAGACATAACCTATCATTTCATGTATAGGGAATGCCATAGACATAACCTATCATTTCATGTACAGGTAATGCCATAGACATAACCTATCATTTCATGTACAGGGAATGCCATAGACATAACCTATCATTTCATGTACAGGGAATGCCATAGACATAGCCTATCATTTCATGTACAGGGAATGCCATAGACATAACCTATCATTTCATGTACAGGGAATGCCATAGACATAACCTATCATTTCATGTACAGGGAATGCCATAGACATAACCTATCATTTCATGTACAGGGAATGCCATAGACATAACCTATCATTTCATGTACAGGGAATGCCATAGACATAACCTATCATTTCATGTACAGGGAATGCCATAGACATAACCTATTATTTCATGTACAGGGAATGCCATAGACATAACCTATCATTTCATGTACAGGGAATGCCATAGACATAACCTATCATTTCATGTACAGGGAATGCCATAGACATAACCTATCATTTCATGTACAGGGAATGCCATAGACATAACATATCATTTCATGTGCAGGGAATGCCATAGACATAACCTATCATTTCATGTGCAGGGAATGCCATAGACATAACCTATGATTTCATGTGCAGGGAATGCCATAGACATAACCTATCATTTCATGTGCAGGGAATGCCATAGACATAACCTATCATTTCATGTGCAGGGAATGCCATAGACATAACCTATCATTTCATGTGCAGGGAATGCCATAGACATAACCTATCATTTCATGTGCAGGGAATGCCATAGACATAACCTATCATTTCATGTGCAGGGAATGCCATGGACATAAACGTATCATTTCATGTGCAGGGAATGCCATAGACATAACCTATCATTTCATGTGCAGGGAATGCCATAGACATAACCTATCATTTCATGTGCAGGGAATGCCACAGACATAACCTATCATTTCATGTGCAGGGAATGCCATAGACATAACCTATCATTTCATGTGCAGGGAATGCCATAGACATAACCTATCATTTCATGTGCAGGGAATGCCATAGACATAACCTATCATTTCATGTGCAGGGAATGCCATAGACATAACCTATCATTTCATGTGCAGGGAATGCCATAGACATAACCTATCATTTCATGTGCAGGGAATGCCATAGACATAACCTATCATTTCATGTGCAGGGAATGCCATAGACATAACCTATCATTTCATGTGCAGGGAATGCCATAGACATAACCTATCATTTCATGTGCAGGGAATGCCATAGACATAACCTATCATTTCATGTGCAGGGAATGCCATAGACATAACCTATCATTTCATGTGCAGGGAATGCCACAGACATAACCTATCATTTCATGTGCAGGGAATGCCACAGACATAACCTATCATTTCATGTGCAGGGAATGCCACAGACATAACCTATCATTTGATGTGCAGGGAATGCCACAGACATAACCTATCATTTGATGTGCAGGGAATGCCACAGACATAACCTATCATTTCATGTGCAGGGAATGCCACAGACATAACCTATCATTTCATGTGCAGGGAATGCCACAGACATAACCTATCATTTCATGTGCAGGGAATGCCACAGACATAACCTATCATTTCATGTGCAGGGAATGCCACAGACATAACCTATCATTTCATGTGCAGGGAATGCCATAGACATAACCTATCATTTCATGTGCAGGGAATGCCATAGACATAACCTATCATTTCATGTGCAGGGAATGCCATAGACATAACCTATCATTTCATGTGCAGGGAATGCCATAGACATAACCTATCATTTCATGTGCAGGGAATGCCATAGACATAACCTATCATTTCATGTGCAGGGAATGCCATAGACATAACCTATCATTTCATGTGCAGGGAATGCCATAGACATAACCTATCATTTCATGTGCAGGGAATGCCACAGACATAACCTATCATTTCATGTGCAGGGAATGCCACAGACATAACCTATCATTTCATGTGCAGGGAATGCCACAGACATAACCTATCATTTCATGTGCAGGGAATGCCACAGACATAACCTATCATTTCATGTGCAGGGAATGCCACAGACATAACCTATCATTTCATGTGCAGGGAATGCCACAGACATAACCTATCATTTCATGTGCAGGGAATGCCACAGACATAACCTATCATTTCATGTGCAGGGAATGCCATAGACATAACCTATCATTTCATGTACAGGGAATGCCATAGACATAACCTATCATTTCATGTACAGGGAATGCCATAGACATAACCTATCATTTCATGTACAGGGAATGCCATAGACATAACCTATCATTTCATGTGCAGGGAATGCCATAGACATAACCTATCATTTCATGTGCAGGGAATGCCATAGACATAACCTATCATTTCATGTGCAGGGAATGCCATAGACATAACCTATCATTTCATGTGCAGGGAATGCCATAGACATAACCTATCATTTCATGTGCAGGGAATGCCACAGACATAACCTATCATTTCATGTGCAGGGAATGCCACAGACATAACCTATCATTTCATGTGCAGGGAATGCCACAGACATAACCTATCATTTCATGTGCAGGGAATGCCACAGACATAACGTATCATTTGATGTGCAGGGAATGCCACAGACATAACCTATCATTTGATGTGCAGGGAATGCCATAGACATAACCTATCATTTCATGTGCAGGGAATGCCATAGACATAACCTATCATTTCATGTGCAGGGAATGCCATAGACATAACCTATCATTTCATGTGCAGGGAATGCCATAGACATAACCTATCATTTCATGTGCAGGGAATGCCATAGACATAACCTATCATTTCATGTGCAGGGAATGCCATAGACATAACCTATCATTTCATGTGCAGGGAATGCCATAGACATAACCTATCATTTCATGTGCAGGGAATGCCACAGACATAACCTATCATTTCATGTGCAGGGAATGCCACAGACATAACCTATCATTTCATGTGCAGGGAATGCCACAGACATAACCTATCATTTCATGTGCAGGGAATGCCACAGACATAACCTATCATTTGATGTGCAGGGAATGCCACAGACATAACCTATCATTTCATGTGCAGGGAATGCCACAGACATAACCTATCATTTCATGTGCAGGGAATGCCACAGACATAACCTATCATTTCATGTGCAGGGAATGCCACAGACATAACCTATCATTTCATGTGCAGGGAATGCCATAGACATAACCTATCATTTCATGTGCAGGGAATGCCATAGACATAACCTATCATTTCATGTGCAGGGAATGCCATAGACATAACCTATCATTTAATGTGCAGGGAATGCCATAGACATAACCTATCATTTCATGTGCAGGGAATGCCATAGACATAACCTATCATTTCATGTGCAGGGAATGCCATAGACATAACCTATCATTTCATGTGCAGGGAATGCCATAGACATAACCTATCATTTCATGTGCAGGGAATGCCACAGACATAACCTATCATTTCATGTGCAGGGAATGCCACAGACATAACCTATCATTTCATGTGCAGGGAATGCCACAGACATAACCTATCATTTCATGTGCAGGGAATGCCACAGACATAACCTATCATTTCATGTGCAGGGAATGCCACAGACATAACCTATCATTTCATGTGCAGGGAATGCCACAGACATAACCTATCATTTCATGTGCAGGGAATGCCACAGACATAACCTATCATTTCATGTGCAGGGAATGCCACAGACATAACCTATCATTTCATGTGCAGGGAATGCCATAGACATAACCTATCATTTCATGTACAGGGAATGCCATAGACATAACCTATCATTTCATGTACAGGGAATGCCATAGACATAACCTATCATTTCATGTGCAGGGAATGCCATAGACATAACCTATCATTTCATGTGCAGGGAATGCCATAGACATAACCTATCATTTCATGTGCAGGGAATGCCATAGACATAACCTATCATTTCATGTGCAGGGAATGCCATAGACATAACCTATCATTTCATGTGCAGGGAATGCCATAGACATAACCTATCATTTCATGTGCAGGGAATGCCACAGACATAACCTATCATTTCATGTGCAGGGAATGCCACAGACATAACCTATCATTTCATGTGCAGGGAATGCCACAGACATAACCTATCATTTCATGTGCAGGGAATGCCACAGACATAACCTATCATTTGATGTGCAGGGAATGCCACAGACATAACCTATCATTTGATGTGCAGGGAATGCCACAGACATAACCTATCATTTCATGTGCAGGGAATGCCACAGACATAACCTATCATTTCATGTGCAGGGAATGCCACAGACATAACCTATCATTTCATGTGCAGGGAATGCCATAGACATAACCTATCATTTCATGTGCAGGGAATGCCATAGACATAATCTATCATTTCATGTGCAGGGAATGCCATAGACATAACCTATCATTTCATGTGCAGGGAATGCCATAGACATAACCTATCATTTCATGTGCAGGGAATGCCATAGACATAACCTATCATTTCATGTGCAGGGAATGCCACAGACATAACCTATCATTTCATGTGCAGGGAATGCCACAGACATAACCAATCATTTCATGTGCAGGGAATGCCACAGACATAACCTATCATTTCATTTGCAGGGAATGCCACAGACATAACCTATCATTTCATGTGCAGGGAATGCCACAGACATAACCTATCATTTCATGTGCAGGGAATGCCACAGACATAACCTATCATTTCATGTGCAGGGAATGCCACAGACATAACCTATCATTTCATGTGCAGGGAATGCCATAGACATAACCTATCATTTCATGTACAGGGAATGCCATAGACATAACCTATCATTTCATGTACAGGGAATGCCATAGACATAACCTATCATTTAATGTACAGGGAATGCCATAGACATAACCTATCATTTCATGTACAGGGAATGCCATAGACATAACCTATCATTTCATGTACAGGGAATGCCATAGACATAACCTATCACTTCATGTACAGGGAATGCCATAGACATAACCTATCATTTCATGTACAGGGAATGCCATAGACATAACCTATCATTTCATGTACAGGGAATGCCATAGACATAACCTATCATTTCATGTGCAGGGAATGCCACAGACATAACCTATCATTTCATGTGCAGGGAATGCCACAGACATAACCTATCATTTCATGTGCAGGGAATGCCATAGACATAACCTATGATTTCATGTACAGGGAATGCCATAGACATAACCTATCATTTCATGTACAGGGAATGCCATAGACATAACCTATCATTTCATGTACAGGGAATGCCATAGACATAACCTATCACTTCATGTACAGGGAATGCCATAGACATAACCTATCACTTCATGTACAGGGAATGCCATAGACATAACCTATCATTTCATGTACAGGGAATGCCATAGACATAACCTATCATTTCATGTACAGGGAATGCCATAGACATAACCTATCATTTCATGTACAGGGAATGCCATAGACATAACCTATCATTTCATGTACAGGGAATGCCATAGACATAACCTATCATTTCATGTACAGGGAATGCCATAGACATAACCTATCATTTCATGTACAGGGAATGCCATAGACATAACCTATCATTTCATGTACAGGGAATGCCATAGACATAACCTATCATTTCATGTACAGGGAATGCCATAGACATAACCTATCATTTCATGTACAGGGAATGCCATAGACATAACCTATCATTTCATGTACAGGGAATGCCATAGACATAACGTATCATTTCATGTGCAGGGAATGCCATTGACATAACCTATCATTTCATGTGCAGGGAATGCCATAGACATAACCTATCATTTCATGTACAGGGAATGCCATAGACATAACCTATCATTTCATGTACAGGGAATGCCATAGACATAACCTATCATTTCATGTACAGGGAATGCCATAGACATAACCTATCATTTCATGTACAGGGAATGCCATAGACATAACCTATCATTTCATGTACAGGGAATGCCACAGACATAACCTATCATTTCATGTACAGGGAATGCCATAGATATAACCTATCATTTCATGTACAGGGAATGCCATAGACATAACCTATCATTTCATGTACAGGGAATGCCATAGACATAACCTATCATTTCATGTACAGGGAATGCCATAGACATAACCTATCATTTCATGTAGAGGGAATGCCATAGACATAACTTATCATTTCATGTAGAGGGAATGCCATAGACATAACCTATCATTTCATGTACAAGGAATGCCATAGACATAACCTATCATTTCATGTACAGGGAATGCCATAGACATAACCTATCATTTCATGTACAGGGAATGCCATAGACATAACCTATCATTTCATGTACAGGGAATGCCATAGACATAACCTATCATTTCATGTACAGGGAATGCCATAGACATAACCTATCATTTCATGTACAGGGAATGCCATAGACATAACCTATCATTTCATGTACAGGGAATGCCATAGACATAACCTATCATTTCATGTACAGGGAATGCCATAGACATAACCTATCATTTCATGTACAGGGAATGCCATAGACATAACCTATCATTTCATGTACAGGGAATGCCATAGACATAACCTATCATTTCATGTACAGGGAATGCCATAGACATAACCTATCATTTCATGTACAGAGATTGCCATAGACATAACCTATCATTTCATGTACAGGGAATGCCATAGACATAACCTATCATTTCATGTACAGCCATTTGTATTTCCCATACGATTCTTCTTATTTCATTATTTTTCCACATACTGCAGACTAAGTAAAACATTGGACCGCAGAGTACGATATACTTAATTTCCCATAATCATACCTCCCCATGGACGATCAAGTCCTTTGTGCCAATCTGACGATCACATCCAACTATGGTTTAATTTGGTCAAGTAGTTTTGCAGAAGATTAAAATATGAAAACTGGAAGGAAAAAGGACGCGCAGTGGTGGTAGAAATGAACAATGTCTTTGGTAAAGTGAGCTTATTACACAGAAGTCTCTGACATCGAATAAAGCTGCACATCGTAGCTGCTACAAACCACTCAATATTTCGTCCCTACCCAATTAACTCTCCATACTTTTTTACAGTGGCAGTCAAGAGAGTTTATTATGTTGTGCTATCGCTTCCTCATTTCTGTATTTTCTCTTAGATCTTTTGCCTTGCTCTGAATAAGCATGGAATATTTGCTGCTGGACGCTAAGCAAGCAACACACAATCAATCATTCATTGATTAAATTCAAATTGATTATCTGAAATATTGAGATTGACACTTATATGCAGGCACTTTTATTTTCACCTCAGAGTGTGTCTGAAATCTGTCTGTCATAATTAAAGGGGTATGACAGTCTTATCGTTGTTTTATTCCCAAGCTAAATGATATTAATTGAAAACCTTTTTATAATAGACAGATGGCGAATAGCCTATTTAATTGTAATTATATATTACCAATCGTGAATACAAATTTGAGCGAAACTGTTTCCTGGTGATGGTCATAATAAAATAGCTTTATGTAAAACACGAGACCATTCTGTGTATCTCTTGATTTAACCATTTCCTATTCGGAGAAAGAAATTGCCGTATATTATTATTTTGTTTTTAATGACTCTTTAAATTAGAATATAAATATTGATTGATTAATTAATTGTTGTTCAATGTAAATTGAAAAAATTCCAATTATATAATCAGAGGCGGATTTAGAGGGGGGCGTGCGGTGCGTGCGCCCCCCTTAAATTCGCAAAGCATATGTTATGCAACGTTAATTAAGCAGTTCAACAAACAACTTTTCATGAATGGTTAACTCGTGACCGGTAAATCAAAATGAATATTAATGATATTAGGAGTAAATTTGGGATATCATTCTAAAAAGTTCTACCCATTGATAAAAAATCAGTATACCGTCCGTCCGGATGAAGCTTTTCGTTTCGCCGTTGGTTCATTCATTAAAAACGTATGATTCGTTCTTGTTTATAGACAAACAAAGGCGAATATGTTAACATTAATGCTGCATGAAACGATTCTGATCATCTAATTTAGTTACGTTAGCTTATCAGAAATCAAAAACAAGTTCATGTATTGACAATTTCCGCTTTTGCTTGTCTATAAACAAGAACGGTCGAATCATACGTTTTCAATGAATGAATCAAACGACGAAAAGAAAAGCTCCATCCGGACGGGCAGTATTAACTAGAACCACCCGAAAGAACAAGCACCGAAAGTATAGACCAATTAATGAAATGAGGAATGCGTTAAAACTAAACCAATAGTTCTTTGAAGGGTTAAAATATCGTGATCGATCAGTCATGAGTTGAACAATTCGCATCACGGTTGTTAAAGAAAAGTTTTACTTTAGGTTCTTATAATCTGACAAAAACATACTGTTAACAATTATTCGACAAAATTAAGACTCAAAGTCAAGTTTTTTTTGGTCTGATAAAAATGGTGTGGTTGGTTCAAAATTGTCGTTCAAATAAATGTCTGTAATTCCTCAAACCCCCAGAGCTTCCGGGGGGGGGGCTTAGCCCCCTCTGCCCTCTACCAGGGCTCTGCCTTGGACCCGCTGGAGACCTTAAGCGATCCTCAGACCCCTCGTCTAATCACGCCCCCCACCTAACCACATATCCTTGATCTGCCCCTGATAATGGTATTATAGTCGCCATGATATTGCTGAAAGTGGCGTTAAACACTAAAAACCAATCACCAATTATATATACGAGAAGAACAAATTAACCATCAAGAAATAACTGAGGTATAACGGTCGAAGTGGAATGAATTTAAGTTTTGATTGCCACAGGACAAACAGATGACCATAAACGAAGATTATAATGTAACAGATTGTTCTTTATATAATTACATATGTTCAACTGAAGCAAATGTATGGGATCATTTCTGTTAGTCATTGTGTTGTCTGTCTTTCTGTGATATACGGATTCTGATTAAAATTGTTGATATCTTCAAACTCTTCTTAAAGCAGATGACAAGAATTTTGCAGTATCTGTGACACACGAGCTATCAACACAAAATAACGCATTATTGGTGCAAAATGAGAATCACGTATTGTTGTGATATTAACATTTGTTTTCTGCCACGTTATATAAGAATCATGTGATAACAACTTCATTGCACTATAGGTCAAACTGAACGATATTGTTGACCTATCTTGAATTGATTTACTGGACACTTATTGAATTTTTAAAGTAGAATGATTAACTAAAATGTAAATATTATCCTAATACGACCCGGATTCATATTCATGTTATATAAGAATGTGCTATCAACTTCGTTGCACTAATGGTCAAATTAAATGACATTATTGACCTATCTTGAACTAATTTTACGGAAGTCAAGACTAAAATGTCTGGACACTTAATGTATGTTAAATGTAGAATGATTAACTAACTGGTTAATGCTATCTTAATACACAGTGAATTCATAATTATGTCTATATACTACTCAGACAGAATGGATTAATTTACTAAGTGGTTCGTCTAGTAATAGTCTTAATTAGCATGCAATTAACAGACGGGGATATTAGTCGGTGTAGGATATTCTTAAGAAGGTTGAAATTATTTCTCTCTTTTTGTCTTCCGGGCAGGAATAAATGTTGTCATCGTGGTAAAGTTTAATAAATGTAATGCAATGATTCTTTTTTACACTTTTAGCCATCACGATACCAGTTTTATTAGAAAATTACATCACTTCGGTAAAACGGTATGATTGATAGAAATATTTATTTAATATGAAATGGCACGAGGAATTAAAAAATGAAAGAATTCAGTAAATATATACAGCATTAGTTTGAGTGGTTCACAAGCTACTTCAGTGAAGAATTAAGAAAAGATCACAATTTTTGTTCGGTTCGTGACGAAATAACCACAATCAGGTTGTACACACCGTGTAGCGGGTTACGCAAGTGTGTGTACAACCTGATTGAGGTTATTTCGAATGAACCGAACAAATAATTTCGATCAATCCTTATAAATTAATTCAAAATTGTTTGCTATGATATTGAAAAATATATTTATTTTTTCAAAATAAGGCAAATAATCGGAAACAAATTTAAATAATCCCAAAGGTGCCCATTTAAAGAAAATCGCCTGATGACATCGGCACCCGACGCCTTGATAACGATGTCTATTTTCAGATTCAGTACATATGAAAATAACCTCAACTTTTTAAACCAATCAAAATACGTATGAAATGACATGTGACTCTAAAATTAATTTATGTATATATGTTCTGAATACTTATTACATTGAACGCGAGACGCATGTATATTTACATATAAAAGTATACTTAAGAGAGTTCTGATTTTAATTGATTGATTGATTTTTTTATGCTTAACGCCACTTACAGCAATTCTTCAGCTATATCATGGCGACCAGTTTTAGTGGTGGAAGAAGCGGAGTACCCGGAGAGAATCACCGACCATGGGCAAGTAACTGGTAAACTTTATCACTTGCGGCTGCGAGTCAAGTGCGCCCTTTTTTGTAATTTACAAAGTCGGGCGCGAACCCACGTCGTATTGGTGATATGCTTGTATGAGTTGTTAGGTAGTCTAACTACCTAACTCACTAAGCCACCCGAGAGAGTTCTGATACCAGTGCTGGTACAATAGAATAAATCGGAAACATGATATGAACGTTTCTGTGTTTTAAATAATGTTTATTTCCATTACTTTAATCTTATTTACAATGATTAATTTGCTTTCATTGTTCAACATAAATACCCTGATGGAACTCATGGATCTAATTTCTTTCTCTGTTGTGATGAGGTGCAACTTCCGCTGTTTGCAACGCTCTTTGGACGTAGGCAACTTCCGCTGTTTGTCACGCTTTGTTAACATTACATTTTTCAAAGTGGCCAGTGGTATGACAGAGTTATATCATCTACTTCCTGTTGCAGAAGAGTTTGAAGATACACAAGGGGGTAATCAGAATCCGTATATCGAAGGACAGACAACATAATGGCCAAAAGAAAAAAAGTACAAAAGGACAAACAAAGATCTACAAAACACACATATAAAACTAAAGATCGAGTAACACGAACCCCACTAAGAACCGGAGGTGGAACTCAGGTACTCCGGAAGGGTAAGAATGCATCAGATACCTATTACGATGCTCACCCGTTTATATATTAGGGTCGGGACTTACATGTCTCATAGTTGAACGAGCTTAATCCTAGAACGTATTATAGATATTGCTTTACCAAGCCAGGAGAGTGAGCGGTCACGCGTACGTTTGTTAGAATATAAATGTAAGCATTTTGGCTGTGTCTACGATATTCCAATGATATTTGAACTGGTCTCACGATGTGATATTTTTTTATTCAACATTGTATTACCTGAATACGAACCAATGATAATTGCTATACCATACAATTATATTCATGAACCAATGATGATTTTGATACCATACAATTATATTCATGAAACAATGGTGATTTTTATACCATACAATTATACTCATGAACCGGGGCCGTCACAATCGTGATCGCATGGAAGTTCATCACTAACATTGCGAGTTCGAACCCCGCTCAGGCGAGTCGCACTCGATACTCGGTGGTTTTCTCCGATTTCCCCCACCAATACAACTGACAGCCACGATATAACTGTAATATTGTTGAACCCAAACATATAATCATGAACCAATGATGATCACTATACCATACAATTATAATCATGAACCAATGATGATCACTATGCCATACAATTATACTCATGCACCAATGATGATCACTATACCATACAATTATACTCATGAACCAATGATGATCACTATACCATACAATTATACTCATGAACCAATGATGATCACTATACCATACAATTATACTCATGAACTAATGATGATCACTATACCATACAATTATACTCATGAACCAATGATGATCACTATACCATACAATTATACTCATGAACTAATGATGATCACTATACCATACAATTATACTCATGAACCAATGATGATCACTATACCATACAATTATACTCATGAACCAATGATGATCACTATACCATACAATTATACTCATGAACCAATGATGATCACTATACCATACAATTATACTCATGAACCAATGATGATCACTATACTATACAATTATACTCATGAACTAATGATGATCACTATACCATACAATTATACTCATGAACCAATGATGGTCACAATACCATACAATTATACTCATGAACCAATGATGATCACTATACCATACAAGTATACTCATGAACCAATGATGATCACTATACCATACAATTATACTCATGAACCAATGATGATCACTGTACCATACAATTATACTCATGAACCAGGACCGTCGTAATCGTGATCGCATAGTAGTTCATCACTAACGTTGTGAGTTCGAACCCCGCTCATGCGAGGCGCATTGGATTCTACATTATGTTATAAAGTTTATCGGTGACTTGTGACAGGTCGGTGGTTTTCTCCTGTCTCTTCCTCCAATGAAACTGACAGCCACGATCTTCTTCTTCTTCTTCTTCTTTGGTTACGGAAAACCATCAACGTACTGATGTTTACTTTCCGGCGCATGCCTGATAAAATATTTTCAAATTTATAAAAAATTTCGGAGCATAGAAAATTAGTTTGATATAATTGTTATTATTATTTTTAGTTTTATATTATCAGTTTTTACAATTTTTCTTTTAATTTTGGATTTTTACAATTTTTTTATTTTTTTATTTTTCATTTATTAAGATAAAAACATGATAACAACATGATTTCTGTTTATTTTATTGTGTGTAGATAAGTATCAAGGAGCACATTGTGAGTGAGGGCACCCTTGAAGGATTCTGTAGTGGTGTTTTTGGTTGTGTCGGGGGGGTAATTTGTTCCAGTCTTTAATGGTTTGACAAAAGAAAGAAAATTTATAACTGTCTTTATTGCATTGGATTTGTCTGTAGGAGTCTTTTCGGGAAGATCTTGTAGACTGGCTCTGAAGTAATATATTTTGTGTAGGGATAGCGATATTTTCATTGATTACTTTGTGAAACATTACGAGCCTAGTTCTTAGTCGGCGTTCTTGTAGAGTTTGCCAATTCATGGTGTTTAACATCTCAGACACACTGCTGGTGTTATGATGTCTGTTGCATGTATACCTGGCTGCCCGTCGCTGTACATTTTCTAGCGAGTAGATGTTTTCGTTTGTGTGAGGATCCCAAACAGTGCAGCAGTATTCTAATTTGGGTCTTATTAGGGTTTCATATGCTCGTTCTTTTATTGTTTGTGATTGTACTTTTAGATTTCTTCTGATAAAACATAATGATTTGTTTGCTTTGGCGGCAGTTTGTTGAATGTGGGTGTTCCATTTTAGGTCTGTTGAGATTGTGACACCTAGATATTTTGCGTGTTGAACCGATTCTAATATATGGCCATGCATGTTGTAGTAAAAGTGGATTGGATTTCTCTTGGTTGTTATATTCATGATGTTACACTTGTCTGGGTGAAATGACATGAGCCAGTCTTGTTCCCATTTTATAGCAGCTTCGAGATCTTCTTGGAGCTTGAGGCAATCACTTTGTGATTTGATTTGTCGATAGATCATACTGTCATCTGCAAAAATTCGGATACGGCTATGTTTGATGTATTCAGGAAGGTCGTTAATGTAGATTAGAAAAACTGAGATATTGTTGGAAGTGGCGTTAAACACTATAAACCACCAACCAAAGCATATAATCATGAACCAATTATGATCACTATAGCATATTATGATATAACAAGATGATGACATCCTAATTAATCTGAATTTTGTACTTAAAAGTACATGGTAGCTGCGGAGTAGATGTCAATCAATGTCATCAAATTCATTAATAACTTTTTAGTGTCTGTCATCTATCAAGCATCTAAATTCATCAATGTGAATAGAATGGTCTCACCCCCAGGGACTTCTGAAATAACTGCTACAGGGGCGTCATAGTCACTCATCTTAGTGAGTTTTGTAAATACATCTGAGTAGAGTTATTTCATTGCATCGCTTTTTATTGAAGTGCATTGACAAAGCCAGGAGAATAAGTGTATTTGTGTGTTTGTGTATTTGTGTATTTGTGTGTTTGTGTATTTGTGTATTTTTGTGTTTGGGATATTGATTTTGCCTCTTTTCACGATTTTGTTTAATTGGATTTTGTATAATCGACAATGTGATATTTGTTTGTTGTAAGTTTTTTTTATTATTAATAAATAAAGGTAATAACAAAATTACCGAACTCCGAACAATCTTATAAAGGGAAAGTCAAAACTCATAATTATATAAACAGACAAAATCAGTCAACAACCGGAAAACTGTGAAAACCGTAATGACCCTGACTTGGTACAGGCATTTCTAAAGAAACGATCTAATAACTTATCGATTACTCAGATTAATTACAAGTGTGGGTTTATTTATAACATTCTTGGAATGTAATACTCCTATAGGTTCCCAAACGCCTCACTATGAGTTTTCACCGATAAATCAGAAATCAACTTGCAATAAAGTACACAATTTTCCATCAGTCATCCAGGTACCGGTAATCATATTACATATGCAAATTGACAAATTTATCCCTCATTTCTGCCTATGTGAAAAGCCACGAACACTCCTTCATGTCCCTAATAATTATATGTCAACTAAGGTCTACAAATATCACATAAGAAATTTGAACCTTCGTACAAAGCCACCGGTAACCACATTTTCAACTAAGGACAGACAATATATTTCTATACATCAAATAGCATCAGACCGACATAGATATGCAGATGTAACATTTATCGACAGTAGTAAAGACAGCCACTCAACTGCAAGCTAGGAAACGTTTGACTTGGTTAACCGCCACGGAATAGCTGTATCACAAATGACCACGAATATGTTCTGCTTGTCGTAATCACACTTCGGCCCTTTCCTAATTACTAACTTATCACCGGGTTTTTAACAAGAGTAACACGACGGATGCCACGAACGGAGCAGGCACTGATTAACATTTCGCAGCACCTGCGTTCACCCCGACTTTAAGCGGTTTGGATGTTGTTCAATCGTAAGTTTGCTATGTCGTGTATTGTAGATCATTGATTGTCACATTTCCCTATTTCTTTGGACTACTGTATTGTGGGTCATTCTTTGAATTACAGTGCTCAGATAAACATAAAAAAATTATTCCACAGCGCCTGTGTTTTTATTGGGGTTTATTTTGTTCATATCCAAATGCATATCTGTTTAACTCATGTCGTCAACCACATGTCGTTTTTTTCACGTCGTTCAATTATATGTGTTCATGTTTTTCTGCATTGTATTGTATTTACGCCCTCAAACTGTGTTCGGTTCGTCATTACTCCTATTTGTTTTGTAGAGTGCGCATGTGTTAGTTTGGACTTATTTACGTATACTGGTGTAAAAAGCAATTCCCATATCATATGTTCTTGTCGTTTACCAGTAACACTACGGGTGCCATTAGTGGAAACGGAACTGCTTGCGCTTCCGGGACACCATACTTCATCCCGGTAGGGTTCGTGTTGCTCAAACTTTAGTTTTCTGTAGATAATTGTTTGTCCTTTTTCTTTTGACCATTGCATTGGTTGTCCTTCAATTTACGGCTTTTGAGTAGCCCTGTGGTATCTACAAACGTTCCTTGCACTCATCTTAAGAAAAGAGTTGTGCTTATTATTCAAAGTCCTATTGTAACTTAAATGTAGAACAGCAATACTATCACAGTTACTTTATCTTATTTTATGACAATTTGCTTCCAGTGAAAAAAAAATCAATATATTATAATGCTTTATAATCAAACACGTTTAAGACTTGTCAAGATGGTTCAATCATATTTAATGTTCACTGTTTGTCGAGTAATTTATTTTTACTTACCGTATCTCTATATGCTATCTGAGTTACCAAGGTTACGGTTTGTGTAAACAAAATATATTTATAATGTATGTGTAACTACGTGTGGTAACAAACATGCAAGCTCAGACAATGTTACCGTATGTACGTAGATTTTATAAATTAACTAGTGTATCCACATAAGGTAACCCTCATCTAAATTCATTGTTTTGACCAAATGTACCATTCTTAAGCAAAAGGAGAACAAGCATTCTGAAAATAAATATGTTCAGGGACAAAAATATGTTGTTTATCCAAGAAAAATATTATGTTGACCATGAACTGAACTCTATAATGATCTGTAGAAAAACACGGAAAATAGTTCGGGTGTCTATTAAATGCACGGGTACTTTTCCATACCAATATGATCCACCTATATAATTTCTAAGCTTCTTTGTCGCTCGGTAATATCACCATTTTATATAATTATTCAGATTACAGATTGTTGTTAACTATTTCCTCCTGATATGATATTTTCATACAAGTTTCAAGCTCAATATCTCACGTCAACAAATATGTAATGACAACATTATCAAATATCACATTTGGGGACATAAAACTAGCTTAACCCCGCCACTTGTTACTGAAATGCCTGTCCTAAGCCACAAAATGAGTGTTTGTTGTATTGATGTTGCCTTGAAATGATCCGACAGTGTGGTATTCTTTTGGTTTTTTTTTAAATTTGATAATTCATTTTATGATTCAGCACAGAGTTCTTAAAGGTTTTGTGATTCTAGTCTTATATTTATAGACTTACAGTTTCTGTATTTGCTCTAAATATTATCGAATGTCAATAATGGACTACTTTTATCAATCACGACTTCATTATTTATGCATTTTATGGGAATTAATGGCTTTATTCTGTTCTTTGATTTTCATAATAGAATCTTTAACTTCAGAAAAACTGCCCTGTACATAAAACAACTCATTCATGTCATTGACAACTCCATATTTTATTGCTGAAAACAAAATACTAATTGTTTTTTGTTTTTTTTTGGTTGTTTGTTTTTACACCAATATCACAGATTTTATTCAGTAAATATCTTGTTACATTTTTACTTCAGAGTCCAAGTTCCTCGGAAGTATCCCTGTGAAATTCTGTTTTGACTATCCAGGGAAATATTCAAAACTATGATTACATATAAAGCAATGCTATATAATTCTAATATATTCTATTACATACAATAGTATCACAGTTTATTTAATATATTCTTGAACAATGAATTCATTCCTAGTAATTTATTTTCCTTCATTTCTCTTTGAAATACATTTTTAAATAACAGATAAACATCAATTTTCTTTGCCTTTTGTTCCGATACGTAATATGATTTGTATATTGCAAATGCCAATATAGTTAAAAAAATAATTAAGGTGAACATATTCTTTGTCAAAAACTCTGTACCCAAATACTAAATGTTGAAATCTGATATTATTTTCAATTTTTTTTTCCTTTTAACATTTCATTAATTTTATTCCAAAACATGTCTAAATATTTAAATGACACAAAATACACAATTACATGAATTATGAGATTAATAACTAAGAACTGATGCTGTCTCAGCTTAGCACGGATACTTTTACATTGAAGTACCTGTAATAAGATAGGAATTTAAGAAGCCAGAAACTGTATTTTACTTTCAATTGCTTTTGAAGGGCAATCTTGAAAACATTCTTCAAATCAAACCTTAACAGCTGGGAATCAGATGACAATATTAAAACAAATTAATTGCTACGTGAACCAGGTTCACCTGTGGATAATTACCGCGGAATTGTATGTAATAGAAGCTTGAAGACACCAGAGGGATACTCAGAATTTGTAATTTAAAGAAGGACACACAATACAATGACCACAAGAAATTATAAGATACAGCGATAACTGGAATCTACAGCTCTTTATTAATGTAATTGTTAATAAAGACTAAGATTCATCCCCGCATGTATATATAATATTTACAGAGCTTGCCCCAGGCATAGCTAATCTGATCAGAGCTTATCCTAGGTATAGTTAATTTTAGCAGAGTTTACCCCCAGATATAGCTATTCTTAGTAGAGTTTACACCCATATATAGCTATTCTTAGCAGAGCTTACCCCCAGATATAGCTATTCTTAGCAGAGCTTATCCCCAGATATAGCTATTCTTAGCAGAGCTTACCCCGAGATATAGATATTCTTAGCAGAACTTACCCCCAGATATAGCTATTCTTAGCAGAGCTTACCCCCAGATATAGCTATTCTTAGCAGAGTTTACCCCGAGATATAGCTATTCTTAGCAGAGCTTATCCCCAGATATAGCTATTCTTAGCAGAGTTTATCCCTAGATATAGTTATTCTTAGTAGAGTTTACACCCATATATAGCTATTCTTAGCAGAGCTTACCCCCAGATATAGCTATTCTTAGCAGAGTTTATCCCCAGATATAGCTATTCTTAGCAGAGCTTATCCCCAGATATAGCTATTCTTAGCAGAGTTTATCCCTAGATATAGCTATTCTTAGTAGAGCTTACCCCCAGATATAGCTATTCTTAGCAGAGCTTACCCCCAGATATAGCTATTCTTAGTAGAGTTTACCCCGAGATATAGATATTCTTAGCAGAGTTTACCCCAAGATATAACTATTCTTAGTAGAGCTTACACCCATATATAGCTATTCTTAGCAGAGATTACCATCAGATATAGCTATTCTTAGCAGAGTTTACCCCCAGATATAGCTATTCTTAGCAGAGTTTACCCCCAGATATAGCTATTCTTGGTTGAGCTTACCCCCATATATAGCTATTCTTAGCAGAGTTTACCCCCAGATATAGCTATTTTTAGTAGAGTTTACCCCCAGATATAGCTATTTTTAGCAGAGCTTATCCCCAGATATAGCTATTCTAAGCAGAGTTTATCCCCAGATATAGCTATTCTTAGTAGAGCTTACCCCCAGATATAGCTATTCTTAGCAGAGTTTACCCCGAGATATAGATATTCTTAGTAGAGTTTACACCCATATATAGCTATTCTTAGCAGAGATTACCCTCAGATAAAGCTATTCTTAGCAGAGTTTTCCCCCAGATACAGCTATTCTTAGCAGAGTTTACCCCCAGATATAGCTATTCTTGGTAGAGCTTACCCCCAGATATAGCTATTTTTAGTAGAGTTTACCCCCAGATATAGCTATTTTTAGCAGAGCTTACCCCCAGATATAGCTATTCTTAGCAGATCTTACCCCGAGATATAGCTATTCCTAGCAGAGATTACCCCCAGATATTGCTATTCTTAGCAGAGCTTACCCCCATATATAGCTATTCTTAGCAGAGTTTACCACCAGGTATAGCTATTCGTAGCAGAGCTTATCCCCAGATATAGCTATTCTTTGCAAAGTTTACCCCCAGATATAGCTATTCTTAGCAGAGCTTACCCCCGGATATAGCTATTCTTAGTAGAGTTTACACCCATATATAGCTATTCTTAGCAGAGCTTACCCCCAGATATAGCTATTCTTAGCAGAGCTTATCCCCAGATATAGCTATTCTTAGCAGAGCTTACCCCGAGATATAGATATTCTTAGCAGAACTTACCCCCAGATATAGCTATTCTTAGCAGAGCTTACCCCCAGATATAGCTATTCTTAGCAGAGATTACCCCGAGATATAGCTATCCTTAGTAGAGTTTACACCCATATATAGCTATTCTTAGCAGAGCTTACCCCCAGATATAGCTATTCTTAGCAGAGTTTATCCCCAGATATAGCTATTCTTAGCAGAGCTTATCCCCAGATATAGCTATTCTTAGCAGAGTTTATCCCCAGATATAGCTATTCTTAGTAGAGCTTACCCCCAGATATAGCTATTCTTAGCAGAGCTTACCCCCAGATATAGCTATTCTTAGTAGAGTTTACCCCGAGATATAGATATTCTTAGCAGAGTTTACCCCAAGATATAACTATTCTTAGTAGAGTTTACACCCATATATAGCTATTCTTAGCAAAGATTACCATCAGATATAGCTATTCTTAGCAGAGTTTACCCCCAGATATAGCTATTCTTAGCAGAGTTTACCCCCAGATATAGCTATTCTTGGTAGAGCTTACCCCCATATATAGCTATTCTTAGCAGAGTTTACCCCCAGATATAGCTATTTTTAGTAGAGTTTACCCCCAGATATAGCTATTTTTAGCAGAGCTTATCCCCAGATATAGCTATTCTTAGCAGAGTTTATCCCCAGATATAGCTATTCTTAGTAGAGCTTACCCCCAGATATAGCTATTCTTAGCAGAGCTTACCCCCAGATATAGCTATTCTTAGCAGAGTTTACCCCGAGATATAGATATTCTTAGTAGAGTTTACACCCATATATAGCTATTCTTAGCAGAGATTACCCTCAGATAAAGCTATTCTTAGCAGAGTTTTCCCCCAGATACAGCTATTCTTAGCAGAGTTTACCCCCAGATATAGCTATTCTTGGTTGAGCTTACCCCCAGATATAGCTATTTTTAGTAGAGTTTACCCCCAGATATAGCTATTTTTAGCAGAACTTACCCCCAGATATAGCTATTCTTAGCAGATCTTACCCCCAGATATAGCTATTCCTAGCAGAGATTACCCCCAGATATTGCTATTCTTAGCAGAGCTTACCCCCATATATAGCTATTCTTAGCAGAGTTTACCACCAGGTATAGCTATTCGTAGCAGAGCTTATACCCCAGATATAGCTATTCTTTGTAAAGTTTACCCCCAGATATAGCTATTCTTAACAGAGCTTACCCCCGGATATAGCTATTCTTAGTAGAGTTTACACCCATATATAGCTATTCTTAGCAGAGCTTACCCCCAGATATAGCTATTCTTAGCAGAGTTTATCCCCAGATATAGCTATTCTTAGCAGAGCTTACCCCGAGATATAGATATTCTTAGCAGAACTTACCCCCAGATATAGCTATTCTTAGCAGAGCTTACCCCCAGATATAGCTATTCTTAGCAGAGATTACCCCGAGATATAGCTATCCTTAGTAGAGTTTACCCCCATATATAGCTATTCTTAGCAGAGCTTACCCCCAGATATAGCTATTCTTAGCAGAGTTTATCCCCAGATATAGCTATTCTTAGCAGAGCTTATCCCCAGATATAGCTATTCTTAGCAGAGTTTATCCCCAGATATAGCTATTCTTAGTAGAGCTTACCCCCAGATATAGCTATTCTTAGCAGAGCTTACCCCCATATATAGCTATTCTTAGCAGAGATTACCCTCAGATAAAGCTATTCTTAGCAGAGTTTTCCCCCAGATACAGCTATTCTTAGCAGAGTTTACCCCCAGATATAGCTATTCTTGGTTGAGCTTACCCCCAGATATAGCTATTTTTAGTAGAGTTTACCCCCAGATATAGCTATTTTTAGCAGAACTTACCCCCAGATATAGCTATTCTTAGCAGATCTTACCCCCAGATATAGCTATTCCTAGCAGAGATTACCCCCAGATATTGCTATTCTTAGCAGAGCTTACCCCCATATATAGCTATTCTTAGCAGAGTTTACCACCAGGTATAGCTATTCGTAGCAGAGCTTATCCCCCATATATAGCTATTCTTTGCAAAGTTTACCCCCAGATATAGCTATTCTTAACAGAGCTTACCCCCGGATATAGCTATTCTTAGTAGAGTTTACACCCATATATAGCTATTCTTAGCAGAGCTTACCCCCAGATATAGCTATTCTTAGCAGAGTTTATCCCCAGATATAGCTATTCTTAGCAGAGCTTACCCCGAGATATAGATATTCTTAGCAGAACTTACCCCCAGATATAGCTATTCTTAGCAGAGCTTACCCCCAGATATAGCTATTCTTAGCAGAGATTACCCCGAGATATAGCTATCCTTAGTAGAGTTTACCCCCATATATAGCTATTCTTAGCAGAGCTTACCCCCAGATATAGCTATTCTTAGCAGAGTTTATCCCCAGATATAGCTATTCTTAGCAGAGCTTATCCCCAGATATAGCTATTCTTAGCAGAGTTTATCCCCAGATATAGCTATTCTTAGTAGAGCTTACCCCCAGATATAGCTATTCTTAGCAGAGCTTACCCCCATATATAGCTATTCTTAGCAGAGTTTACCCCCAGATATAGCTATTTTTAGTAGAGTTTACCCCCAGATATAGCTATTTTTAGCAGAGCTTATCCCCAGATATAGCTATTCTTAGCAGAGTTTATCCCCAGATATAGCTATTCTTAGTAGAGCTTACCCCCAGATATAGCTATTCTTAGCAGAGCTTACCCCCAGATATAGCTATTCTTAGCAGAGTTTACCCCGAGATATAGATATTCTTAGTAGAGTTTACACCCATATATAGCTATTCTTAGCAGAGATTACCCTCAGATAAAGCTATTCTTAGCAGAGTTTTCCCCCAGATACAGCTATTCTTAGCAGAGTTTACCCCCAGATATAGCTATTCTTGGTAGAGCTTACCCCCATATATAGCTATTCTTAGCAGAGTTTACCACCAGGTATAGCTATTCGTAGCAGAGCTTATCCCCCAGATATAGCTATTCTTTGCAAAGTTTACCCCCAGATATAGCTATTCTTAACAGAGCTTACCCCCGGATATAGCTATTCTTAGTAGAGTTTACACCCATATATAGCTATTGTTAGCAGAGCTTACCCCCAGATATAGCTATTCTTAGCAGAGCTTATCCCCAGATATAGCTATTCTTAGCAGAGCTTACCCCGAGATATAGATATTCTTAGCAGAACTTACCCCCAGATATAGCTATTCTTAGCAGAGCTTACCCCCAGATATAGCTATTCTTAGCAGAGATTACCCCAAGATATAGCTATCCTTAGTAGAGTTTACACCCATATATAGCTATTCTTAGCAGAGCTTACCCCCAGATATAGCTATTCGTAGCAGAGTTTATCCCCAGATATAGCTATTCTTAGCAGAGCTTATCCCCAGATATAGCTATTCTTAGCAGAGTTTATCCCCAGATATAGCTATTCTTAGTAGAGCTTACCCCCAGATATAGCTATTCTTAGCAGAGCTTACCCCCAGATATAGCTATTCTTAGTAGAGTTTACCCCGAGATATAGATATTCTTAGCAGAGTTTACCCCAAGATATAACTATTCTTAGTAGAGTTTACACCCATATATAGCTATTCTTAGCAAAGATTACCATCAGATATAGCTATTCTTAGCAGAGTTTACCCCCAGATATAGCTATTCTTGGTAGAGCTTACCCCCATATATAGCTATTCTTAGCAGAGTTTACCCCCAGATATAGCTATTTTTAGTAGAGTTTACCCCCAGATATAGCTATTTTTAGCAGAGCTTATCCCCAGATATAGCTATTCTTAGCAGAGTTTATCCCCAGATATAGCTATTCTTAGTAAAGCTTACCCCCAGATATAGCTATTCTTAGCAGAGCTTACCCCCAGATATAGCTATTCTTAGTAGAGTTTACACCAATATATAGCTATTCTTAGCAGAGATTACCCTCAGATAAAGCTATTCTTAGCAGAGTTTTCCCCCAGATACAGCTATTCTTAGCAGAGTTTACCCCCATATATAGCTATTCTTGGTAGAGCTTACCCCCAGATATAGCTCTTTTTAGTAGAGTTTACCCCCAGATATAGCTATTTTTAGCAGAGCTTACCCCCAGATATAGCTATTCTTAGCAGATCTTACCCCCAGATATAGCTATTCCTAGCAGAGATTAACCCCAGATATTGCTATTCTTAGCAGAGCTTACCCCCATATATAGCTATTCTTAGCAGAGTTTACCACCAGGTATAGCTATTCGTAGCAGAGCTTAATCTCCAGATATAGCTATTCTTTGCAGAGCTTACCCCCATATATAGCTATTCTTAGCAGAGCTTACCCCCAGATATAGCTATTCTTAGTAAATTTTACCCCCAGATATAGCTATTCTTAGCAGAGAGTACCCCAGATATAGCTATTATTAGCAGAGCTTACCAACAGATATAGCTATTCTTTGCAGAGTTTACCCCCAGATATAGCTATTCTTGGTAGAGTTTACACCCATATATAGCTATTCTTAGCAGAGCTTACCCCCAGATATAGCTATTCTTTGCAGAGTTTACCCCCAGATATAGCTATTCTTAGCAGAGTTTACCCCGAGATATAGATATTCTTAGCAGAGCTTACCCCAAGATATAGCTATTCTTAGTAGAGTTTACACCCATATATAGCTATTCTTAGCAGAGATTACCCTCAGATATAGCTATTCTTAGCAGAGTTTACCCCCAGATATAGCTATTCTTAGCAGAGTTTACCCCCAGATATAGCTATTCTTGGTAGAGCTTACCCCCAGATATAGCTATTCTTAGCAGAGTTTACCCGCAGATATAGCTATTCCTAGCAGAGATTACCCCCAGATATTGCTATTCTTAGCAGAGCTTACCCCCATATATAGCTATTCTTAGCAGAGTTTACCTCCAGGTATAGCTATTCTTTGCAGAGTTTACCCCCAGATATAGCTATTCTTAGCAGAGCTTACCCCCAGATATAGCTATTCTTAGTAGATTCTACCCCCAGATATACCTATTCTTAGAAGAGAGTACCCCCAGATATAGCTATTCTTAGCAGAGCTTACCCACAGATATAGCTATTCTTTGCAGAGTTTACCCCCAGATATAGCTATTCTTAGCAGAGTTTACCCAGATATAGCTATTCTTAGCAGAGTTTACCCCCAGATATAGCTATTCTTAGCAGAGCTTACCGTTAGATATAGATATTCTTAGCAGAGTTTACCCCCATATATTGCTATTCTTAGTAGAGCTTACCCTTAGATATAGATATTCTTAGCAGAGATTACCCCCAGATATTGCTATTCTTAGTAGATCTTACCCTTAGATATAGCTATTCTTAGCAGAGTTTACCCCCAGATATTGCTATTCTTAACAAAGTTTACCCCCAGATATAGCTATTCTTAGCAGAGCTTACCCTTAGATATAGATATTCTTAGCAGAGTTTACCCCCAGATATTGCTATTCTTAGTAGAGCCTACCCTTAGATATAGATATTCTTAGCAGAGATTACCCCCAGATATTGCTATTCTTAGTAGAGCTTACCCTTAGATATAGCTATTCTTAGCAGAGTTTACCCCCAGATATTGCTATTCTTAGCAGAGTTTACCCCCAGATATAGCTATTCTTAGCAGAGCTTACCCTTAGATATAGATATTCTTAGCAGAGTTTACCCCCAGATATTGCTATTCTTAGCAGAGTTTACCCCCAGATATAGCTATTCTTAGCAGAGTTTACCCCCAGATATTGCTATTCTTAGCAGAGGTTACCCCCAGATATAGCTATTCTTAGCAGAGTTTACCCCCAGATATAGCTATTCTTAGCAGAGTTTACCCCCAGATATAGCTATTCTTAGCAGAGTTTACCCCCATATTGCTATTCTTAGCAGAGTTTACCCCCAGATATAGCTATTCTTAGCAGAGCTTACCCCCAGATATTGCTATTCTTAGCAGAGCTTACCCCCAGATATAGCTATTCTTAGCAGAGCTTACCCCCAGATATAGCTATTCTTAGCAGAGTTTACCCGAAGGACTTGTTAATCTTAGCATATTTTTCTTGATGAATCTTATTCCAGAAACGCGTCGTGCGCACTAAATTTGATATATACGGTTTTATTAACGATCCGTTTTACAACCTTTGTTTTAACATTTTAATTATTTGGCTTTCCAATCCTTTTACTTTTGAGGATACCTGAGAAAAGACGTTGTGTGTATAAGATTAGATATTTAGATATGTCTTCACTTTTGATATAAATGCGCAACATGAATTCCAACGATTTTATGAAATGTTAACATTGTATGAATGGAAGAGTTTCAAAGACCAATAGAAAAAGGCAAAATCACAAACACACAAATACAGAACTTCTCAATGGCTTGATACATGTACTTCAATAAAAGTAGCGGGGATAAACTCGTTATATGTGCAAAACATCTCTTCTTAGTTCACGCCCGGGTTTTAGTGACATTTGTGTTGATCGATCTTTAGTTTCCTGTGTATAGTGTTTTTAATATCTTTCTTTGTCCTCTTGTTTTCTGTTGGTCAGTCATTGTATTACAATGGTATCGTGTGTCCTTCACATTTCATATTATGATTATCACTGTGGTTTTATAAATCTCATCTTACATACAGTTAATAATTATTATCAACATGTGTGCCTAGTTCACATAGAAATTAATTTGTTGCTACAATGTAATCGGATATCCAATATATTTCCCCATTTGTTTGGTGTATATTTCTAGGTTATTCGAGAAACACGTTCTGCGCTCTAAGTTCGATATCTATAATTCTGAAACTTCTGTTGACAAATTGGGGAATTACACTATATTACAGAATAAATAGAAATTGACTTCTTTTAAGAAAGATTTTTACATTCGAAATGATATAAGGTGTTTTCAATAATTATATGTCTACAAAACATTAGAGAAAACTGAATTGACAATAAAAAGAATGTGAAAATGAACTACGCCGGCAACAGTGGGCATGCAGGCACAGAACGAAAAGAAACCTAAACAGAAAAGAAATAAAATGAGCAACGCGACCTCCACCACAAAACTAGAGGTGAACGCATGTGCTCTTGAAGGGTAAACAATTGCTGCTTCTTATAAAACACCCGTCATGCTTCTCTTATTAGTCGTATGACACCACTTTATTGTGACAAAGCAAACAACATAAATAACACATTTCCAACAATCAACTGGGGGTAAAGACCAACAATCAACTGGAGGTAAAGATCAACACTCAACTGGGGGTAAAGATCAACAATCAACTGGGGGTAAAGACCAACAATCAACTGGAGGTAAAGATCTACACTCAACTGGGGGTAAAGATAACAATCAACTGGGGGTAAAGACCAACAATCAACTGGAGGTAAAGATCAACACTCAACTGGGGGTAAAGATCAACAATCAACTGGGGGTAAAGACCAACAATCAACCGGGGGTAACGATCAACACTCAACTGGGGGTAAAGATCAACAATCTACTGGGGGTAAAGATAAACAATCAACTGGTGGTAAACACCAACAATCAACTGGGGGTAAAGACCAATCAACTGGGGATAAAGATCAACAATCAACTGGGGGTAAGCACCAACAATCAACTAGGGGTAAAGACCAACAATCAACTGGGGGTAAAGACCAACAATCAACTGGGGTAAAGACCAACAATCAACTGGGGGTAAAGACCAACAATCAACTGGGGGTAAAGACCAACAATCAACTGGGGTAAAGACCAACAATCAACTGGGGGTAAAGACCAACAATCAACTGGGGGTAAAGATCAACAATCAACTGGGGGCAAAGACCAACAATCAATGGGGGTAAAGACCAACAATCAACTGGGGGTAAAGATCAACAATCAACTGGGGGTAAAGATCAGCAATCAAGTGGGGATAAAGACCTACACTCAACTAGTGGTAAAGATCAACAATCAACTGGGGGTAAAGACCAACAATCAACTGGGGATAAAGACCTACACTCAACTAGTGGTAAAGATCAACAATCAACTGGGGGTAAAGACCAACAATCTACTTGGGTAAAGACCAACAATCAACAAGGGGTAAAGATCAACAATCAACTGGGGGTAAAAACCTACACTCAACTAGTGGTAAAGATCAACAATCAACTGGGGATAAACACCAACAATCAACTGGAGGTAAATACCAACAATCAACTGGGGGTAAACACCAACAATCAACTGGAGGTAAATACCAACAATCAACTGGTGGTAAAGACCAACAATCAACTGGGGGTAAACACCAACAATCAACTGGAGGTAAATACCAACAATCAACTGGGGTAAAGACCAACAATCAAGTGGGTGTAAAGACCAACAATCAACTGGGGGTAAAGACCAACAATCAACTGGGGGCAAAGACCAACAATCAACTGGAGGTAAAGGCCAACAATCAACTGGTGGCAAAGACCAACAATCAACTCGGGGTAAAGATCAACAATCAACTGGATGTAAAGACCTACACTCAACTAGTGGGAAAGATCAACAATCAACTGTGGGTAAAGACCAACAATCAACTGGGGTAAAGACCAACAATCAACTAGGGGTAAAGATCAACAATCAACTGGGGGTAAAGACTTACACTCAACTAGTGGTAAAGATCAACAATCAACTGGGGGTAAACACCAACAATCAACTGGAGGTAAATACCAACAATCAACTGGTGGTAAAGACCAACAATCAACTGGGGGTAAAGACCAACAATCAACTGGGGGCAAAGACCAACAATCAACTGGGGGTAAAGACCAACAATCAACTGGTGGCAAAGACCAACAATCAACTGGGGGTAAAGATCAACAATCAACTGGGGGTAACGACCAACAATCAACTGGGGGTAAAGACCTACACTCAACTAGTGGGAAGAATCAACAATCAACTGGGGGTAGAGACCAACAATCAACTGGGGTTAAGACCAACAATCAACTAGGAGCAAACATCAACAATCAACTGGGGGTAAAGACCTACACTCAACTAGTGGTAAAGATCAACAATCAACTGGGGGTAAAGACCAACAATCAACTGGAGGTAAATACCAACAATCAACTGGGGGTAAAGACCAACAATCAACTGGAGGTAAAGATCAACACTCAACTGGGGGTAAAGATCAACAATCAACTGGGGGTAAAGACCAACAATCAACCGGGGGTAACGATCAACACTCAACTGGGGGTAAAGATCAACAATCTACTGAGGGTAAAGATAAACAATCAACTGGTGGTAAACACCAACAATCAACTGGTGGTAAAGACCAATCAACTGGGGATAAAGATCAACAATCAACTGGGGGTAAGCACCAACAATCAACTAGGGGTAAAGACCAACAATCAACTGGGGGTAAAGACCAACAATCAACTGGGGTAAAGACCAACAATCAACTGGGGGTAAAGACCAACAATCAACTGGGGGTAAAGATCAACAATCAACTGGGGGTAAAGACCAACAATCAATGGGGGTAAAGACCAACAATCAACTGGGGGTAAAGATCAACAATCAACTGGGGGTAAAGATCAGCAATCAAGTGGGGATAAAGACCTACACTCAACTAGTGGTAAAGATCAACAATCAACTGGGGGTAAAGACCAACAATCAACTGGGGATAAAGACCTACACTCAACTAGTGGTAAAGATCAACAATCAACTGGGGGTAAAGACCAACAATCTACTTGGGTAAAGACCAACAATCAACAAGGGGTAAAGATCAACAATCAACTGGGGGTAAAAACCTACACTCAACTAGTGGTAAAGATCAACAATCAACTGGGGGTAAACACCAACAATCAACTGGAGGTAAATACCAACAATCAACTGGTGGTAAAGATCAACAATCAACTGGGGGTAAACACCAACAATCAACTGGAGGTAAATACCAACAATCAACTGGGGTAAAGACCAACAATCAAGTGGGGGTAAAGACCAACAATCAACTGGGGGTAAACACCAACAATTAACTGGAGGTAAATACCAACAATCAACTGGGTTAAAGACCAACAATCAAGTGGGGGTAAAGACCAACAATCAACTGGGGGTAAATACCAACAATCAACTGGGGGCAAAGACAATCAATCAACTGGGGGTAAAGACCAACAATCAACTGGGGTAAAGACCAACAATCAACTGGGGGTAAAGACCAACAATCAACTGGGGGTAAAGATCAACAATCAACTGGGGGTAAAGACCAACAATCAATGGGGGTAAAGACCAACAATCAACTGGGGGTAAAGATCAACAATCAACTGGGGGTAAAGATCAGCAATCAAGTGGGGATAAAGACCTACACTCAACTAGTGGTAAAGATCAACAATCAACTGGGGGTAAAGACCAACAATCAACTGGGGATAAAGACCTACACTCAACTAGTGGTAAAGATCAACAATCAACTGGGGGTAAAGACCAACAATCTACTTGGGTAAAGACCAACAATCAACAAGGGGTAAAGATCAGCAATCAACTGGGGGTAAAAACCTACACTCAACTAGTGGTAAAGATCAACAATCAACTGGGGGTAAACACCAACAATCAACTGGAGGTAAATACTAACAATCAACTGGTGGTAAAGATCAACAATCAACTGGGGGTAAACACCAACAATCAACTGGAGGTAAATACCAACAATCAACTGGGGGTAAAGACCAACAATCAACTGGGGGTAAACACCAACAATCAACTGGAGGTAAATACCAACAATCAACTGGTGGTAAAGACCAACAATCAACTGGGGGTAAACACCAACAATCAACTGGAGGTAAATACCAACAATCAACTGGGGTAAAGACCAACAATCAAGTGGGGGTAAAGACCAACAATCAACTGGGGGTAAAGACCAACAATCAACTGGGGGCAAAGACCAACAATCAACTGGAGGTAAAGGCCAACAATCAACTGGTGGCAAAGACCAACAATCAACTCGGGGTAAAGATCAACAATCAACTGGGTGTAAAGACCTACACTCAACTAGTGGGAAAGATCAACAATCAACTGTGGGTAAAGACCAACAATCAACTGTGGTAAAGACCAACAATCAACTAGGGGTAAAGATCAACAATCAACTGGGGGTAAAGACCTACACTCAACTAGTGGTAAAGATCAACAATCAACTGGGGGTAAACACCAACAATCAACTGGAGGTAAATACCAACAATCAACTGGTGGTAAAGACCAACAATCAACTGGGGGTAAAGACCAACAATCAACTGGGGGCAAAGACCAACAATCAACTGGGGGTAAAGACCAACAATCAACTGGTGGCAAAGACGAACAATCAACTGGGGGTAAAGATCAACAATCAACTGGGGGTAACGACCAACAATCAACTGGGGGGAAAGACCTACACTCAACTAGTGGGAAGAATCAACAATCAACTGGGGGTAAAGACCAACAATCAACTGGGGTTAAGACCAACAATCAACTAGGAGCAAACATCAACAATCAACTGGGGTAAAGACCAACAATCAACTAGGGGTAAAGATCAACAATCAACTGGGGGTAAAGACCTACACTCAACTAGTGGTAAAGATCAACAATCAACTGGGGGTAAAGACCAACAATCAACTGGAGGTAAATACCAACAATCAACTGGGGGTAAAGACCAACAATCAACTGGAGGTAAAGATCAACACTCAACTGGGGGTAAAGATCAACAATCAACTGGGGGTAAAGACCAACAATCAACCGGGGGTAACGATCAACACTCAACTGGGGGTAAAGATCAACAATCTACTGAGGGTAAAGATAAACAATCAACTGGTGGTAAACACCAACAATCAACTGGTGGTAAAGACCAATCAACTGGGGATAAAGATCAACAATCAACTGGGGGTAAGCACCAACAATCAACTAGGGGTAAAGACCAACAATCAACTGGGGGTAAAGACCAACAATCAACTGGGGTAAAGACCAACAATCAACTGGGGGTAAAGACCAACAATCAACTGGGGGTAAAGATCAACAATCAACTGGGGGTAAAGACCAACAATCAATGGGGGTAAAGACCAACAATCAACTGGGGGTAAAGATCAACAATCAACTGGGGGTAAAGATCAGCAATCAAGTGGGGATAAAGACCTACACTCAACTAGTGGTAAAGATCAACAATCAACTGGGGGTAAAGACCAACAATCAACTGGGGATAAAGACCTACACTCAACTAGTGGTAAAGATCAACAATCAACTGGGGGTAAAGACCAACAATCTACATGGGTAAAGACCAACAATCAACAAGGGGTAAAGATCAACAATCAACTGGGGGTAAAAACCTACACTCAACTAGTGGTAAAGATCAACAATCAACTGGGGGTAAACACCAACAATCAACTGGAGGTAAATACCAACAATCAACTGATGGTAAAGATCAACAATCAACTGGGGGTAAACACCAACAATCAACTGGAGGTAAATACCAACAATCAACTGGGGTTAAGACCAACAATCAAGTGGGGGTAAAGACCAACAATCAACTGGGGGTAAACACCAACAATCAACTGGAGGTAAATACCAACAATCAACTTGGGTAAAGACCAACAATCAAGTGGGGGTAAAGACCAACAATCAACTGGGGGTAAATACCAACAATCAACTGGGGGCAAAGACCAACAATCAACTGGAGGTAAAGGCCAACAATCAACTGGTGGCAAAGATCAACAATCAACTTGGGGTAAAGATCAGCAATCAAGTGGGGATAAAGACCTACACTCAACTAGTGGTAAAGATCAACAATCAACTGGGGGTAAAGACCAACAATCAACTGGGGATAAAGACCTACACTCAACTAGTGGTAAAGATCAACAATCAACTGGGGGTAAAGACCAACAATCTACTTGGGTAAAGACCAACAATCAACAAGGGGTAAAGATCAACAATCAACTGGGGGTAAAAACCTACACTCAACTAGTGGTAAAGATCAACAATCAACTGGGGGTAAACACCAACAATCAACTGGAGGTAAATACCAACAATCAACTGGTGGTAAAGATCAACAATCAACTGGGGGTAAACACCAACAATCAACTGGAGGTAAATACCAACAATCAACTGGGGGTAAAGACCAACAATCAACTGGGGGTAAACACCAACAATCAACTGGAGGTAAATACCAACAATCAACTGGTGGTAAAGACCAACACTCAACTGGGGGTAAACACCAACAATCAACTGGAGGTAAATACCAACAATCAACTGGGGTAAAGACCAACAATCAAGTGGGGGTAAAGACCAACAATCAACTGGGGGTAAAGACCAACAATCAACTGGGGGCAAAGACCAACAATCAACTGGAGGTAAAGGCCAACAATCAACTGGTGGCAAAGACCAACAATCAACTCGGGGTAAAGATCAACAATCAACTGGGTGTAAAGACCTACACTCAACTAGTGGGAAAGATCAACAATCAACTGTGGGAAAAGACCAACAATCAACTGGGGTAAAGACCAACAATCAACTAGGGGCAAAGATCAACAATCAACTGGGGGTAAAGACCTACACACAACTAGTGGTAAAGATCAACAATCAACTGGGGGTAAACACCAACAATCAACTGGAGGTAAATACCAACAATCAACTGGTGGTAAAGACCAACAATCAACTGGGGGTAAAGACCAACAATCAACTGGGGGCAAAGACCAACAATCAACTGGGGGTAAAGACCAACAATCAACTGGTGGCAAAGACCAACAATCAACTGGGGGTAAAGATCAACAATCAACTGGGGGTAACGACCAACAATCAACTGGGGGTAAAGACCTACACTCAACTAGTGGGAAGAATCAACAATCAACTGGGGGTAAAGACCAACAATCAACTGGGGTTAAGACCAACAATCAACTAGGAGCAAACATCAACAATCAACTGGGGTAAAGACCTACACTCAACTAGTGGTAAAGATCAACAATCAACTGGGGGTAAAGACCAACAATCAACTGGAGGTAAATACCAACAATCAACTGGGGTAAAGACCAACAATCAACTGGGGGTAAAGACCAACAATCAACTGGGGGTAAAGACCAACAATCAACTGAGGGTAAAGACCAACAATCAACTGGAGGTAAAGACCAACAATCAACTGGGGGCAAAGACCAATAATCTACTGGGGGTAAGGACAAACATTCAACTGATGGTAAAGACCAACAATCAACTGGTGGTAAAGACCAACAATCAACTGGGGGTAAAGACCAACAATCAACTGGTGGTAAAGACCAACAATCAACTGGTGTTAAATACCAACAATCAACTGGGGGTAAAGACCAACAATCAACTGGGGGTAAAGATCAACAATCAACTGGGGGTAAATACCAACAATCAACTGGAGGTAAATACCAACAATCAACTGGTGGTTAAGACCAACAATCAACTGGGGGTAAAGACCAACAATCAACTGGGGGTAAACACCAACAATCAACTGGAGGTAAATACCAACAATCAACTGGGGTAAAGACCAACAATCAAGTGGTGGTAAAGACCAACAATCAACTGGGGGTAAAGACCAACAATCAACTGGGGGCAAAGACCAACAATCAACTGGGGGTAAAGACCAACAATCAACTGGTGGCAAAGACCAACAATCAACTGGGGGTAAAGATCAATAATCAACTGGGGGTAACGACCAACAATCAACTGGGGGTAAAGACCAACAATCAACTGGAGGTAAATACCAACAATCAACTGGGATAAAGACCAACAATCAATTGGGGGTAAAGACCAACAATCAACTGGGGGTAAAGACCAACAATCAACTGGGGGCAAAGACCAACAATCAACTGGGGGTAAAAACCAACAATCAACTGGTGGCAAAGACCAACAATCAACTGGGGGTAAAGACCAACAATCAACTGGGGGCAAAGACCAACAATCAACAGGGGGTAAAGACCAACAATCAACTGGTGGTAAAGACCAACAATCAACTGGGGGTAAAGACCAACAATCAACTGGTGGTAAAGACCAACAATCAACTGGTGTTAAATACCAACAATCAACTGGGGGTAAAGACCAACAATCAACTGGGGGTAAAGATCAACAATCAACTGGGGGTAAATACCAACAATCAACTGGAGGTAAATACCAACAATCAACTGGTGGTTAAGACCAACAATCAACTGGGGGTAAAGACCAACAATCAACTGGGGGGTAAACACCAACAATCAACTGGAGGTAAATACCAACAATCAACTGGGGTAAAGACCAACAATCAAGTGGGGGTAAAGACCAACAATCAACTGGGGGTAAAGACCAACAATCAACTGGGGGCAAAGACCAACAATCAACTGGGAGTAAAGACCAACAATCAACTGGTGGCAAAGACCAACAATCAACTGGGGGTAAAGATCAATAATCAACTGGGGGTAACGACCAACAATCAACTGGGGGTAAAGACCAACAATCAACTGGAGGTAAATACCAACAATCAACTGGGATAAAGACCAACAATCAATTGGGGGTAAAGACCAACAATCAACTGGGGGTAAAGACCAACAATCAACTGGGGGCAAAGACCAACAATCAACTGGGGGTAAAAACAAACAATCAACTGGTGGCAAAGACCAACAATCAACTGGGGGTAAAGACCGACAATCAACTGGGGGCAAAGACCAACAATCAACAGGGGGTAAAGACCAACAATCAACTGGTGGCAAAGACCAACAATCAACTGGGGGTAAAGATCAACAATCAAATGGGGGTAACGACCAACAATCAACTGGGGGTAAAGACCTACACTCAACTAGTGGGAAGAATCAACAATCAACTGGGGGTAAAGACCAACAATCAACTGGGGTTAAGACCAACAATCAACTAGGAGCAAACATCAACAATCAACTGGGGGTAAAGACCTACACTCAACTAGTGGTAAAGATAAAAAATCAACTGGAGGTAAACACCAACAATCAACTGGAGATAAATACCAACAATCAACTGGGGTAAAGACCAACAATCAAGTGGTGGTAAAGACCAACAATCAACTGGGGGTAAAGACCAACAATCAACTGGGGGCAAAGACCAACAATCAACTGGGGGTAAAGACCAACAATCAACTGGTGGCAAAGACCAACAATCAACTGGGGGTAAAGATCAATAATCAACTGGGGGTAAAGACCAACAATCAACTGGGGTAAAGACCAACAATCAACTGGGGGTAAAGACCAACAATCAACTGGGGGTAAAGATCAACAATCAATGGGGGTAAAGACCAACAATCAACTGGGGGTAAAGATCAACAATCAACTGGGGGTAAAGATCAGCAATCAAGTGGGGATAAAGACCTACACTCAACTAGTGGTAAAGATCAACAATCAACTGGGGGTAAAGACCAACAATCAACTGGGGATAAAGACCTACACTCAACTAGTGGTAAAGATCAACAATCAACTGGGGGTAAAGACCAACAATCTACATGGGTAAAGACCAACAATCAACAAGGGGTAAAGATCAACAATCAACTGGGGGTAAAAACCTACACTCAACTAGTGGTAAAGATCAACAATCAACTGGGGGTAAAAACCTACACTCAACTAGTGGTAAAGATCAACAATCAACTGGGGGTAAACACCAACAATCAACTGGAGGTAAATACCAACAATCAACTGGTGGTAAAGATCAACAATCAACTGGGGGTAAACACCAACAATCAACTGGAGGTAAATACCAACAATCAACTGGGGGTAAAGACCAACAATCAACTGGGGGTAAACACCAACAATCAACTGGAGGTAAATACCAACAATCAACTGGTGGTAAAGACCAACACTCAACTGGGGGTAAACACCAACAATCAACTGGAGGTAAATACCAACAATCAACTGGGGTAAAGACCAACAATCAAGTGGGGGTAAAGACCAACAATCAACTGGGGGTAAAGACCAACAATCAACTGGGGGCAAAGACCAACAATCAACTGGAGGTAAAGGCCAACAATCAACTGGTGGCAAAGACCAACAATCAACTCGGGGTAAAGATCAACAATCAACTGGGTGTAAAGACCTACACTCAACTAGTGGGAAAGATCAACAATCAACTGTGGGAAAAGACCAACAATCAACTGGGGTAAAGACCAACAATCAACTAGGGGTAAAGATCAACAATCAACTGGGGGTAAAGACCTACACACAACTAGTGGTAAAGATCAACAATCAACTGGGGGTAAACACCAACAATCAACTGGAGGTAAACACCAACAATCAACTGGAGATAAATACCAACAATCAACTGGGGTAAAGACCAACAATCAAGTGGTGGTAAAGACCAACAATCAACTGGGGGTAAAGACCAACAATCAACTGGGGGCAAAGACCAACAATCAACTGGGGGTAAAGACCAACAATCAACTGGTGGCAAAGACCAACAATCAACTGGGGGTAAAGATCAATAATCAACTGGGGGTAAAGACCAACAATCAACTGGGGTAAAGACCAACAATCAACTGGGGGTAAAGACCAACAATCAACTGGGGGTAAAGATCAACAATCAATGGGGGTAAAGACCAACAATCAACTGGGGGTAAAGATCAACAATCAACTGGGGGTAAAGATCAGCAATCAAGTGGGGATAAAGACCTACACTCAACTAGTGGTAAAGATCAACAATCAACTGGGGGTAAAGACCAACAATCAACTGGGGATAAAGACCTACACTCAACTAGTGGTAAAGATCAACAATCAACTGGGGGTAAAGACCAACAATCTACATGGGTAAAGACCAACAATCAACAAGGGGTAAAGATCAACAATCAACTGGGGGTAAAAACCTACACTCAACTAGTGGTAAAGATCAACAATCAACTGGGGGTAAAAACCTACACTCAACTAGTGGTAAAGATCAACAATCAACTGGGGGTAAACACCAACAATCAACTGGAGGTAAATACCAACAATCAACTGGTGGTAAAGATCAACAATCAACTGGGGAAAACACCAACAATCAACTGGAGGTAAATACCAACAATCAACTGGGGGTAAAGACCAACAATCAACTGGGGGTAAACACCAACAATCAACTGGAGGTAAATACCAACAATCAACTGGTGGTAAAGACCAACACTCAACTGGGGGTAAACACCAACAATCAACTGGAGGTAAATACCAACAATCAACTGGGGTAAAGACCAACAATCAAGTGGGGGTAAAGACCAACAATCAACTGGGGGTAAAGACCAACAATCAACTGGGGGCAAAGACCAACAATCAACTGGAGGTAAAGGCCAACAATCAACTGGTGGCAAAGACCAACAATCAACTCGGGGTAAAGATCAACAATCAACTGGGTGTAAAGACCTACACTCAACTAGTGGGAAAGATCAACAATCAACTGTGGGAAAAGACCAACAATCAACTGGGGTAAAGACCAACAATCAACTAGGGGTAAAGATCAACAATCAACTGGGGGTAAAGACCTACACACAACTAGTGGTAAAGATCAACAATCAACTGGGGGTAAACACCAACAATCAACTGGAGGTAAACACCAACAATCAACTGGAGATAAATACCAACAATCAACTGGGGTAAAGACCAACAATCAAGTGGTGGTAAAGACCAACAATCAACTGGGGGTAAAGACCAACAATCAACTGGGGGCAAAGACCAACAATCAACTGGGGGTAAAGACCAACAATCAACTGGTGGCAAAGACCAACAATCAACTGGGGGTAAAGATCAATAATCAACTGGGGGTAAAGACCAACAATCAACTGGGGTAAAGACCAACAATCAACTGGGGGTAAAGACCAACAATCAACTGGGGGTAAAGATCAACAATCAATGGGGGTAAAGACCAACAATCAACTGGGGGTAAAGATCAACAATCAACTGGGGGTAAAGATCAGCAATCAAGTGGGGATAAAGACCTACACTCAACTAGTGGTAAAGATCAACAATCAACTGGGGGTAAAGACCAACAATCAACTGGGGATAAAGACCTACACTCAACTAGTGGTAAAGATCAACAATCAACTGGGGGTAAAGACCAACAATCTACATGGGTAAAGACCAACAATCAACAAGGGGTAAAGATCAACAATCAACTGGGGGTAAAAACCTACACTCAACTAGTGGTAAAGATCAACAATCAACTGGGGGTAAAAACCTACACTCAACTAGTGGTAAAGATCAACAATCAACTGGGGGTAAACACCAACAATCAACTGGAGGTAAATACCAACAATCAACTGGTGGTAAAGATCAACAATCAACTGGGGAAAACACCAACAATCAACTGGAGGTAAATACCAACAATCAACTGGGGGTAAAGACCAACAATCAACTGGGGGTAAACACCAACAATCAACTGGAGGTAAATACCAACAATCAACTGGTGGTAAAGACCAACACTCAACTGGGGGTAAACACCAACAATCAACTGGAGGTAAATACCAACAATCAACTGGGGTAAAGACCAACAATCAAGTGGGGGTAAAGACCAACAATCAACTGGGGGTAAAGACCAACAATCAACTGGGGGCAAAGACCAACAATCAACTGGAGGTAAAGGCCAACAATCAACTGGTGGCAAAGACCAACAATCAACTCGGGGTAAAGATCAACAATCAACTGGGTGTAAAGACCTACACTCAACTAGTGGGAAAGATCAACAATCAACTGTGGGAAAAGACCAACAATCAACTGGGGTAAAGACCAACAATCAACTAGGGGTAAAGATCAACAATCAACTGGGGGTAAAGACCTACACACAACTAGTGGTAAAGATCAACAATCAACTGGGGGTAAACACCAACAATCAACTGGAGGTAAATACCAACAATCAACTGGTGGTAAAGACCAACAATCAACTGGGGGTAAAGACCAACAATCAACTGGGGGCAAAGACCAACAATCAACTGGGGGTAAAGACCAACAATCAACTGGTGGCAAAGACCAACAATCAACTGGGGGTAAAGATCAACAATCAACTGGGGGTAACGACCAACAATCAACTGGGGGTAAAGACCTACACTCAACTAGTGGGAAGAATCAACAATCAACTGGGGGTAAAGACCAACAATCAACTGGGGTTAAGACCAACAATCAACTAGGAGCAAACATCAACAATCAACTGGGGTAAAGACCTACACTCAACTAGTGGTAAAGATCAACAATCAACTGGGGGTAAAGACCAACAATCAACTGGAGGTAAATACCAACAATCAACTGGGGTAAAGACCAACAATCAACTGGGGGTAAAGACCAACAATCAACTGGGGGTAAAGACCAACAATCAACTGAGGGTAAAGACCAACAATCAACTGGAGGTAAAGACCAACAATCAACTGGGGGCAAAGACCAATAATCTACTGGGGGTAAGGACAAACATTCAACTGATGGTAAAGACCAACAATCAACTGGTGGTAAAGACCAACAATCAACTGGGGGTAAAGACCAACAATCAACTGGTGGTAAAGACCAACAATCAACTGGTGTTAAATACCAACAATCAACTGGGGGTAAAGACCAACAATCAACTGGGGGTAAAGATCAACAATCAACTGGGGGTAAATACCAACAATCAACTGGAGGTAAATACCAACAATCAACTGGTGGTTAAGACCAACAATCAACTGGGGGTAAAGACCAACAATCAACTGGGGGTAAACACCAACAATCAACTGGAGGTAAATACCAACAATCAACTGGGGTAAAGACCAACAATCAAGTGGTGGTAAAGACCAACAATCAACTGGGGGTAAAGACCAACAATCAACTGGGGGCAAAGACCAACAATCAACTGGGGGTAAAGACCAACAATCAACTGGTGGCAAAGACCAACAATCAACTGGGGGTAAAGATCAATAATCAACTGGGGGTAACGACCAACAATCAACTGGGGGTAAAGACCAACAATCAACTGGAGGTAAATACCAACAATCAACTGGGATAAAGACCAACAATCAATTGGGGGTAAAGACCAACAATCAACTGGGGGTAAAGACCAACAATCAACTGGGGGCAAAGACCAACAATCAACTGGGGGTAAAAACCAACAATCAACTGGTGGCAAAGACCAACAATCAACTGGGGGTAAAGACCAACAATCAACTGGGGGCAAAGACCAACAATCAACAGGGGGTAAAGACCAACAATCAACTGGTGGTAAAGACCAACAATCAACTGGGGGTAAAGACCAACAATCAACTGGTGGTAAAGACCAACAATCAACTGGTGTTAAATACCAACAATCAACTGGGGGTAAAGACCAACAATCAACTGGGGGTAAAGATCAACAATCAACTGGGGGTAAATACCAACAATCAACTGGAGGTAAATACCAACAATCAACTGGTGGTTAAGACCAACAATCAACTGGGGGTAAAGACCAACAATCAACTGGGGGTAAACACCAACAATCAACTGGAGGTAAATACCAACAATCAACTGGGGTAAAGACCAACAATCAAGTGGGGGTAAAGACCAACAATCAACTGGGGGTAAAGACCAACAATCAACTGGGGGCAAAGACCAACAATCAACTGGGAGTAAAGACCAACAATCAACTGGTGGCAAAGACCAACAATCAACTGGGGGTAAAGATCAATAATCAACTGGGGGTAACGACCAACAATCAACTGGGGGTAAAGACCAACAATCAACTGGAGGTAAATACCAACAATCAACTGGGATAAAGACCAACAATCAATTGGGGGTAAAGACCAACAATCAACTGGGGGTAAAGACCAACAATCAACTGGGGGCAAAGACCAACAATCAACTGGGGGTAAAAAACCAACAATCAACTGGTGGCAAAGACCAACAATCAACTGGGGGTAAAGACCGACAATCAACTGGGGGCAAAGACCAACAATCAACAGGGGGTAAAGACCAACAATCAACTGGTGGCAAAGACCAACAATCAACTGGGGGTAAAGATCAACAATCAAATGGGGGTAACGACCAACAATCAACTGGGGGTAAAGACCTACACTCAACTAGTGGGAAGAATCAACAATCAACTGGGGGTAAAGACCAACAATCAACTGGGGTTAAGACCAACAATCAACTAGGAGCAAACATCAACAATCAACTGGGGGTAAAGACCTACACTCAACTAGTGGTAAAGATAAAAAATCAACTGGAGGTAAACACCAACAATCAACTGGAGATAAATACCAACAATCAACTGGGGTAAAGACCAACAATCAACTGGGGGTCAAGACCAACAATCAACTGGGGGTAAAGACCAACAATCAACTGGGGGCAAAGACCAACAATCAACTGGAGGTAAAGACCAACAATCAACTGGGGGCAAAGACCAATAATCAACTAGGGGTAAGGACAAACATTCAACTGTTGGTAAATACCAACAATCAACTGGTGATAAAGACCAACAATCAACTGGGGGTAAAGACCAACAATCAACTGGTGGTAAAGACCAACAATCAACTGGTGTTAAATACCAACAATCAACTGGGGGTAAAGACCAACAATCAACTGGGGGTAAAGATCAACAATCAACTGGGGGTAAATACCAACAATCAACTGGAGGTAAATACCAACAATCAACTGGTGGTTAAGACCAACAATCAACTGGGGGTAAACACCAACAATCAACTGGAGGTATATACCAACAATCAACTGGGGTAAAGACCAACAATCAAGAAGGGGTAAAGACCAACAATCAACTGGGGGTAAAAACCAACAATCAACTGGGGGCAAAGACCAACAATCAACTGGGGGTAAAGACCAACAATCAACTGGTGGTAAAGACCAACAATCAACTGGGGGTAAACATCAACAATCAACTGGGGGTAACGACCAACAATCAACTGGGGGTAACGACCAACAATCAACTGGGGGTAAACACCAACAATCAACTGGAGGTAAATACCAACAATCAACTGGGGTAAAGACCAACAATCAATTGGGGGTAAAGACCAACAATCAACTGGGGGTAAAGACCAACAATCAACTGGGGGCAAAGACCAACAATCAACTGGGGGTAAAGACCAACAATCAACTGGTGGCAAATACCAACAATCAATTGGGGGTAAAGACCAACAATCAACTGGGGTAAATACCAACAATCAACTGGGGTAAAGACCAACAATCAACTGGGGGTAAAGACCAACAATCAACTGGGGGTAAAGACCAACAATCAACTGGGGGCAAAGACCAACAATCAACTGGAGGTAAATACCAACAATCAACTGGGGGTAAAGACCAACAATCAACTGGGGGTAAAGACCAACAATCAACTGGAGGTAAATACCAACAATCAACTGGGGGTAAAGATCAACAATCAACTGGGGGTAACGACCAACAATCAACTGGGGGTAAAGACCTACATTCAACTAGTGGTAAAGATCAACAATCAACTGGGGGTAAAGACCTACACTCAACTAGTGGCAAAGATCAACAATCAACTGGGGATAAAGACCTACACTCAACTAATGGTAAAGATCAACAATCAACTGGGGGTATAGACCACCAATCAACAGGAGGTAAAGACCAACAATCAACAGGAGGTAAAGACCAACAATCAACAGGAGGTAAAGACCAACAATCAACTGGGGGCAAAGACCAACAATCAACTGGGGGTAAAGATCAACAATCAACTGGTGGCAAAGACCAACAATCAACTGGGGGTAAAGATCAACAATCAACTGGAGGTAACGACCAACAATCAACTGGGGGTAAAGATCAACAATCAACTGGGGGTAAAGACCAGCAATCAACTGTGGGCAAAGACCAACAATCAACTGGGGATAAAGACCTACACTCAACTAATGGTAAAGATCAACAATCAACTGGGGGTATAGACCACCAATCAACAGGAGGTAAAGACCAACAATCAACAGGAGGTAAAGACCAACAATCAACAGGAGGTAAAGACCAACAATCAACTGGGGGCAAAGACCAACAATCAACTGGGGGTAAAGATCAACAATCAACTGGTGGCAAAGACCAACAATCAACTGGGGGTAAAGATCAACAATCAACTGGAGGTAACGACCAACAATCAACTGGGGGTTAAGACCAACAATCAACTGGGGGTAAAGACCAACAATCAACTGGGGGTAAACACCAACAATCAACTGGAGGTAAATACCAACAATCAACTGGGGTAAAGACCAACAATCAAGTGGTGGTAAAGACCAACAATCAACTGGGGGTAAAGACCAACAATCAACTGGGGGCAAAGACCAACAATCAACTGGGAGTAAAGACCAACAATCAACTGGTGGCAAAGACCAACAATCAACTGGGGGTAAATATCAATAATCAACTGGGGGTAACGACCAACAATCAACTGGGGGTAAAGACCAACAATCAACTGGAGGTAAATACCAACAATCAACTGGGATAAAGACCAACAATCAATTGGGGGTAAAGACCAACAATCAACTGGGGGTAAAGACCAACAATCAACTGGGGGCAAAGACCAACAATCAACTGGGGGTAAAAACCAACAATCAACTGGTGGCAAAGACCAACAATCAACTGGGGGTAAAGACCAACAATCAACTGGGGGCAAAGACCAACAATCAACAGGGGGTAAAGACCAACAATCAACTGGTGGCAAAGACCAACAATCAACTGGGGGTAAAGATCAACAATCAAATGGGGGTAACGACCAACAATCAACTGGGGGTAAAGACCTACACTCAACTAGTGGGAAGAATCAACAATCAACTGGGGGTAAAGACCAACAATCAACTGGGGTTAAGACCAACAATCAACTAGGAGCAAACATCAACAATCAACTGGGGGTAAAGACCTACACTCAACTAGTGGTAAAGATAAAAAATCAACTGGAGGTAAACACCAACAATCAACTGGAGATAAATACCAACAATCAACTGGGGTAAAGACCAACAATCAACTGGGGGTAAAGACCAACAATCAACTGGGGGTAAAGACCAACAATCAACTGGGGGCAAAGACCAACAATCAACTGGAGGTAAATACCAACAATCAACTGGGGGTAAAGACCAACAATCAACTGGGGGTAAAGACCAACAATCAACTGGAGGTAAATACCAACAATCAACTGGGGGTAAAGATCAACAATCAACTGGGGGTAACGACCAACAATCAACTGGGGGTAAAGACCTACATTCAACTAGTGGTAAAGATCAACAATCAACTGGGGGTAAAGACCTACACTCAACTAGTGGCAAAGATCAACAATCAACTGGGGATAAAGACCTACACTCAACTAATGGTAAAGATCAACAATCAACTGGGGGTATAGACCACCAATCAACAGGAGGTAAAGACCAACAATCAACAGGAGGTAAAGACCAACAATCAACAGGAGGTAAAGACCAACAATCAACTGGGGGCAAAGACCAACAATCAACTGGGGGTAAAGATCAACAATCAACTGGTGGCAAAGACCAACAATCAACTGGGGGTAAAGATCAACAATCAACTGGAGGTAACGACCAACAATCAACTGGGGGTAAAGACCAACAATCAACTGGGGGTAAAGACCAGCAATCAACTGTGGGCAAAGACCAACAATCAACTGATGGTAAAGACCAACAATCAACTGGGGGTAAAGACCAACAATTAACTGGGGGTAAAGACCAACAATCAACTGGGGGTAAAGATCAACAATCAACTGGGGGTAACGACCAACAATCAACTGGGGGTAAAGACCTACACTCAACTAGTGGGAAGAATCAACAATCAACTGGGGGTAAAGACCAACAATCAACTGGGGTTAAGACCAACAATCAACTAGGAGCAAACATCAACAATCAACTGGGGTAAAGACCTACACTCAACTAGTGGTAAAGATCAACAATCAACTGGGGGTAAAGACCAACAATCAACTGGAGGTAAATACCAACAATCAACTGGGGTAAAGACCAACAATCAACTGGGGGTAAAGACCAACAATCAACTGGGGGTAAAGACCAACAATCAACTGGGGGTAAAGACCAACAATCAACTGGAGGTAAAGACCAACAATCAACTGGGGGCAAAGACCAATAATCTACTGGGGGTAAGGACAAACATTCAACTGATGGTAAAGACCAACAATCAACTGGTGGTAAAGACCAACAATCAACTGGGGGTAAAGACCAACAATCAACTGGTGGTAAAGACCAACAATCAACTGGTGTTAAATACCAACAATCAACTGGGGGTAAAGACCAACAATCAACTGGGGGTAAAGATCAACAATCAACTGGGGGTAAATACCAACAATCAACTGGAGGTAAATACCAACAATCAACTGGTGGTTAAGACCAACAATCAACTGGGGGTAAAGACCAACAATCAACTGGGGGTAAACACCAACAATCAACTGGAGGTAAATACCAACAATCAACTGGGGTAAAGACCAACAATCAAGTGGTGGTAAAGACCAACAATCAACTGGGGGTAAAGACCAACAATCAACTGGGGGCAAAGACCAACAATCAACTGGGAGTAAAGACCAACAATCAACTGGTGGCAAAGACCAACAATCAACTGGGGGTAAATATCAATAATCAACTGGGGGTAACGACCAACAATCAACTGGGGGTAAAGACCAACAATCAACTGGAGGTAAATACCAACAATCAACTGGGATAAAGACCAACAATCAATTGGGGGTAAAGACCAACAATCAACTGGGGGTAAAGACCAACAATCAACTGGGGGCAAAGACCAACAATCAACTGGGGGTAAAAACCAACAATCAACTGGTGGCAAAGACCAACAATCAACTGGGGGTAAAGACCAACAATCAACTGGGGGCAAAGACCAACAATCAACAGGGGGTAAAGACCAACAATCAACTGGTGGCAAAGACCAACAATCAACTGGGGGTAAAGATCAACAATCAAATGGGGGTAACGACCAACAATCAACTGGGGGTAAAGACCTACACTCAACTAGTGGGAAGAATCAACAATCAACTGGGGGTAAAGACCAACAATCAACTGGGGTTAAGACCAACAATCAACTAGGAGCAAACATCAACAATCAACTGGGGGTAAAGACCTACACTCAACTAGTGGTAAAGATAAAAAATCAACTGGAGGTAAACACCAACAATCAACTGGAGATAAATACCAACAATCAACTGGGGTAAAGACCAACAATCAACTGGGGGTAAAGACCAACAATCAACTGGGGGTAAAGACCAACAATCAACTGGGGGCAAAGACCAACAATCAACTGGAGGTAAAGACCAACAATCAACTGGGGGCAAAGACCAATAATCAACTAGGGGTAAGGACAAACATTCAACTGATGGTAAATACCAACAATCAACTGGTGATAAAGACCAACAATCAACTGGGGGTAAAGACCAACAATCAACTGGTGGTAAAGACCAACAATCAACTGGTGTTAAATACCAACAATCAACTGGGGGTAAAGACCAACAATCAACTGGGGGTAAAGATCAACAATCAACTGGGGGTAAATACCAACAATCAACTGGAGGTAAATACCAACAATCAACTGGTGGTTAAGACCAACAATCAACTGGGGGTAAACACCAACAATCAACTGGAGGTAAATACCAACAATCAACTGGGGTAAAGACCAACAATCAAGAAGGGGTAAAGACCAACAATCAACTGGGGGTAAAAACCAACAATCAACTGGGGGCAAAGACCAACAATCAACTGGGGGTAAAGACCAACAATCAACTGGTGGTAAAGACCAACAATCAACTGGGGGTAAACATCAACAATCAACTGGGGGTAACGACCAACAATCAACTGGGGGTAACGACCAACAATCAACTGGGGGTAAACACCAACAATCAACTGGAGGTAAATACCAACAATCAACTGGGGTAAAGACCAACAATCAATTGGGGGTAAAGACCAACAATCAACTGGGGGTAAAGACCAACAATCAACTGGGGGCAAAGACCAACAATCAACTGGGGGTAAAGACCAACAATCAACTGGTGGCAAATACCAACAATCAATTGGGGGTAAAGACCAACAATCAACTGGGGTAAAGACCAACAATCAACTAGGGGTAAAGATCAACAATCAACTGGGGGTAAAGACCTACACTCAACTAGTGGTAAAGATCAACAGTCAACTGGGGGTAAACATCAACAATCAACTGGAGGTAAATACCAACAATCAACTGGGGGTAAAGACCAACAATCAACTGGGGGTAAAGACCAACAATCAACTGGAGGTAAATACCAACAATCAACTGGGGGTAAAGATCAACAATCAACTGGGGGTAACGACCAACAATCAACTGGGGGTAAAGACCTACATTCAACTAGTGGTAAAGATCAACAATCAACTGGGGGTAAAGACCTACACTCAACTAGTGGCAAAGATCAACAATCAACTGGGGATAAAGACCTACACTCAACTAGTGGTAAAGATCAACAATCAACTGGGGGTAAAGATCAACAATCAACTGGGGGTATAGACCACCAATCAACAGGAGGTAAAGACCAACAATCAACAGGAGGTAAAGACCAACAATCAACAGGAGGTAAAGACCAACAATCAACTGGGGGCAAAGACCAACAATCAACTGGGGGTAAAGACCAACAATCAACTGGTGGCAAAGACCAACAATCAACTGGGGGTAAAGATCAACAATCAACTGGAGGTAACGACCAACAATCAACTGGGGGTAAAGACCAACAATCAACTGGGGGTAAAGACCAGCAATCAACTGTGGGCAAAGACCAACAATCAACTGATGGTAAAGACCAACAATCAACTGGTGGTAAAGACCAACAATCAACTGGGGGTAAAGACCAACAATCAACTGGGGGTAAAGTCCAACAATCAACTGGTAGTAAATACCAACAATCAACTGGGTGTAAAGACCAACAATCAACTGGGGGTAAAGACCAACAATCAACTGGTGGTAAACACCAACAATCAACTGGAGGTAAACACCAACAATCAACTGGGGGCAAAGACCAACAATCAACTGGGGGTAAAGACCAACAATCAACTGGTGGTAAAGACCAACAATCAACTGGTAGTAAAGACCAACAATCAACTGGGGGTAAAGACCAACAATCAACTGGGGGTAAAGACCAACAATCAACTTGGGGTAAAGACCAACAATCAATTGGGGGTAACTACCGACCGGACATAGCTTTTATGTGGGAACAATTCCAAAATTAGAAAAATCGTAGAAAGAGGTAACGTCGATACACTGATCTCACAAGGTGTCAAACCAGTAATTCAACCAATCAGAGCTAAAAGTAGTCCCTTTAAAAAAAAAGTTCCTTTCACTTTGTTGTATTGGGACAAATACTGAATGGAATGGAATAATTAAATTGATAATTTCAGTTTAATGTATAAGGATTATTTTGAGCCCAAATTTGATTGATTTAGTTGTATTTTAATATGGATATGGAGGATTTGATGCATGACCTATAAATAGGGGATTTCTGGGGGATGACAGAGCTATTTTTAGAGTAGGAATTTTCCATAGCCTGGCATTTCACTGCAATACTTTAAACATGGCCTGATATTTTGACAGAACGTAGAGGAGTCATGGACGTTTCAGAAAATGTATGGTCTTCGAAAGGTTAAACTTAAGATAAAATGGCCAGGTAGGCTCGAAAAAACACAAATTTAGTAGAAAACCTTAAAGAAATTAATTATAGGTTTCACACCTTAAGGTAAAAAACATCAAATTGAACTGTTGTTGCTATCATGTTCAAATTAGCCTAATAATGTCACAACTGACCCAGAGTGACATTTTTCATACAAAAATGTTACAACATGCATTGTGGTGTCAGATTACATGGTCGAAATGCATGTTATGTAATATTTTGGAATATTGCTCCCAAACACTGGATATACATGAACAGAGGGTATTGCAACTCATTTTATTTTTATTCATGACTTTATAATTATTGGGAATATGTTATTGAATGTGTTTTTGCAGTAGAATGGCATATAATATTGAAAATATGGTTGATATTAAGAATTTAAAAAATTTCATCATGCAGCTGTTTGTTGACTTAAAATATAGAATATGGTGATATCATGATTGGATTTTTTTCAATCCTACAACTTTTTCCTGGTAAATGTTGATAGTTTCAGTTAGAATACATGTACAATGTACTTATAAAATAATATAAGGCTATAGAAAGCAGCTTTAATTGAAAATTATGTAGTAAAAACCTGGTAATTTAAGTGATCCCAGAAAAAATATTTTGACTGCTTAGCATTTTCTGTCAATCTTTCAAATTGTCAATTTGGATTTCATGTTTTAGAGTATTATTTGGCTGTAACAGTACATTTGAACATCCAGCTTACTTAAACAGTGGGAAAAAATGTTGTGGAAGCATATATTTATTGAGTTTTGAGGGAAATTATAGTTTTGTACCATAAGAAATTCCAAAACTTGAATATCAATAAATCATATTTTTGCATATTTGATGGAATTAGAAGGAATTTCAACTGTAGATCTATATACAAAAACTTATTTCATGCCTTAAACTACATAATTTATGGGGTTAAAGCATGAATTAACAAAATTAAGAATGATGTGAACTCATTTTATGGGACGAAAAAAGGGGGGGCTAAATGCACACATTTCATAGTATTTAGCTATTAAATATACAACTGAGGCATATATATGTGTAAAAATTGCTTATTATGTTAGAAATTAACTTAATAACTGTAATATATAAGAGAATAGGTACGTTTTGGTATATTACACAGTCTGAACTCAACAGCTGTAAATGGAGATGTTTTCATTAAAAATCTTCAAGGGGGTACCTTTGCATTTGAACACTTATACTTGCAAATATTAGACAGCCAAATGCCTTATGGGATTTTTTGTGGTTGATATTGCCTAAGGAATAGAAATAAGCCCAATAAAGGGTTAGAGAAGCAAGTTGTGTTGCTCTTTAGGTGTCAAACCAGTAATTCAACAAATCAGAGCTAAGAACATATACAAAAGTAGTCCCTTTTAAAAAAAAAGTTCCTTTCACTTTGTTGTATTGTGACAAATACTGAATGGAATGGAATAATTAAATTGATAATTGAAGTTAAATGTATAAGGATTATTTTGAGCCCAAATTTGATTGATTTAGTTGTATTTTAATATGGATATGGAGGATTTGATGCATGACCTATAAATAGGGGATTTCTGGGGGATGACAGAGCTATTTTTAGAGTAGGAATTTTCCATAGCCTGGCATTTCACTGCAATACTTTAAACATGGCCTGATATTTTGACAGAACGTAGAGGAGTCATGGACGTTTCAGAAAATGTATGGTCTTCGAAAGGTTAAACTTAAGATAAAATGGCCAGGTAGGCTCGAAAAAACACAAATTTAGTAGAAAACCTAAAAGAAATTAATTATAGGTTTCACACCACAAATACATGACTACTCACTTTCCGGGCTTGCATCATATCTAAGCGAAACGATGAGATCATGCAATTGTCTGCCACATGGGAGTAAAATGGCAACCTTCATACATAACCGGGCGAACAGTGTTATCGCAAAGAATGCTATAATCTTGAATATTATTATACCTCATATATCAATTACCATAAATAGATTAATTTGATTGGACAATGGGTAAGAATCAGAACACGTGATCACACAGGACCAAAATCATATTCCGTGAAATACAAATTATATTCCACCACTTCGGAAGCCTCGCGGGTTTCCCCGCCAGAGTTATCGTTCTTTGACAGGAAAACGTCAGAGGCACTCGGAACGCATCATTTGAAGGCGATCGTTACAATGTGGTTTTTAAATATCTGAGACAACGTTCCATTGAATTTAAAATATGTTTGCCAGGAGTATTTTACATAGCGGTATATGTGTTTTCTTGGTTTCATTCGGTATAATAAAAGATTTATTGCATGCGGGCCTGGAATAATCTTCATCAGGTACGCTAAAACTCGAAAGGTTGGAAAGCCAAATAATTTTAAAAAGTTTTGGGAGCAAGTAAACAAAAGGGCCTAAATAGGATAGTCAAAATCTGATAAGGTCATCTATGTCTGAGGGGGGGGGGACATTAATGTTAGTTATAATTACATTATTTAGGTCATCTATGTCTGAGGGGAGGGGGGACATTAGTGTTAGTTATAATTACATTATTTAGGTCATCTATGTCTGAGGGGGGGGGGACATTAGTGTTAGTTATAATTACATTATTTAGGTCATCTATGTCTGAGGGGAGGGGGGGACATTAGTGTTAGTTATAATTACATTATTTAGGTCATCTATGTCTGAGGGGGGGGGGGACATTAGTGTTAGTTATAATTACATTATTTAGGTCATCTATGTCTGAGGGGGGGACATTAGTGTTAGTTATAATTACATTATTTAGGTCATCTATGTCTGAGGGGGGGACATTAGTGTTAGTTATAATTACATTATTTAGGTCATCTATGTCTGAGGGGAGGGGGGACATTAGTGTTAGTTATAATTACATTATTTAGGTCATCTATGTCTGAGGGGGGGGACATTAGTGTTAGTTATAATTACATTATTTAGGTCATCTATGTCTGAGGGGAGGGGGAGACATTAGTGTTAGTTATAATTACATTATTTAGGTCATCTATGTCTGAGGGGAGGGGGACATTAGTGTTAGCTATAATTACATTATTTAGGTCATCTATGTCTGAGGGGGGGGACATTAGTGTTAGTTATAATTACATTATTTAGGTCATCTATGTCTGAGGGGAGGGGGGGACATTAGTGTTAGTTATAATTACATTATTTAGGTCATCTATGTCTGAGGGGAGGGGGACATTAGTGTTAGCTATAATTACATTATTTAGGTCATCTATGTCTGAGGGGGGGTGACATTAGTGTTAGTTATAATTACATTATTTAGGTCATCTATGTCTGAGGGGAGGGGGACATTAGTGTTAGCTATAATTACATTATTTAGGTCATCTATGTCTGAGGGGGGGGGGGACATTAGTGTTAGTTATAATTACATTATTTAGGTCATCTATGTCTGAGGGGAGGGGGACATTAGTGTTAGCTATAATTACATTATTTAGGTCATCTATGTCTGAGGGGGGGGGGGACATTAGTGTTAGCTATAATTACATTATTTAGGTCATCTATGTCTGAGGGGGGGACATTAGTGTTAGTTATAATTACATTATTTAGGTCATCTATGTCTGAGGGGGGGGACATTAGTGTTAGCTATAATTACATTATTTAGGTCATCTATGTCTGAGGGGGGGGGGGACATTAGTGTTAGCTATAATTACATTATTTAGGTCATCTATGTCTGAGGGGGGGGGGACATTAGTGTTAGTTATAATTACATTATTTAGGTCATCTATGTCTGAGGGGGGGGGGGACATTAGTGTTAGTTATAATTACATTATTTAGGTCATCTATGTCTGAGGGGGGGGGGGCATTAGTGTTAGTTATAATTACATTATTTAGGTCATCTATGTCTGAGGGGAGGGGGGGACATTAGTGTTAGTTATAATTACATTATTTAGGTCATCTATGTCTGAGGGGAGGGGGACATTAGTGTTAGCTATTATTACATTATTTAGGTCATCTATGTCTGAGGGGGGGGACATTAGTGTTAGTTATAATTACATTATTTAGGTCATCTATGTCTGAGGGGAGGGGGACATTAGTGTTAGCTATAATTACATTATTTAGGTCATCTATGTCTGAGGGGGGACATTAGTGTTAGTTATAATTACATTATTTAGGTCATCTATGTCTGAGGGGGGGGGACATTAGTGTTAGCTATAATTACATTATTTAGGTCATCTATGTCTGAGGGGGGGGGGACATTAGTGTTAGTTATAATTACATTATTTAGGTCATCTATGTCTGAGGGGGGGGGGAATTAGTGTTAGCTATAATTACATTATTTAGGTCATCTATGTCTGAGGGGGGGGGGGGACATTAGTGTTAGCTATAATTACATTATTTAGGTCATCTATGTCTGAGGGGGGGACATTAGTGTTAGTTATAATTACATTATTTAGGTCATCTATGTCTGAGGGGGGGACATTAGTGTTAGTTATAATTACATTATTTAGGTCATCTATGTCTGAGGGGGGGGGACATTAGTGTTAGTTATAATTACATTATTTAGGTCATCTATGTCTGAGGGGGGGACATTAGTGTTAGTTATAATTACATTATTTAGGTCATCTATGTCTGAGGGGAGGGGGGACATTAGTGTTAGTTATAATTACATTATTTAGGTCATCTATGTCTGAGGGGAGGGGGGACATTAGTGTTAGTTATAATTACATTATTTAGGTCATCTATGTCTGAGGGGAGGGGGGACATTAGTGTTAGTTATAATTACATTATTTAGGTCATCTATGTCTGAGGGGGGGACATTAGTGTTAGTTATAATTACATTATTTAGGTCATCTATGTCTGAGGGGAGGGGGGACATTAGTATTAATTATAATTACATTATTTAGGTCATCTATGTCTGAGGGGGGGACATTAGTGTTAGTTATAATTACATTATTTAGGTCATCTATGTCTGAGGGGGGGGGACATTAGTGTTAGTTATAATTACATTATTTAGGTCATCTATGTCTGAGGGGGGGACATTAGTGTTAGTTATAATTACATTATTTAGGTCATCTATGTCTGAGGGGAGGGGGGACATTAGTGTTAGTTATAATTACATTATTTAGGTCATCTATGTCTGAGGGGAGGGGGGACATTAGTGTTAGTTATAATTACATTATTTAGGTCATCTATGTCTGAGGGGAGGGGGGACATTAGTGTTAGTTATAATTACATTATTTAGGTCATCTATGTCTGAGGGGAGGGGGGACATTAGTGTTAGTTATAATTACATTATTTAGGTCATCTATGTCTGAGGGGAGGGGGGACATTAGTGTTAGTTATAATTACATTATTTAGGTCATCTATGTCTGAGGGGAGGGGGGACATTAGTGTTAGTTATAATTACATTATTTAGGTCATCTATGTCTGAGGGGGGGGGGGGGCATTAGTGTTAGTTATAATTACATTATTTAGGTCATCTATGTCTGAGGGGAGGGGGGACATTAGTGTTAGTTATAATTACATTATTTAGGTCATCTATGTCTGAGGGGAGGGGGGACATTAGTGTTAGTTATAATTACATTATTTAGGTCATCTATGTCTGAGGGGAGGGGGGACATTAGTGTTAGTTATAATTACATTATTTAGGTCATCTATGTCTGAGGGGAGGGGGGACATTAGTGTTAGCTATAATTACATTATTTAGGTCATCTATGTCTGAGGGGGGGACATTAGTGTTAGTTATAATTACATTATTTAGGTCATCTATGTCTGAGGGGAGGGGGGACATTAGTGTTAGTTATAATTACATTATTTAGGTCATCTATGTCTGAGGGGAGGGGGGACATTAGTGTTAGTTATAATTACATTATTTAGGCACTGTAAATTTCAGTAATAAATATATCTAATAAACATGTCAGTGCCTACACAATGACTACTGGGTGAATGATACCCTAGGGGCCTAATAGTCCTTCCAGCAGAAGTATCAACAGTAATACGCCATGTCATTGCTGAAGCAGCACTGACTACTGGGCTGATGATACACTAATAGTCCACGAGCAGAGGTATCGATCTTAAATATCGTCATTGTTCGTAAAAGCAAAATAAAAACTATTAAAAACTGAATGAAATTAATAGTCGATGGTACAAAAAACATGTATAACATGGCTGAACCAAATGAAAGTTATCTCAGACTAAGGAAAACATACATAGTCAGGTCAGTTAAATTAAGGTCTTTAATATTTTAGAAACAGCTATCAAATGGTCATTGCCCGACAAACCTTGAATAACAAAAATCATTGAAATTTTAAAATTTAATAATGTATTTGATTCAGGATATGTCATATTACCTTAATGTAGTACTTACACAGCAGTAAAACATGACGGCTACAGTCTGATCAATGACAATGATACAGAATACAGTTCTTTTTAAACTTAAATCAATGAATTGTCAAGACTAGCATTTTACTGGCAAATAAAGTGAATTATTTTGTCGAGACAATTTGAAGTAGGAAATAAACACTTAATTTGATGTTTGTATCAACTAAGATATGGACATTTTTAAAGACATTAATTTATTTTTTCATATAGCTGATTTAATGACATCTTACAAGTCATCAATTTATTTTTCCTTATTGCTGGTGTAATGATCATTTGTTGGTATTGAGACACTCTTTCTCAACATAATAAAAAACATATTTTTTATTATTGCGATTTTCTGCTTGTGGTACATTTAGCATTTATACTATTGCACATAAGCACGCACGCACATACATTAATATAGTCGTGTTCCTAAATAGGCAATATATACTTGACCTAGTTTTTGGTGGAGTCCGTAATGCTCATCCTTTTACTTACACGTGTTTGTCAGTGACCTGCGAAAGGTCGGTGGTTTTCTTCGGTTTCCCCACCGATAAAACTGACCGCCAGGATATAACTGAAATATTGTTGAAAGTGGCGTTTAAACACTGCAACCCTATACACCGGTGTTCCCACTGGCCTCTGCATATCGTTATTTCACCAAAATGTGTAGTGCCAAAGTCCAGAAGCGTAATAAAATCTCAATCATTCGCCCAGTCTGAAATAAAGCTGCTTTCTATAGACTTATAGTTTTTCATATGTACATTTCACATCTGTTCCAACTATAACTACCAACATTTATGAGGAAAAATAAGTAGGATTATAAAATTTTCAAAAACGGTATCATTTTTATGGTTTTATAATGTGAAGCGCTTAGAGTAATTGCTATATAATGCGCTATATAAATATTGTATAATAATAATATAATAATCACCATATACCGTATTTGATGTCGACTAAATGCTGCAACATGAAATTGTTAAAATTCTTAATTTTTGCAATCTTTTTCAACATCATCTGCCCTTTTACTACAAAAACACATTAAAAACACCAGTCTCAATAATTGTAAAGTCATAAATAAGTATAAAATTATATTTCAATACCCTCTGTGCATGTGCATCTAGTGCATGGGGAATATTTTCCAAAATATTGCATAATATTCATATTGAAGCTGTAACATGACACTTTGATGTATTTTATAACATTTTGGTATGGACAATGTCAAACTGGGTCTGTTGTGACTGTCCAAAGCCAATTTGAGCGTGGTACCATCAAAATAAAATTTCTTGTTTTTTGCCTAAAAGGAGTAATACCACTAAATAAGGGTAATAACAAAATTACCGAACTCCGAGCAATCTTACAAAGGAAAAGTCAAAACTCATAATTATATAAACAGACAAAATCAGTCAACAACCGGAAAACTGTGAAAAACGTAATGACCCTGACTTGGTACAGGCATTTCTAAAAGAATTCTCCATAACCTTCTGTGTTAAATAAAAAAAGAGCTTTCATACAGGATTCCTCTTAGGTTTAATCTAAGTGACACTCATATTTCATGGAAGGGGTACCTAATTGGAAGCTTAACTCCGAAAATCAACATACATTTAATGGCATATAAGAAAAAAAACAGACAGTCCGAAGATGTCTACCGTCAAAAATCCTATTTTCACATTCGATTTAGCACAAATTCAGGTGGTTTCTTTCCAATGGAATCATTTTTTTATTTAAAACCACAAGGACATCAAATATGGGCTTACACTTATCGTAAAATATGTAGGTTTCTGCTGATATTCAGTATTTTGCAGTATCTAATAGGATTTAATTTTTATCCAACAATGTAGGAATCCATTTTGTGTTTACGTACTCCTTTCCGTATTCAGATTTAAATGAGGAGGACGATGAAGACTGTGAATCTGATAAGGAAAATACTGACAGTAATACATCCAACATTGGTATGGAATGCAGTGAATTAGATCTTTGTGAATCTGAGAAACAAAAACATTTTATGAATCAAACTTGCAACTGTGAAAAACTGTATAACAAAGATCCATGCAGTAAAATAGTAATCAATGAAGTATTCATAGATTATAGGTTGAGTTCTCTGGAAATGGACAAAAGTTAACTTGATTTGTGAATCAAAGTTCTATTATTTGGTCACAGAAACAATAGCACAAGTGTTGATGCAAAAAAACCCACAAAACACAAAGACAAAGAAAGAGAGAGAATAACACAACACTAGTTTTCCAATGATCACGTGATATGTAGAAAAACATTTGTATTTGCCCATGCCATTGACAAATCGCAGCTGGAATTCATATCTAAGTCACTAGAAAGGGGGATTAAAGACAAGGACTTATGGTAACACTGGTAAAACCCCTAAAGATGCTTTATCAATGACTGATATTCAGAGAGTATTTAGCATTTTTTTAATCAGTATGCTGTATGATTTGGAGTTCCGTTACCTGGTCGATTACCGAATCACAGAAATGTAAAAGTGACTACTTCCCTCAGATAAAACAAAGCTGATATTCATCAACTATACCAGGAAGATACGTATACAAAAACATTTAATTACGGGGTCATACATGTAATTAGTTAGTCAGAATTTAAAAAAGCTATGGTTAGAACAGTGTCCACAAATAATACTCATGAAACCTGCTACTGATTTGTGTTCAACCTGCCAAGGATTTACTGTTAGCTGGAGTTAAACTGGAAATTTACAAAAGGAGGGAAAGGCGCTCATGTAGCAAAAATATGGGGACCATCTTGAAAAGGCAAGAAGCAGAGAGATTAATCATCATTACAGGGACCAGTGTCAAGAGAGCAAAGACAATTTTACAAAGTTTATATCACAGAATCAAAGAATGAGTGGTAATTTCAAAATCGCAAATATGTATGCACACAATAATTTGTGAATTTACAGTAAATGGTGTAGTTGTACATGTCCTATTTTTTTATTTTGATCTTAATGATTGTTGGGGTTTCGAACGGTACCAGATAAACTTGGTCATGTCATCAAAATAAAGGGTGTGTATCCTCTGATGAGTTCTTGCTTACTGATATTCCACTTTTTCACAGCAGGATAATAAGGCGATTATATATATGGTAACCACTACATAATGAAATACTACATAATAAGATACATTTCGAGAACCTAATTGATTGACCTAATAACCTGGTATATTTGTTTGATTTGGTAGAAAAGTATTGGTACATGTATATACACATGCCCTGTGAAATTCTATGACGGGAACACATTCCTATAGCAGTATTGTAAGACCATTTCTACACTCACAACATATCATCATTTTCGTGCTGATAAAGAATCACCTGGAATTGTATTTGTCACGGAGTACTGCGATTCTATGGAAAAGGAATTCAGATTGCTTAAGACACGAGTAGTTACAGACTCGTCTATGCCATCTGAGTTACCAAGGAAAGCTCTAGATGATATGAGACAGTGGTATCTGTATCGAGAAATATGATCACTTTGTTTTGACAATAAAGTTATTACTTGTACTAAACCTACTGTACCAAAGCCAGAAATAACTATTGTTGAACACATTGACAAATCCAGGAAATGCAGTTATTGTAAGGAGACGGGGCATGAAAAGAGCAGGAATGGAACAATTCTTTATCAGATGATACCTAAGTGACATGAGATTAAACATTTGTACATGCTCTTTTATTGTATATAATATATCTAATTCAAAGGAAGCTGAATATCAGATATTTGTAAACTGATACTATAAACTTGTTGAAATATATTTTTTTCATATCACTTTGAAATCTCATGAAGGTCATGTGTAGCATTATCAGATTATGAAACAATACAGTTTCAGTGGTTTTCTCCAGGCACTATGGCTTCCTCCAAATATTAAATTAATTGCAATGTATGATTAGTAAGATGTTAAAATGATTTTAAACCTTAATAAACAAACAATTTAATTGTGATAATTCATCATAGCACTTTGAGTCCAGAATGTTAAAAATATTGGAGTTTTATATGTTTTGCTTTTATTTACTGCAAGTTACCATGGCAATCAAAATATATTTTTTTCTATGCAGGGGAAATGTCTATTTTTTTACAACAAACTGAAGGTTACAGCTAAAATGTTTAAATTGTAGAAACTTAAGTAAAATGGTTATAATACGTAATCAATGAATCAATGAATATTTGATCAATTTATATAACAGAAATTATTTTTTTGAAATTTCAAAAATTACAAAAATGGCCATAATTCCCTTATTTTGCAGAATCAACCAAAATAACTTTGCATGGTGTTTTGTATCAATATAATGTTGTCCCAGGTACCTCCATAAGTCTGAAAGTCTCATGGCTGGTCAAATGACACAAAATACACAATTACATGAATTATGAGATTAATAACTAAGAACTGATGCTGTCTCAGCTTAGCACGGATACTTTTACATTGAAGTACTTGTAATAAGATAGGAATTTAAGAAGCCAGAAACTGTATTTTATTTTTAAATACTTTTGAAGGCCAATCTTGAAAACATTCTTCAAATCAAACCTTAACAACTGGAAATCAGATCACAATATTAAATCAAATTAATTGCTACGTGAACCAGGTACACCTGTGGATAATTACCGCGGAATTATATGTAATAGAAGCTTGAAGACACCAGAGGGATACTCAGAATTTGTAAATAAGGGTAATAACAAAATTACCGAACTCCGAACAATCTTAAAAGGGAAAGTCAAAACTCATGAGTATATAAACAGACAAAATCAGTCAGCAACCGGAAAACTGTGAAAAAGAATAACACACAATAGCTATTCTTAGCAGAGTTTACCCCCAGATATAGCTATTCTTAGCAGAGTTTACCACCAGATATAGCTATTATTAGCAGAGCTTACCACCAGATATAGCTATTCTTAGTAGAGCTTACCCCCAGATATAGCTATTCTTAGCAGAGTTTACCCCTAGATAGAGCTATTATTAGCAGATCTTACCCGAAGGATTTGTTAATCTTAGCATATTTTTCTTGATGAATCTTATTCCAGAAACGCGTCGTGCGCACTAAATTTGATATATACGTTTTTATTAACTATCCGTTTTACAACCTTTGTATTAACATTTTAATTATTTGGCTTTCCAATCTTTTTACTTTTGAGGATACCTGAGAAAAGACGTTGTGTGTATAAGATTAGATATTTAGATATGTCTTCACTGTTGATATAAATGCGCAACATGAATTCCAATGATTTTATGAAATGTTAACATTGTATGAATGGAACAGTTTCAAAGACCAATAGAAAGAGGCAAAATCACAAACACACAAATACAGAACCTCTCAATGGCTTGATACATGTACTTCAATAAAAGTAGCGGGGATAAACTCGTTATATGTGCAAAACATCTCTTCTTAGTACTTAGTTCACCCCCTGGTTTTAGTGACATTCGAGTAGATCGATCTTTAGTTTCATGTGTATAGTGTTTTTAATATCGTTCTCTGTCCTCTTGTTTTCTGTTGGTCAGTCATTGTATTACAATGGTATCGTGTGTCCTTCAAATCTCATATTATGATTAACACTGTGGTTTCTTAAATCTCATCTTACATACAGTTAATAATTATTATCAACATGTGTGCCTAGTTCACATAGAAATTAATTTGTTGCTACAATGTAATCGGATATCCAATATATTTCTCCATTTGTTTGGTGTATATTTCTAGGTTATTCGAGAAACACGTTCTGCGCTCTAGGTTCGATATCTATATATTTTTTTTGAATTCTGAAACTTCTGTTGACAAATTGGGGCATTACACTATATTACAGCATAAATGGAAATTGACTTCTTTTAAGAAAGATTTTTACATTCGCAATGACATGAAGTGTTTTCACTAATTATACGTCTACAAAACATTAGGGAAAACTGAATTGACAATAAAAAGAATGTGAAAATGAACTACGCCGGAAACAGTGGGCATGCAGGCACAGAGCGAAAAGAAACCTAAACAGAAAAGAAATAAAATGAGCAACGCCACCTCCACCACAAAACTGGAGGTGAACGCATGTGCTCTTGAAGGGTAAGCAATTGCTGCTTCTTATAAAACACCCGTCATGCTACTCTTATTAGTCGTATGACACCACTTTATTGTGACAAAGCAAACAACATAAATAACACATTTCCAACAATCAACTGGGGGTAAAGATCAACAATCAACTGGAGGTAAAGACCAACAATCAACAAGAAGCAAAGACCAACAATCAACAGGAGGTAAAGACCAACAATCAACAGGAAGTAAAGACCAACAATCAACAGGACGTAAAGACCAACACTCAACTGGTGGTAAAGACCAACAATCAACTGAGCGTAAAAACCAACACTCAACTGGTGGTAAAGACCAACAATCAACTGGGGGTAAAGACCAACAATCAACTGAGGATAAAGACCAAAAATCAACTGGAGGTAAGGACAAACACTCAACAGGAGGTAAAGACCAACAATCAACTGAGTGTAAAGTCCAACACTCAACTGGTGGTAAAAACCAACAATCAACTGAGCACTAAGACCAACAATCAACTGGGGGTAAAGACCAACAATCAACTTAAGGCAAAGACCAACAATCGACTGGAGGTAAGGACAAACAATCAACTGTAGGTTAAGACCAACAATCAACTGGTGATAAAGACCAACACTCAACTGGAGGTAAAGACCAACAATCAACTGGAGGTAAATACCAACAATCAACTGGGGTAATGACCTACAATCAACCGGGGGTAAATAACAACAATCAATTGGGGTAAAGACCAACAGTCAACTGGAGGTACGGACAAACAATCAACCGTAGGTAAAGACCAACAATCAACTGTATGTAAAGACCAACAATCAACTGGGGGTAAAGACCAACAATCAACTGTAGGTGAAGACCAACGATCAACTGTAGGTAAAGACCAACGATCAACTGTAGGTAAAGACCACCAATCAACTGTAGATAAAGACCAACAATCAATTGGGGGTAAAGACCCACAATCACCTGAAGGTAAAGACCAACAATCAACTGGGGGTAAAGACCAACAATCAACAGAAGGTAAAGACCAACAATCATTGGGGGTAAAGACCAACAATCAACTGTAGGTAAAGACCAACAATCAACTGGGGTAAAGACCAATAATCAACTGGGGGAAAGACCAACAATCAACTGTAGGTAAAGACCAACAATTAACTGGGGTAAAGACCAACAACCTACTGAGGGTAAAGACCAACAATCAATTGGAGGTAAGGACAAACAACCAACTGTAGGTAAAGACCAGCAATCAACTGGTGGCAAAGACCAACAATCAACTGGAGGTAAAGACGAACAATCAACTGGAGGTAAAGACCAAAAATCAACTGGGGTAATGACCTACAATCAACTGGGGGAAAAGAACAACAATCAACTGGGGTAAAGACCAACAATTAACTGGATGTAAGAACAAACAATCAACTGTAGGTAAAGACCAACAATCAACTGTAGGTAAAGACCAACAGTCAACTGGGGTAAAGACCAACAATCAACTGGGGGTAAAGACCAACAATCAACTGTAGGTAAAGACCAACAATCAACTGGGGTAAAGACCAACAATCAACTGGAAGTAAAGACCAACACTCAACTGGTGGTAAAGACCAACAATCAACTGAGCGTAAAAACCAACACTCAACTGGTGGTAAAGACCAACAATCAACTGAGCGTAAAGACCAACAATCAACTGGGGGTAAAGACCAACAATCAACTGAGGATAAAGACCAACAATCAACTGGAGGTAAGGACAAACATTCAACAGGAGGTAAAGACCAACAATCAACTGAGTGTAAAGTCCAGCACTCAACTGGTGGTAAAGACCAACAATCAACTGAGCGTAAAGACCAACAATCAACTGGGGGTAAAGACCAACAATTAACTGAGGATATAGACCAAAAATCAACTGGCGGTAAGCAAAAACACTCAACAGGAGGTAAAGACCAACAATCAACTGAGTGTAAAGTCCAACACTCAACTGGTGGTATAAACCAACAATCAACTGAGCACTAAGACCAACAATCAGCTGGGGGTAAAGACCAATAATCAACTGAGGGTAAAGACCAACAATCAACTGGAAGTAAGGGCAAACAATCAACTGTAGGTTAAGACCAACACTCAACTGGTGGTAAAGACCAACACTCAACTGGAGGTAAAGACCAACAATCAACTGGAGGTAAAAACCAACAAACAACTGGGGTAATGACCTACAATCAAACGGGGGTAAATAACAACAATCAATTGGGGTAAAGACCAACAGTCAACTGGAGGTACGGACAAACAATCAACTGTAGGTAAAGACCAACAATCAACTGTAGGTAAAGATCAACAATCAACTGGGGTAAAGACCAACAATCAACTGGGGGAAAAGACCAACAATCAACTGGGGGAAAAGACCAACAATCAACTAGAGGTAAAGACGAACAATCAACTGGAGGTAAAGACCAAAAATCAACTGGGGTAATGACCTACAATCAACTGGGGGTAAAGAACAACAATCAACTGGGGTAAAGACCAACAATTAACTGGATGTAAGAACAAACAATCAACTGTAGGTAAAGACCAACAATCAACTGTAGGTAAAGACCAACAATCAACTGGGGTAAAGACCAACAATCAACTGGGGGTAAAGACCAACAATCAACTGTAGGTAAAGACCAACAATCAACTGGGGTAAAGACCAACAATCAACTGGAAGTAAAGACCAACGATCAACTGTAGGTAAAGACCAACAATCAACTGTAGGCAAAGACCAACAATGAACTGGGAGTAAAGACCAACAATCAACAGGAGGTAAAGACCAACAATCAATTGGGGTTAAAGACCAACATTCAAACAATCAACTGGGGGTAAAGACCAACAATCAAACAATCAACTGGTGGTAAAGACCAACAATCAACTGGAGGTAAAGACCAACAATCAACAGGAGGTAAAGAGCAACAATCAACAGGAGGTAAAGACCAACAATCAATTGGGGTAAAGACCAACAATCACACAATCAACTGGTGGTAAAGACCAACAATCAACTGGAGGTAAAGACCAACAATCAACAAGAAGCAAAGACCAACAATCAATAGGAGGTAAAGAACAACAATCAACAGGAAGTAAAGACCAACAATCAACAGGACGTAAATACCAACACTCAACTGGTGGTAAAGACCAACAATCAACTGAGCGTACAAACCAACACTCAACTGGTGGTAAAGACCAACAATCAACTGAGCGTAAAGACCAACAATCAACTGGGGGTAAAGACCAACAATCAACTGAGGATAAAGACCAAAAATCAACTGGAGGGAAGGACAAACACTCAACAGGAGGTAAAGACCAACAATCAACTGGTGTAAAGTCCAACACTCAACTGGTGGTAAAAACCAACAATCAACTGAGCACTAAGACCAACAATCAACTGGGGGTAAAGACCAACACTCAACTGAGGGTAAAGACCAACAATCAACTGGAGGTAAGGACAAACAATCAACTGTAGGTTAAGACCAACAATCAAACGGTGGTAAAGACCAACACTCAACTGGAGGTAAAGACCAACAATCAACTGGAGGTAAAGACCAACAATCAACTGGGGAAATGACCTACAATCAACCGGGGGTAAATAACAACAATCAATTGGTGTAAAGACCAACAGTCAAATGGAGGTACGGACAATCAATCAACTGTAGGTAAAGACCAACAATCAACTGAAGGTAAAGACCAACAATCAACTGGGGTAAAGACCAACAATCAACTGGGGGAAAAGACCAACAATCAACTGGGGGTAAAGACCAACAATCAACTGGGGTAAAGACCAACAATCAACTGGGGGTAAAGACCAACAATAAACTGGAGGTAAGGACAAACAATCAACTGTAGGTAAAGACCAGCAATCAACTGGTGGCAAAGACCAAAAATCAACTGGAGTTAAAAACCAACAATCAACTGGAGGTAAAGTCCAACAATCAACTGGGGGTAAAGAACAACAATCAACTGGGGTAAAGACCAACAATTAACTGGATGTAAGGACAAACAATCAACTGTAGGTAAAGACCAACAATCAACTGTAGGTAAAGACCAACAATCAACTGGGGTAAAGACCAACAATCAACTGGTGGAAAAGACCTACAATCAACTGGGGTAAAGACCAACAATTAACTGGATGTAAGGATAAACAATCAACTGTAGGTAAAGACCAACAATCAACTGTAGGTAAAGACCAACAATCAACTGGGGTAAAGACCAACAATCAACTGTAGGTGAAGACCAACGATCAACTGTAGGTAAAGACCAACGATCAACTGTAGGTAAAGACCACCAATCAACTGTAGATAAAGACCAACAATCAATTGGGGGTAAAAACCCACAATCACCTGGAGGTAAAGACCAACAATCAACTGGGGGTAAAGACCAACAATCAACAGAAGGTAAAGACCAACAATCATTGGGGGTAAAGACCAACAATCAACTGTAGGTAAAGACCAACAATCAACTGGGGTAAAGACCAACAATCAACTGGGAGTAAAGACCAACGATCAACTGTAGGTAAAGACCAACAATCAACTGTAGGCAAGGACCAACAATGAACTGGGAGCAAAGACCAACACTCAACAGGAGATAAAGACCAACAATCAACTGAGTGTAAAGTCCAACACTCAACTGGTGGTAAAAACCAACAATCAACTGGGGTAATGACCTACAATCAACCGGGGGTAAATAACAACAATCAATTGGGGTAAAGACCAACAGTCAACTGGAGGTACGGACAAACAATCAACTGTAGATAAAGATCAACAATCAACTGTAGGTAAAGACCAACAATCAACTGGGGTAAAGACCAACAATCAACTGGAGGAAAAGACCAACAATCAACTGGGGGTAAAGACCAACAATCAACTGGGGTAAAGACCAACAATCAACTGGGGGTAAAGACCAACAATAAACTGGATGTAAGGACAAACAATCAACTCTAGGTAAAGACCAGCAATCAACTGGTGGCAAAGACCAAAAATCAACTGGAGTTAAAAACCAACAATCAACTGGAGGTAAAGTCCAACAATCAACTGGGGGTAAAGAACAACAATCAACTGGGGTAAAGACCAACAATTAACTGGATGTAAGGACAAACAATCAACTGTGGGTAAAGACCAACAATCAACTGTAGGTAAAGACCAACAATCAACTGTAGGTAAAGACCAACAATCAACTGGGGTAAAGACCAACAATCAACTGGAGGAAAAGACCAACAATCAACTGGGGGTAAAGACCAACAATCAACTGGGGTAAAGACCAACAATCAACAGGGGGTAAAGACCAACAATCAACTGGAGGTAAGGACAAACAATCAACTATAGGTAAAGACCAGCAATCAACTGGTGGCAAAGACCAACAATCAACAGGAGGTAAAGACCAACAATCAATTGGGGTAAAGACCAACAATCACACAATCAACTGGTGGTAAAGACCAACAATCAACTGGAGGTAAAGACCAACAATCAACAAGAAGCAAAGACCAACAATCAACAGGAGGTAAAGACCAACAATCAACAGGAAGTAAAGACCAACAATCAACAGGACGTAAAGACCAACACTCAACTGGTGGTAAAGACCAACAATCAACTGAGCGTAAAAACCAACACTCAACTGGTGGTAAAGACCAACAATCAACTGAGCGTAAAGACCAACAATCAACTGGGGGTAAAGACCAACGATCAACTGAGGATAAAGACCAAAAATCAATTGGAGGTAAGGACAAACACTCAACAGGAGGTAAAGACCAACAATCAACTGAGTGTAAAGTCCAACACTCAACTGGTGGTAAAAACCAACAATCAACTGAGCACTAAGACCAACAATCAACTGGGGGTAAAGACCAACAATCAAATGAGGGTAAAGACCAACAATCAACTGGAGGTAAGGACAAACAATCAACTGTAGGTTAAGACCAACAATCAACTGGTGGTAAAGACCAACACTCAACTGGAGGTAAAGACCAACAATCAACTGAGCACTAAGACCAACAATCAACTGGGGGTAAAGACCAACACTCAACTGAGGGTAAAGACCAACAATCAACTGGAGGTAAGGACAAACAATCAACTGTAGGTTAAGACCAACAATCAAACGGTGGTAAAGACCAACACTCAACTGGAGGTAAAGACCAACAATCAACTGGAGGTAAAGACCAACAATCAACTGGGGAAATGACCTACAATCAACCGGGGGTAAATAACAACAATCAATTGGTGTAAAGACCAACAGTCAAATGGAGGTACGGACAAACAATCAACTGTAGGTAAAGACCAACAATCAACTGAAGGTAAAGACCAACAATCAACTGGGGTAAAGACCAACAATCAACTGGGGGAAAAGACCAACAATCAACTGGGGGTAAAGACCAACAATCAACTGGGGTAAAGTCCAACAATCAACTGGGGGTAAAGACCAACAATAAACTGGAGGTAAGGACAAACAATCAACTGTAGGTAAAGACCAGCAATCAACTGGTGGCAAAGACCAAAAATCAACTGGAGTTAAAAACCAACAATCAACTGGAGGTAAAGTCCAACAATCAACTGGGGGTAAAGAACAACAATCAACTGGGGTAAAGACCAACAATTAACTGGATGTAAGGACAAACAATCAACTGTAGGTAAAGACTAACAATCAACTGTAGGTAAAGACCAACAATCAACTGGGGTAAAGACCAACAATCAACTGGTGGAAAAGACCTACAATCAACTGGGGTAAAGACCAACAATTAACTGGATGTAAGGATAAACAATCAACTGTAGGTAAAGACCAACAATCAACTGTAGGTAAAGACCAACAATCAACTGGGGTAAAGACCAACAATCAACTGTAGGTGAAGACCAACGATCAACTGTAGGTAAAGACCAACGATCAACTGTAGGTAAAGACCACCAATCAACTGTAGATAAAGACCAACAATCAATTGGGGGTAAAAACCCACAATCACCTGGAGGTAAAGACCAACAATCAACTGGGGGTAAAGACCAACAATCAACAGAAGGTAAAGACCAACAATCATTGGGGGTAAAGACCAACAATCAACTGTAGGTAAAGACCAACAATCAACTGGGGTAAAGACCAACAATCAACTGGGAGTAAAGACCAACGATCAACTGTAGGTAAAGACCAACAATCAACTGTAGGCAAAGACCAACAATGAACTGGGAGCAAAGACCAACACTCAACAGGAGATAAAGACCAACAATCAACTGAGTGTAAAGTCCAACACTCAACTGGTGGTAAAAACCAACAATCAACTGGGGTAATGACCTACAATCAACCGGGGGTAAATAACAACAATCAATTGGGGTAAAGACCAACAGTCAACTGGAGGTACGGACAAACAATCAACTGTAGATAAAGACCAACAATCAACTGTAGGTAAAGACCAACAATCAACTGGGGTAAAGACCAACAATCAACTGGAGGAAAAGACCAACAATCAACTGGGGGTAAAGACCAACAATCAACTGGGGTAAAGACCAACAATCAACTGGGGGTAAAGACCTACAATAAACTGGATGTAAGGACAAACAATCAACTCTAGGTAAAGACCAGCAATCAACTGGTGGCAAAGACCAAAAATCAACTGGAGTTAAAAACCAACAATCAACTGGAGGTAAAGTCCAACAATCAACTGGGGGTAAAGAACAACAATCAACTGGGGTAAAGACCAACAATTAACTGGATGTAAGGACAAACAATCAACTGTGGGTAAAGACCAACAATCAACTGTAGGTAAAGACCAACAATCAACTGTAGGTAAAGACCAACAATCAACTGGGGTAAAGACCAACAATCAACTGGAGGAAAAGACCAACAATCAACTGGGGGTAAAGACCAACAATCAACTGGGGTAAAGACCAACAATCAACAGGGGATAAAGACCAACAATCAACTGGAGGTAAGGACAAACAATCAACTATAGGTAAAGACCAGCAATCAACTGGTGGCAAAGACCAACAATCAACAGGAGGTAAAGACCAACAATCAATTGGGGTAAAGACCAACAATCACACAATCAACTGGTGGTAAAGACCAACAATCAACTGGAGGTAAAGACCAACAATCAACAAGAAGCAAAGACCAACAATCAACAGGAGGTAAAGACCAACAATCAACAGGAAGTAAAGACCAACAATCAACAGGACGTAAAGACCAACACTCAACTGGTGGTAAAGACCAACAATCAACTGAGCGTAAAAACCAACACTCAACTGGTGGTAAAGACCAACAATCAACTGGAGGTAAGGACAAACACTCAACAGGAGGTAAAGACCAACAATCAACTGAGTGTAAAGTCCAACACTCAACTGGTGGTAAAAACCAACAATCAACTGAGCACTAAGACCAACAATCAACTGGGGGTAAAGACCAACAATCAAATGAGGGTAAAGACCAACAATCAACTGGAGGTAAGGACAAACAATCAACTGTAGGTTAAGACCAACAATCAACTGGTGGTAAAGACCAACACTCAACTGGAGGTAAAGACCAACAATCAACTGGAGGTAAAGACCAACAATCAACTGGGGTAATGACCTACAATCAACTGGGGGTAAATAACAACAATCAATTGGGGTAAAGACCAACAGTCAACTGGAGGTACGGACAAACAATCAACTGTAGGTAAAGACCAACAATCAACTGTAGGTAAACACCAACAATCAACTGGGGTAAAGACCAACAATCAACTGGGGGTAAATAACAACAATCAACTGGGGTAAAGACAAACAATCAACTGGAGGTAAGGACAAACAATCAACTGTAGGTAAAGACCAACAGTCAACTGTAGGTAAAGACCAACAATCAACTGGGGTAAAGACCAACAATCAACTGGGGGAAAGACCAATAATCAACTGTAGGTAAAGACCAACAATTAACTGGGGTAAAGACCAACAACCAACTGAGGGTAAAGACCAACAATCGATTGGAGGTAAGGACAAACAATCAACTGTAGGTAAAGACCAGCAATCAACTGGTGGCAAAGACCAACAATCAACTGGAGGTAAAGACGAACAATCAACTGGAGGTAAAGACCAAAAATCAACTGAGGTAATGACCAACAATCAACTGGGTGTAAAGAACAACAATCAACTGGGGTAAAGACCAACAATTAACTGGATGTAAGAACAACCAATCAACTGTAGGTAAAGACCAACAATCAACTGTAGGTAAAGACCAACAATCAACTGGGGTAAAGACCAACAATCAACTGGGAGTAAAGACCAACGATCAACTGTAGGTAAAGCCCAACAATCAACTGTAGGCAAAGACCAACAATGAACTGGAAGTAAAGACCAACAATCAACAGGAGGTAAAGACCAACAATCAATTGGGGTTAAAGACCAACATTCAAACAATCAACTGGTGGTAAAGACCAACAATCAACTGGAGGTAAAGATCAACAATCAACAGGAGGTAAAGACCAACAATCAACAGGAGGTAAAGACCAACAATCACACAATCAACTGGTGGTAAAGACCAACAATCAACTGGAGGTAAAGACCAACAATCAACAAGAAGTAAAGACCAACAATCAACAGGAGGTAAAGACCAACACTCAACTGGTGGTAAGGACAAACAATCAACTGTAGGTAAAGACCAACAGTCAACTGTAGGTAAAGACCAACAATCAACTGGGGTAAAGACCAACAATCAACTGGGGGAAAGACCAATAATCAACTGTAGGTAAAGACCAACAATTAACTGGGGTAAAGACCAACAACCAACTGAGGGTAAAGACCAACAATCGATTGGAGGTAAGGACAAACAATCAACTGTAGGTAAAGACCAGCAATCAACTGGTGGCAAAGACCAACAATCAACTGGAGGTAAAGACGAACAATCAACTGGAGGTAAAGACCAAAAATCAACTGAGGTAATGACCAACAATCAACTGGGTGTAAAGAACAACAATCAACTGGGGTAAAGACCAACAATTAACTGGATGTAAGAACAACCAATCAACTGTAGGTAAAGACCAACAATCAACTGTAGGTAAAGACCAACAATCAACTGGGGTAAAGACCAACAATCAACTGGGAGTAAAGACCAACGATCAACTGTAGGTAAAGACCAACAATCAACTGTAGGCAAAGACCAACAATGAACTGGAAGTAAAGACTAACAATCAACAGGAGGTAAAGACCAACAATCAATTGGGGTTAAAGACCAACATTCAAACAATCAACTGGTGGTAAAGACCAACAATCAACTGGAGGTAAAGATCAACAATCAACAGGAGGTAAAGACCAACAATCAACAGGAGGTAAAGACCAACAATCAATTGGGGTAAAGACCAACAATCACACAATCAACTGGTGGTAAAGACCAACAATCAACTGGAGGTAAAGACCAACAATCAACAAGAAGTAAAGACCAACAATCAACAGGAGGTAAAGACCAACACTCAACTGGTGGTAAAGACCAACAATCAACTGAGCGTAAAGACCAACAATCAACTGAGGATAAAGACAAAAAATCAACTGGAGGTAAGGACAAACATTCAACAGGAGGTACAGACCAACAATCAACTGAGTGTAAAGTCCAGCACTCAACTGGTGGTAAAGACCAACAATCAACTGAGCGTACAAACCAACACTCAACTGGTGGTAAAGACCAACAATCAACTGAGCGTAAAGACCAACAATCAACTGGGGGTAAAGACCAACAATCAACTGAGGATAAAGACCAAAAATCAACTGGAGGGAAGGACAAACACTCAACAGGAGGTAAAGACCAACAATCAACTGAGTGTAAAGTCCAACACTCAACTGGTGGTAAAAACCAACAATCAACTGAGCACTAAGACCAACAATCAACTGGGGGTAAAGACCAACACTCAACTGAGGGTAAAGACCAACAATCAACTGGAGGTAAGGACAAACAATCAACTGTAGGTTAAGACCAACAATCAACCGGTGGTAAAGACCAACACTCAACTGGAGGTAAAGACCAACAATTAACTGGACATAAAGACCAACAATCAACTGGGGAAATGACCTACAATCAACCGGGGTAAATAACAACAATCAATTGGGGTAAAGACCAACAGTCAAATGCAGGTACGGACAAACAATCAACTGTAGGTAAAGACCAACAATCAACTGAAGTTAAAGACCAACAATCAACTGGGGTAAAGACCAACAATCAACTGGGGGAAAAGACCAACAATCAACTGGGGGTAAAGACCAACAATCAACTGGGGTAAAGACCAACAATCAACTGGGGGTAAAGACCAACAATAAACTGGAGGTAAGGACAAACAATCAACTGTAGGTAAAGACCAGCAATCAACTGGTGGCAAAGACCAAAAATCAACTGGAGTTAAAAACCAACAATCAACTGGAGGTAAAGTCCAACAATCAACTGGGGGTAAAGAACAACAATCAACTGGGGTAAAGACCAACAATTAACTGGATGTAAGGACAAACAATCAACTGTAGGTAAAGACCAACAATCAACTGTAGGTAAAGACCAACAATCAACTGTAGGTAAAGACCAACAATCAACTGGTGGAAAAGACCTACAATCAACTGGGGTAAAGACCAACAATTAACTGGATGTAAGGATAAACAATCAACTGTAGGTAAAGACCAACAATCAACTGTAGGTAAAGACCAACAATCAACTGGGGTAAAGACCAACAATCAACTGTAGGTGAAGACCAACGATCAACTGTAGGTAAAGACCAACGATCAACTGTAGGTAAAGACCACCAATCAACTGTAGATAAAGACCAACAATCAATTGGGGGTAAAGACCCAAAATCACCTGGAGGTAAAGACCAACAATCAACTGGGGGTAAAGACCAACAATCAACAGAAGGTAAAGACCAACAATCATTGGGGGTAAAGACCAACAATCAACTGTAGGTAAAGACCAACAATCAACTGGGGTAAAGACCAACAATCAACTGGAAGTAAAGAACAACGATCAACTGTAGGTAAAGACCAACAATCAACTGTAGGCAAAGACCAACAATGAACTGGGAGCAAAGACCAACACTCAACAGGAGGTAAAGACCAACAATCAACTGAGTGTAAAGTCCAACACTCAACTGGTGGTAAAAACCAACAATCAACTGAGCAATAAGACCAACAATCAACTGGGGGTAAAGACCAACAATCAACTGAGGGTAAAGACCAACAATCAACTGGAGGTAAGGACAAACAATCAACTGGAGGTAAAGACCAACAATCAACTGGTGGTAAAGACCAACACTCAACTGGAGGTAAAGACCAACAATCAATTGTAGGTAAAAACCAACAATCAACTGGGGTAATGACCTACAATCAACCGGGGGTAAATAACATCAATCAATTGGGGTAAAGACCAACAGTCAACTGGAGGTACGGACAAACAATCAACTGTAGATAAAGACCAACAATCAACTGTAGGTAAAGACCAACAATCAACTGGGGTAAAGACCAACAATCAACTGGATGAAAAGACCAACAATCAACTGGGGGTAAAGACCAACAATCAACTGGGGTAAAGACCAACAATCAACAGGGGGTAAAGACCAACAATCAACTGGATGTAAGGACAAACAATCAACTGTAGGTAAAGACCAGCAATCAACTGGTGGCAAAGACCAACAATCAACAGGAGGTAAAGACCAACAATCAATTGGGGTAAAGACCAACAATCACACAATCAACTGGTGGTAAAGACCAACAATCAACTGGAGGTAAAGACCAACAATCAACAAGAAGCAAAGAACAACAATCAACAGGAGGTAAAGACCAACAATCAACAGGACGTAAAGACCAACACTCAACTGGTGGTAAAGACCAACAATCAACTGAGCGTAAAAACCAACACTCAACTGGTGGTAAAGACCAACAATCAACTGAGCGTAAAGACCAACAATCAACTGGGGGTAAAGACCAACGATCAACTGAGGATAAAGACCAAAAATCAACTGGAGGTAAGGACAAACACTCAACAGGAGGTAAAGACCAACAATCAACTGAGTGTAAAGTCCAACACTCAACTGGTGGTAAAAACCAACAATCAACTGAGCACTAAGACCAACAATCAACTGGGGGTAAAGACCAACAATCAAATGAGGGTAAAGACCAACAATCAACTGGAGGTAAGGACAAACAATCAACTGTAGGCTAAGACCAACAATCAACTGGTGGTAAAGACCAACACTCAACTGGAGGTAAAGACCAACAATCAACTGGAGGTAAAGACCAACAATCAACTTGGGTAATGACCTACAATCAACTGGGGGTAAATAACAACAATCAATTGGGGTAAAGACCAACAGTCAACTGGAGGTACGGACAAACAATCAACTGTAGGTAAAGACCAACAATCAACTGTAGGTAAACACCAACAATCAACTGGGGTAAAGACCAACAATCAACTGGGGGTAAATAACAACAATCAACTGGGGGAAAGACCAATAATCAACTGTAGGTAAAGACCAACAATTAACTGGGGTAAAGACCAACAACCAACTGAGGGTAAAGACCAACAATCGATTGGAGGTAAGGACAAACAATCAATTGTAGGTAAAGACCAGCAATCAACTGGTGGCAAAGACCAACAATCAACTGGAGGTAAAGACGAACAATCAACTGGAGGTAAAGACCAAAAATCAACTGAGGTAATGACCAACAATCAACTGGGTGTAAAGAACAACAATCAACTGGGGTAAAGACCAACAATTAACTGGATATAAGAACAACCAATCAACTGTAGGTAAAGACCAACAATCAACTGTAGGTAAAGACCAACAATCAACTGGGGTAAAGACCAACAATCAACTGGGAGTAAAGACCAACGATCAACTGTAGGTAAAGCCCAACAATCAACTGTAGGCAAAGACCAACAATGAACTGGAAGTAAAGACCAACAATCAACAGGAGGTAAAGACCAACAATCAATTGGGGTTAAAGACCAACATTCAAACAATCAACTGGTGGTAAAGACCAACAATCAACTGGAGGTAAAGATCAACAATCAACAGGAGGTAAAGACCAACAATCAACAGGAGGTAAAGACCAACAATCAATTGGGGTAAAGACCAACAATCACACAATCAACTGGTGGTAAAGACCAACAATCAACTGGAGGTAAAGACCAACAATCAACAAGAAGTAAAGACCAACAATCAACAGGAGGTAAAGACCAACACTCAACTGGTGGTAAGGACAAACAATCAACTGTAGGTAAAGACCAACAGTCAACTGTAGGTAAAGACCAACAATCAACTGGGGTAAAGACCAACAATCAACTGGGGGAAAGACCAATAATCAACTGTAGGTAAAGACCAACAATTAACTGGGGTAAAGACCAACAACCAACTGAGGGTAAAGACCAACAATCGATTGGAGGTAAGGACAAACAATCAACTGTAGGTAAAGACCAGCAATCAACTGGTGGCAAAGACCAACAATCAACTGGAGGTAAAGACGAACAATCAACTGGAGGTAAAGACCAAAAATCAACTGAGGTAATGACCAACAATCAACTGGGTGTAAAGAACAACAATCAACTGGGGTAAAGACCAACAATTAACTGGATGTAAGAACAACCAATCAACTGTAGGTAAAGACCAACAATCAACTGTAGGTAAAGACCAACAATCAACTGGGGTAAAGACCAACAATCAACTGGGAGTAAAGACCAACGATCAACTATAGGTAAAGACCAACAATCAACTGTAGGCAAAGACCAACAATGAACTGGAAGTAAAGACTAACAATCAACAGGAGGTAAAGACCAACAATCAATTGGGGTTAAAGACCAACATTCAAACAATCAACTGGTGGTAAAGACCAACAATCAACTGGAGGTAAAGATCAACAATCAACAGGAGGTAAAGACCAACAATCAACAGGAGGTAAAGACCAACAATCAATTGGGGTAAAGACCAACAATCACACAATCAACTGGTGGTAAAGACCAACAATCAACTGGAGGTAAAGACCAACAATCAACAAGAAGTAAAGACCAACAATCAACAGGAGGTAAAGACCAACACTCAACTGGTGGTAAAGACCAACAATCAACTGAGCGTAAAGACCAACAATCAACTGAGGATAAAGACAAAAAATCAACTGGAGGTAAGGACAAACATTCAACAGGAGGTACAGACCAACAATCAACTGAGTGTAAAGTCCAGCACTCAACTGGTGGTAAAGACCAACAATCAACTGAGCGTACAAACCAACACTCAACTGGTGGTAAAGACCAACAATCAACTGAGCGTAAAGACCAACAATCAACTGGGGGTAAAGACCAACAATCAACTGAGGATAAAGACCAAAAATCAACTGGAGGGAAGGACAAACACTCAACAGGAGGTAAAGACCAACAATCAACGGAGTGTAAAGTCCAACACTCAACTGGTGGTAAAAACCAACAATCAACTGAGCACTAAGACCAACAATCAACTGGGGGTAAAGACCAACACTCAACTGAGGGTAAAGACCAACAATCAACTGGAGGTAAGGACAAACAATCAACTGTAGGTTAAGACCAACAATCAACCGGTGGTAAAGACCAACACTCAACTGGAGGTAAAGACCAACAATCAACTGGACATAAAGACCAACAATCAACTGGGGAAATGACCTACAATCAACCGGGGTAAATAACAACAATCAATTGGGGTAAAGACCAACAGTCAAATGCAGGTACGGACAAACAATCAACTGTAGGTAAAGACCAACAATCAACTGAAGGTAAAGACTAACAATCAACTGGGGTAAAGACCAACAATCAACTGGGGGAAAAGACCAACAATCAACTGGGGGTAAAGACCAACAATCAACTGGGGTAAAGACCAACAATCAACTGGGGGTAAAGACCAACAATAAACTGGAGGTAAGGACAAACAATCAACTGTAGGTAAAGACCAGCAATCAACTGGTGGCAAAGACCAAAAATCAACTGGAGTTAAAAACCAACAATCAACTGGAGGTAAAGTCCAACAATCAACTGGGGGTAAAGAACAACAATCAACTGGGGTAAAGACCAACAATTAACTGGATGTAAGGACAAACAATCAACTGTAGGTAAAGACCAACAATCAACTGTAGGTAAAGACCAACAATCAACTGTAGGTAAAGACCAACAATCAACTGGTGGAAAAGACCTACAATCAACTGGGGTAAAGACCAACAATTAACTGGATGTAAGGATAAACAATCAACTGTAGGTAAAGACCAACAATCAACTGTAGGTAAAGACCAACAATCAACTGGGGTAAAGACCAACAATCAACTGTAGGTGAAGACCAACGATCAACTGTAGGTAAAGACCAACGATCAACTGTAGGTAAAGACCACCAATCAACTGTAGATAAAGACCAACAATCAATTGGGGGTAAAGACCCAAAATCACCTGGAGGTAAAGACCAACAATCAACTGGGGGTAAAGACCAACAATCAACAGAAGGTAAAGACCAACAATCATTGGGGGTAAAGACCAACAATCAACTGTAGGTAAAGACCAACAATCAACTGGGGTAAAGACCAACAATCAACTGGAAGTAAAGAACAACGATCAACTGTAGGTAAAGACCAACAATCAACTGTAGGCAAAGACCAACAATGAACTGGGAGCAAAGACCAACACTCAACAGGAGGTAAAGACCAACAATCAACTGAGTGTAAAGTCCAACACTCAACTGGTGGTAAAAACCAACAATCAACTGAGCAATAAGACCAACAATCAACTGGGGGTAAAGACCAACAATCAACTGAGGGTAAAGACCAACAATCAACTGGAGGTAAGGACAAACAATCAACTGGAGGTAAAGACCAACAATCAACTGGTGGTAAAGACCAACACTCAACTGGAGGTAAAGACCAACAATCAATTGTAGGTAAAAACCAACAATCAACTGGGGTAATGACCTACAATCAACCGGGGGTAAATAACAACAATCAATTGGGGTAAAGACCAACAGTCAACTGGAGGTACGGACAAACAATCAACTGTAGATAAAGACCAACAATCAACTGTAGGTAAAGACCAACAATCAACTGGGGTAAAGACAAACAATCAACTGGATGAAAAGACCAACAATCAACTGGGGGTAAAGACCAACAATCAACTGGGGTAAAGACCAACAATCAACAGGGGGTAAAGACCAACAATCAACTGGATGTAAGGACAAACAATCAACTGTAGGTAAAGACCAGCAATCAACTGGTGGCAAAGACCAACAATCAACAGGAGGTAAAGACCAACAATCAATTGGGGTAAAGACCAACAATCACACAATCAACTGGTGGTAAAGACCAACAATCAACTGGAGGTAAAGACCAACAATCAACAAGAAGCAAAGAACAACAATCAACAGGAGGTAAAGACCAACAATCAACAGGACGTAAAGACCAACACTCAACTGGTGGTAAAGACCAACAATCAACTGAGCGTAAAAACCAACACTCAACTGGTGGTAAAGACCAACAATCAACTGAGCGTAAAGACCAACAATCAACTGGGGGTAAAGACCAACGATCAACTGAGGATAAAGACCAAAAATCAACTGGAGGTAAGGACAAACACTCAACAGGAGGTAAAGACCAACAATCAACTGAGTGTAAAGTCCAACACTCAACTGGTGGTAAAAACCAACAATCAACTGAGCACTAAGACCAACAATCAACTGGGGGTAAAGACCAACAATCAAATGAGGGTAAAGACCAACAATCAACTGGAGGTAAGGACAAACAATCAACTGTAGGTTAAGACCAACAATCAACTGGTGGTAAAGACCAACACTCAACTGGAGGTAAAGACCAACAATCAACTGGAGGTAAAGACCAACAATCAACTTGGGTAATGACCTACAATCAACTGGGGGTAAATAACAACAATCAATTGGGGTAAAGACCAACAGTCAACTGGAGGTACGGACAAACAATCAACTGTAGGTAAAGACCAACAATCAACTGTAGGTAAACACCAACAATCAACTGGGGTAAAGACCAACAATCAACTGGGGGTAAATAACAACAATCAACTGGGGGAAAGACCAATAATCAACTGTAGGTAAAGACCAACAATTAACTGGGGTAAAGACCAACAACCAACTGAGGGTAAAGACCAACAATCGATTGGAGGTAAGGACAAACAATCAACTGTAGGTAAAGACCAGCAATCAACTGGTGGCAAAGACCAACAATCAACTGGAGGTAAAGACGAACAATCAACTGGAGGTAAAGACCAAAAATCAACTGAGGTAATGACCAACAATCAACTGGGTGTAAAGAACAACAATCAACTGTAGGTAAAGACCAACAATCAACTGTAGGTAAAGACCAACAATCAACTGGGGTAAAGACCAACAATCAACTGGGAGTAAAGACCAACGATCAACTGTAGGTAAAGCCCAACAATCAACTGTAGGCAAAGACCAACAATGAACTGGAAGTAAAGACCAACAATCAACAGGAGGTAAAGACCAACAATCAATTGGGGTTAAAGACCAACATTCAAACAATCAACTGGTGGTAAAGACCAACAATCAACTGGAGGTAAAGATCAACAATCAACAGGAGGTAAAGACCAACAATCAACAGGAGGTAAAGACCAACAATCAATTGGGGTAAAGACCAACAATCACACAATCAACTGGTGGTAAAGACCAACAATCAACTGGAGGTAAAGACCAACAATCAACAAGAAGTAAAGACCAACAATCAACAGGAGGTAAAGACCAACACTCAACTGGTGGTAAGGAAAAACAATCAACTGTAGGTAAAGACCAACAGTCAACTGTAGGTAAAGACCAACAATCAACTGGGGTAAAGACCAACAATCAACTGGGGGAAAGACCAATAATCAACTGTAGGTAAAGACCAACAATTAACTGGGGTAAAGACCAACAACCAACTGAGGGTAAAGACCAACAATCGATTGGAGGTAAGGACAAACAATCAACTGTAGGTAAAGACCAGCAATCAACTGGTGGCAAAGACCAACAATCAACTGGAGGTAAAGACGAACAATCAACTGGAGGTAAAGACCAAAAATCAACTGAGGTAATGACCAACAATCAACTGGGTGTAAAGAACAACAATCAACTGGGGTAAAGACCAACAATTAACTGGATGTAAGAACAACCAATCAACTGTAGGTAAAGACCAACAATCAACTGTAGGTAAAGACCAACAATCAACTGGGGTAAAGACCAACAATCAACTGGGAGTAAAGACCAACGATCAACTGTAGGTAAAGACCAACAATCAACTGTAGGCAAAGACCAACAATCAACTGGAAGTAAAGACTAACAATCAACAGGAGGTAAAGACCAACAATCAATTGGGGTTAAAGACCAACATTCAAACAATCAACTGGTGGTAAAGACCAACAATCAACTGGAGGTAAAGATCAACAATCAACAGGAGGTAAAGACCAACAATCAACAGGAGGTAAAGACCAACAATCAATTGGGGTAAAGAACAACAATCACACAATCAACTGGTGGTAAAGACCAACAATCAACTGGAGGTAAAGACCAACAATCAACAAGAAGTAAAGACCAACAATCAACAGGAGGTAAAGACCAACACTCAACTGGTGGTAAAGACCAACAATCAACTGAGCGTAAAGACCAACAATCAACTGAGGATAAAGACAAAAAATCAACTGGAGGTAAGGACAAACATTCAACAGGAGGTACAGACCAACAATCAACTGAGTGTAAAGTCCAGCACTCAACTGGTGGTAAAGACCAACAATCAACTGAGCGTACAAACCAACACTCAACTGGTGGTAAAGACCAACAATCAACTGAGCGTAAAGACCAACAATCAACTGGGGGTAAAGACCAACAATCAACTGAGGATAAAGACCAAAAATCAACTGGAGGGAAGGACAAACACTCAACAGGAGGTAAAGACCAACAATCAACTGAGTGTAAAGTCCAACACTCAACTGGTGGTAAAAACCAACAATCAACTGAGCACTAAGACCAACAATCAACTGGGGGTAAAGACCAACACTCAACTGAGGGTAAAGACCAACAATCAACTGGAGGTAAGGACAAACAATCAACTGTAGGTTAAGACCAACAATCAACCGGTGGTAAAGACCAACACTCAACTGGAGGTAAAGACCAACAATCAACTGGACATAAAGACCAACAATCAACTGGGGAAATGACCTACAATCAACCGGGGTAAATAACAACAATCAATTGGGGTAAAGACCAACAGTCAAATGCAGGTACGGACAAACAATCAACTGTAGGTAAAGACCAACAATCAACTGAAGGTAAAGACCAACAATCAACTGGGGTAAAGACCAACAATCAACTGGGGGAAAAGACCAACAATCAACTGGGGGTAAAGACCAACAATCAACTGGGGTAAAGACCAACAATCAACTGGGGGTAAAGACCAACAATAAACTGGAGGTAAGGACAAACAATCAACTGTAGGTAAAGACCAGCAATCAACTGGTGGCAAAGACCAAAAATCAACTGGAGTTAAAAACCAACAATCAACTGGAGGTAAAGTCCAACAATCAACTGGGGGTAAAGAACAACAATCAACTGGGGTAAAGACCAACAATTAACTGGATGTAAGGACAAACAATCAACTGTAGGTAAAGACCAACAATCAACTGTAGGTAAAGACCAACAATCAACTGTAGGTAAAGACCAACAATCAACTGGTGGAAAAGACCTACAATCAACTGGGGTAAAGACCAACAATTAACTGGATGTAAGGATAAACAATCAACTGTAGGTAAAGACCAACAATCAACTGTAGGTAAAGACCAACAATCAACTGGGGTAAAGACCAACAATCAACTGTAGGTGAAGACCAACGATCAACTGTAGGTAAAGACCAACGATCAACTGTAGGTAAAGACCACCAATCAACTGTAGATAAAGACCAACAATCAATTGGGGGTAAAGACCCAAAATCACCTGGAGGTAAAGACCAACAATCAACTGGGGGTAAAGACCAACAATCAACAGAAGGTAAAGACCAACAATCATTGGGGGTAAAGACCAACAATCAACTGTAGGTAAAGACCAACAATCAACTGGGGTAAAGACCAACAATCAACTGGAAGTAAAGAACAACGATCAACTGTAGGTAAAGACCAACAATCAACTGTAGGCAAAGACCAACAATGAACTGGGAGCAAAGACCAACACTCAACAGGAGGTAAAGACCAACAATCAACTGAGTGTAAAGTCCAACACTCAACTGGTGGTAAAAACCAACAATCAACTGAGCAATAAGACCAACAATCAACTGGGGGTAAAGACCAACAATCAACTGGAGGTAAGGACAAACAATCAACTGGAGGTAAAGACCAACAATCAACTGGTGGTAAAGACCAACACTCAACTGGAGGTAAAGACCAACAATCAATTGTAGGTAAAAACCAACAATCAACTGGGGTAATGACCTACAATCAACCGGGGGTAAATAACAACAATCAATTGGGGTAAAGACCAACAGTCAACTGGAGGTACGGACAAACAATCAACTGTAGATAAAGACCAACAATCAACTGTAGGTAAAGACCAACAATCAACTGGGGTAAAGACCAACAATCAACTGGATGAAAAGACCAACAATCAACTGGGGGTAAAGACCAACAATCAACTGGGGTAAAGACCAACAATCAACAGGGGGTAAAGACCAACAATCAACTGGATGTAAGGACAAACAATCAACTGTAGGTAAAGACCAGCAATCAACTGGTGGCAAAGACCAACAATCAACAGGAGGTAAAGACCAACAATCAATTGGGGTAAAGACCAACAATCACACAATCAACTGGTGGTAAAGACCAACAATCAACTGGAGGTAAAGACCAACAATCAACAAGAAGCAAAGAACAACAATCAACAGGAGGTAAAGACCAACAATCAACAGGACGTAAAGACCAACACTCAACTGGTGGTAAAGACCAACAATCAACTGAGCGTAAAAACCAACACTCAACTGGTGGTAAAGACCAACAATCAACTGAGCGTAAAGACCAACAATCAACTGGGGGTAAAGACCAACGATCAACTGAGGATAAAGACCAAAAATCAACTGGAGGTAAGGACAAACACTCAACAGGAGGTAAAGACCAACAATCAACTGAGTGTAAAGTCCAACACTCAACTGGTGGTAAAAACCAACAATCAACTGAGCACTAAGACCAACAATCAACTGGGGGTAAAGACCAACAATCAAATGAGGGTAAAGACCAACAATCAACTGGAGGTAAGGACAAACAATCAACTGTAGGTTAAGACCAACAATCAACTGGTGGTAAAGACCAACACTCAACTGGAGGTAAAGACCAACAATCAACTGGAGGTAAAGACCAACAATCAACTTGGGTAATGACCTACAATCAACTGGGGGTAAATAACAACAATCAATTGGGGTAAAGACCAACAGTCAACTGGAGGTACGGACAAACAATCAACTGTAGGTAAAGACCAACAATCAACTGTAGGTAAACACCAACAATCAACTGGGGTAAAGACCAACAATCAACTGGGGGTAAATAACAACAATCAACTGGGGGAAAGACCAATAATCAACTGTAGGTAAAGACCAACAATTAACTGAGGTAAAGACCAACAACCAACTGAGGGTAAAGACCAACAATCGATTGGAGGTAAGGACAAACAATCAACTGTAGGTAAAGACCAGCAATCAACTGGTGGCAAAGACCAACAATCAACTGGAGGTAAAGACGAACAATCAACTGGAGGTAAAGACCAAAAATCAACTGAGGTAATGACCAACAATCAACTGGGTGTAAAGAACAACAATCAACTGTAGGTAAAGACCAACAATCAACTGTAGGTAAAGACCAACAATCAACTGGGGTAAAGACCAACAATCAACTGGGAGTAAAGACCAACGATCAACTGTAGGTAAAGCCCAACAATCAACTGTAGGCAAAGACCAACAATGAACTGGAAGTAAAGACCAACAATCAACAGGAGGTAAAGACCAACAATCAATTGGGGTTAAAGACCAACATTCAAACAATCAACTGGTGGTAAAGACCAACAATCAACTGGAGGTAAAGATCAACAATCAACAGGAGGTAAAGACCAACAATCAACAGGAGGTAAAGACCAACAATCAATTGGGGTAAAGACCAACAATCACACAATCAACTGGTGGTAAAGACCAACAATCAACTGGAGGTAAAGACCAACAATCAACAAGAAGTAAAGACCAACAATCAACAGGAGGTAAAGACCAACACTCAACTGGTGGTAAGGAAAAACAATCAACTGTAGGTAAAGACCAACAGTCAACTGTAGGTAAAGACCAACAATCAACTGGGGTAAAGACCAACAATCAACTGGGGGAAAGACCAATAATCAACTGTAGGTAAAGACCAACAATTAACTGGGGTAAAGACCAACAACCAACTGAGGGTAAAGACCAACAATCGATTGGAGGTAAGGACAAACAATCAACTGTAGGTAAAGACCAGCAATCAACTGGTGGCAAAGACCAACAATCAACTGGAGGTAAAGACGAACAATCAACTGGAGGTAAAGACCAAAAATCAACTGAGGTAATGACCAACAATCAACTGGGTGTAAAGAACAACAATCAACTGGGGTAAAGACCAACAATTAACTGGATGTAAGAACAACCAATCAACTGTAGGTAAAGACCAACAATCAACTGTAGGTAAAGACCAACAATCAACTGGGGTAAAGACCAACAATCAACTGGGAGTAAAGACCAACGATCAACTGTAGGTAAAGACCAACAATCAACTGTAGGCAAAGACCAACAATCAACTGGAAGTAAAGACTAACAATCAACAGGAGGTAAAGACCAACAATCAATTGGGGTTAAAGACCAACATTCAAACAATCAACTGGTGGTAAAGACCAACAATCAACTGGAGGTAAAGATCAACAATCAACAGGAGGTAAAGACCAACAATCAACAGGAGGTAAAGACCAACAATCAATTGGGGTAAAGACCAACAATCACACAATCAACTGGTGGTAAAGACCAACAATCAACTGGAGGTAAAGACCAACAATCAACAAGAAGTAAAGACCAACAATCAACAGGAGGTAAAGACCAACACTCAACTGGTGGTAAAGACCAACAATCAACTGAGCGTAAAGACCAACAATCAACTGAGGATAAAGACAAAAAATCAACTGGAGGTAAGGACAAACATTCAACAGGAGGTACAGACCAACAATCAACTGAGTGTAAAGTCCAGCACTCAACTGGTGGTAAAGACCAACAATCAACTGAGCGTACAAACCAACACTCAACTGGTGGTAAAGACCAACAATCAACTGAGCGTAAAGACCAACAATCAACTGGGGGTAAAGACCAACAATCAACTGAGGATAAAGACCAAAAATCAACTGGAGGGAAGGACAAACACTCAACAGGAGGTAAAGACCAACAATCAACTGAGTGTAAAGTCCAACACTCAACTGGTGGTAAAAACCAACAATCAACTGAGCACTAAGACCAACAATCAACTGGGGGTAAAGACCAACACTCAACTGAGGGTAAAGACCAACAATCAACTGGAGGTAAGGACAAACAATCAACTGTAGGTTAAGACCAACAATCAACCGGTGGTAAAGACCAACACTCAACTGGAGGTAAAGACCAACAATCAACTGGACATAAAGACCAACAATCAACTGGGGAAATGACCTACAATCAACCGGGGTAAATAACAACAATCAATTGGGGTAAAGACCAACAGTCAAATGGAGGTACGGACAAACAATCAACTGTAGGTAAAGACCAACAATCAACTGAAGGTAAAGACCAACAATCAACTGGGGTAAAGACCAACAATCAACTGGGGGAAAAGACCAACAATCAACTGGGGGTAAAGACCAACAATCAACTGGGGTAAAGACCAACAATCAACTGGGGGTAAAGACCAACAATAAACTGGAGGTAAGGACAAACAATCAACTGTAGGTAAAGACCAGCAATCAACTGGTGGCAAAGACCAAAAATCAACTGGAGTTAAAAACCAACAATCAACTGGAGGTAAAGTCCAACAATCAACTGGGGGTAAAGAACAACAATCAACTGGGGTAAAGACCAACAATTAACTGGATGTAAGGACAAACAATCAACTGTAGGTAAAGACCAACAATCAACTGTAGGTAAAGACCAACAATCAACTGTAGGTAAAGACCAACAATCAACTGGTGGAAAAGACCTACAATCAACTGGGGTAAAGACCAACAATTAACTGGATGTAAGGATAAACAATCAACTGTAGGTAAAGACCAACAATCAACTGTAGGTAAAGACCAACAATCAACTGGGGTAAAGACCAACAATCAACTGTAGGTGAAGACCAACGATCAACTGTAGGTAAAGACCAACGATCAACTGTAGGTAAAGACCACCAATCAACTGTAGATAAAGACCAACAATCAATTGGGGGTAAAGACCCAAAATCACCTGGAGGTAAAGACCAACAATCAACTGGGGGTAAAGACCAACAATCAACAGAAGGTAAAGACCAACAATCATTGGGGGTAAAGACCAACAATCAACTGTAGGTAAAGACCAACAATCAACTGGGGTAAAGACCAACAATCAACTGGAAGTAAAGAACAACGATCAACTGTAGGTAAAGACCAACAATCAACTGTAGGCAAAGACCAACAATGAACTGGGAGCAAAGACCAACACTCAACAGGAGGTAAAGACCAACAATCAACTGAGTGTAAAGTCCAACACTCAACTGGTGGTAAAAACCAACAATCAACTGAGCAATAAGACCAACAATCAACTGGGGGTAAAGACCAACAATCAACTGAGGGTAAAGACCAACAATCAACTGGAGGTAAGGACAAACAATCAACTGGAGGTAAAGACCAACAATCAACTGGTGGTAAAGACCAACACTCAACTGGAGGTAAAGACCAACAATCAATTGTAGGTAAAAACCAACAATCAACTGGGGTAATGACCTACAATCAACCGGGGGTAAATAACAACAATCAATTGGGGTAAAGACCAACAGTCAACTGGAGGTACGGACAAACAATCAACTGTAGATAAAGACCAACAATCAACTGTAGGTAAAGACCAACAATCAACTGGGGTAAAGACCAACAATCAACTGGATGAAAAGACCAACAATCAACTGGGGGTAAAGACCAACAATCAACTGGGGTAAAGACCAACAATCAACAGGGGGTAAAGACCAACAATCAACTGGATGTAAGGACAAACAATCAACTGTAGGTAAAGACCAGCAATCAACTGGTGGCAAAGACCAACAATCAACAGGAGGTAAAGACCAACAATCAATTGGGGTAAAGACCAACAATCACACAATCAACTGGTGGTAAAGACCAACAATCAACTGGAGGTAAAGACCAACAATCAACAAGAAGCAAAGAACAACAATCAACAGGAGGTAAAGACCAACAATCAACAGGACGTAAAGACCAACACTCAACTGGTGGTAAAGACCAACAATCAACTGAGCGTAAAAACCAACACTCAACTGGTGGTAAAGACCAACAATCAACTGAGCGTAAAGACCAACAATCAACTGGGGGTAAAGACCAACGATCAACTGAGGATAAAGACCAAAAATCAACTGGAGGTAAGGACAAACACTCAACAGGAGGTAAAGACCAACAATCAACTGAGTGTAAAGTCCAACACTCAACTGGTGGTAAAAACCAACAATCAACTGAGCACTAAGACCAACAATCAACTGGGGGTAAAGACCAACAATCAAATGAGGGTAAAGACCAACAATCAACTGGAGGTAAGGACAAACAATCAACTGTAGGTTAAGACCAACAATCAACTGGTGGTAAAGACCAACACTCAACTGGAGGTAAAGACCAACAATCAACTGGAGGTAAAGACCAACAATCAACTTGGGTAATGACCTACAATCAACTGGGGGTAAATAACAACAATCAATTGGGGTAAAGACCAACAGTCAACTGGAGGTACGGACAAACAATCAACTGTAGGTAAAGACCAACAATCAACTGTAGGTAAACACCAACAATCAACTGGGGTAAAGACCAACAATCAACTGGGGGTAAATAACAACAATCAACTGGGGGAAAGACCAATAATCAACTGTAGGTAAAGACCAACAATTAACTGGGGTAAAGACCAACAACCAACTGAGGGTAAAGACCAACAATCGATTGGAGGTAAGGACAAACAATCAACTGTAGGTAAAGACCAGCAATCAACTGGTGGCAAAGACCAACAATCACCTGGAGGTAAAGACGAACAATCAACTGGAGGTAAAGACCAAAAATCAACTGAGGTAATGACCAACAATCAACTGGGTGTAAAGAACAACAATCAACTGTAGGTAAAGACCAACAATCAACTGTAGGTAAAGACCAACAATCAACTGGGGTAAAGACCAACAATCAACTGGGAGTAAAGACCAACGATCAACTGTAGGTAAAGCCCAACAATCAACTGTAGGCAAAGACCAACAATGAACTGGAAGTAAAGACCAACAATCAACAGGAGGTAAAGACCAACAATCAATTGGGGTTAAAGACCAACATTCAAACAATCAACTGGTGGTAAAGACCAACAATCAACTGGAGGTAAAGATCAACAATCAACAGGAGGTAAAGACCAACAATCAACAGGAGGTAAAGACCAACAATCAATTGGGGTAAAGACCAACAATCACACAATCAACTGGTGGTAAAGACCAACAATCAACTGGAGGTAAAGACCAACAATCAACAAGAAGTAAAGACCAACAATCAACAGGAGGTAAAGACCAACACTCAACTGGTGGTAAGGAAAAACAATCAACTGTAGGTAAAGACCAACAGTCAACTGTAGGTAAAGACCAACAATCAACTGGGGTAAAGACCAACAATCAACTGGGGGAAAGACCAATAATCAACTGTAGGTAAAGACCAACAATTAACTGGGGTAAAGACCAACAACCAACTGAGGGTAAAGACCAACAATCGATTGGAGGTAAGGACAAACAATCAACTGTAGGTAAAGACCAGCAATCAACTGGTGGCAAAGACCAACAATCAACTGGAGGTAAAGACGAACAATCAACTGGAGGTAAAGACCAAAAATCAACTGAGGTAATGACCAACAATCAACTGGGTGTAAAGAACAACAATCAACTGGGGTAAAGACCAACAATTAACTGGATGTAAGAACAACCAATCAACTGTAGGTAAAGACCAACAATCAACTGTAGGTAAAGACCAACAATCAACTGGGGTAAAGACCAACAATCAACTGGGAGTAAAGACCAACGATCAACTGTAGGTAAAGACCAACAATCAACTGTAGGCAAAGACCAACAATCAACTGGAAGTAAAGACTAACAATCAACAGGAGGTAAAGACCAACAATCAATTGGGGTTAAAGACCAACATTCAAACAATCAACTGGTGGTAAAGACCAACAATCAACTGGAGGTAAAGATCAACAATCAACAGGAGGTAAAGACCAACAATCAACAGGAGGTAAAGACCAACAATCAATTGGGGTAAAGACCAACAATCACACAATCAACTGGTGGTAAAGACCAACAATCAACTGGAGGTAAAGACCAACAATCAACAAGAAGTAAAGACCAACAATCAACAGGAGGTAAAGACCAACACTCAACTGGTGGTAAAGACCAACAATCAACTGAGCGTAAAGACCAACAATCAACTGAGGATAAAGACAAAAAATCAACTGGAGGTAAGGACAAACATTCAACAGGAGGTACAGACCAACAATCAACTGAGTGTAAAGTCCAGCACTCAACTGGTGGTAAAGACCAACAATCAACTGAGCGTACAAACCAACACTCAACTGGTGGTAAAGACCAACAATCAACTGAGCGTAAAGACCAACAATCAACTGGGGGTAAAGACCAACAATCAACTGAGGATAAAGACCAAAAATCAACTGGAGGGAAGGACAAACACTCAACAGGAGGTAAAGACCAACAATCAACTGAGTGTAAAGTCCAACACTCAACTGGTGGTAAAAACCAACAATCAACTGAGCACTAAGACCAACAATCAACTGGGGGTAAAGACCAACACTCAACTGAGGGTAAAGACCAACAATCAACTGGAGGTAAGGACAAACAATCAACTGTAGGTTAAGACCAACAATCAACCGGTGGTAAAGACCAACACTCAACTGGAGGTAAAGACCAACAATCAACTGGACATAAAGACCAACAATCAACTGGGGAAATGACCTACAATCAACCGGGGTAAATAACAACAATCAATTGGGGTAAAGACCAACAGTCAAATGGAGGTACGGACAAACAATCAACTGTAGGTAAAGACCAACAATCAACTGAAGGTAAAGACCAACAATCAACTGGGGTAAAGACCAACAATCAACTGGGGGAAAAGACCAACAATCAACTGGGGGTAAAGACCAACAATCAACTGGGGTAAAGACCAACAATCAACTGGGGGTAAAGACCAACAATAAACTGGAGGTAAGGACAAACAATCAACTGTAGGTAAAGACCAGCAATCAACTGGTGGCAAAGACCAAAAATCAACTGGAGTTAAAAACCAACAATCAACTGGAGGTAAAGTCCAACAATCAACTGGGGGTAAAGAACAACAATCAACTGGGGTAAAGACCAACAATTAACTGGATGTAAGGACAAACAATCAACTGTAGGTAAAGACCAACAATCAACTGTAGGTAAAGACCAACAATCAACTGTAGGTAAAGACCAACAATCAACTGGTGGAAAAGACCTACAATCAACTGGGGTAAAGACCAACAATTAACTGGATGTAAGGATAAACAATCAACTGTAGGTAAAGACCAACAATCAACTGTAGGTAAAGACCAACAATCAACTGGGGTAAAGACCAACAATCAACTGTAGGTGAAGACCAACGATCAACTGTAGGTAAAGACCAACGATCAACTGTAGGTAAAGACCACCAATCAACTGTAGATAAAGACCAACAATCAATTGGGGGTAAAGACCCAAAATCACCTGGAGGTAAAGACCAACAATCAACTGGGGGTAAAGACCAACAATCAACAGAAGGTAAAGACCAACAATCATTGGGGGTAAAGACCAACAATCAACTGTAGGTAAAGACCAACAATCAACTGGGGTAAAGACCAACAATCAACTGGAAGTAAAGAACAACGATCAACTGTAGGTAAAGACCAACAATCAACTGTAGGCAAAGACCAACAATGAACTGGGAGCAAAGACCAACACTCAACATGAGGTAAAGACCAACAATCAACTGAGTGTAAAGTCCAACACTCAACTGGTGGTAAAAACCAACAATCAACTGAGCAATAAGACCAACAATCAACTGGGGGTAAAGACCAACAATCAACTGAGGGTAAAGACCAACAATCAACTGGAGGTAAGGACAAACAATCAACTGGAGGTAAAGACCAACAATCAACTGGTGGTAAAGACCAACACTCAACTGGAGGTAAAGACCAACAATCAATTGTAGGTAAAAACCAACAATCAACTGGGGTAATGACCTACAATCAACCGGGGGTAAATAACAACAATCAATTGGGGTAAAGACCAACAGTCAACTGGAGGTACGGACAAACAATCAACTGTAGATAAAGACCAACAATCAACTGTAGGTAAAGACCAACAATCAACTGGGGTAAAGACCAACAATCAACTGGATGAAAAGACCAACAATCAACTGGGGGTAAAGACCAACAATCAACTGGGGTAAAGACCAACAATCAACAGGGGGTAAAGACCAACAATCAACTGGATGTAAGGACAAACAATCAACTGTAGGTAAAGACCAGCAATCAACTGGTGGCAAAGACCAACAATCAACAGGAGGTAAAGACCAACAATCAATTGGGGTAAAGACCAACAATCACACAATCAACTGGTGGTAAAGACCAACAATCAACTGGAGGTAAAGACCAACAATCAACAAGAAGCAAAGAACAACAATCAACAGGAGGTAAAGACCAACAATCAACAGGACGTAAAGACCAACACTCAACTGGTGGTAAAGACCAACAATCAACTGAGCGTAAAAACCAACACTCAACTGGTGGTAAAGACCAACAATCAACTGAGCGTAAAGACCAACAATCAACTGGGGGTAAAGACCAACGATCAACTGAGGATAAAGACCAAAAATCAACTGGAGGTAAGGACAAACACTCAACAGGAGGTAAAGACCAACAATCAACTGAGTGTAAAGTCCAACACTCAACTGGTGGTAAAAACCAACAATCAACTGAGCACTAAGACCAACAATCAACTGGGGGTAAAGACCAACAATCAAATGAGGGTAAAGACCAACAATCAACTGGAGGTAAGGACAAACAATCAACTGTAGGTTAAGACCAACAATCAACTGGTGGTAAAGACCAACACTCAACTGGAGGTAAAGACCAACAATCAACTGGAGGTAAAGACCAACAATCAACTTGGGTAATGACCTACAATCAACTGGGGGTAAATAACAACAATCAATTGGGGTAAAGACCAACAGTCAACTGGAGGTACGGACAAACAATCAACTGTAGGTAAAGACCAACAATCAACTGTAGGTAAACACCAACAATCAACTGGGGTAAAGACCAACAATCAACTGGGGGTAAATAACAACAATCAACTGGGGGAAAGACCAATAATCAACTGTAGGTAAAGACCAACAATTAACTGGGGTAAAGACCAACAACCAACTGAGGGTAAAGACCAACAATCGATTGGAGGTAAGGACAAACAATCAACTGTAGGTAAAGACCAGCAATCAACTGGTGGCAAAGACCAACAATCAACTGGAGGTAAAGACGAACAATCAACTGGAGGTAAAGACCAAAAATCAACTGAGGTAATGACCAACAATCAACTGGGTGTAAAGAACAACAATCAACTGTAGGTAAAGACCAACAATCAGCTGTAGGTAAAGACCAACAATCAACTGGGGTAAAGACCAACAATCAACTGGGAGTAAAGACCAACGATCAACTGTAGGTAAAGCCCAACAATCAACTGTAGGCAAAGACCAACAATGAACTGGAAGTAAAGACCAACAATCAACAGGAGGTAAAGACCAACAATCAATTGGGGTTAAAGACCAACATTCAAACAATCAACTGGTGGTAAAGACCAACAATCAACTGGAGGTAAAGATCAACAATCAACAGGAGGTAAAGACCAACAATCAACAGGAGGTAAAGACCAACAATCAATTGGGGTAAAGACCAACAATCACACAATCAACTGGTGGTAAAGACCAACAATCAACTGGAGGTAAAGACCAACAATCAACAAGAAGTAAAGACCAACAATCAACAGGAGGTAAAGACCAACACTCAACTGGTGGTAAGGAAAAACAATCAACTGTAGGTAAAGACCAACAGTCAACTGTAGGTAAAGACCAACAATCAACTGGGGTAAAGACCAACAATCAACTGGGGAAAAGACCAATAATCAACTGTAGGTAAAGACCAACAATTAACTGGGGTAAAGACCAACAACCAACTGAGGGTAAAGACCAACAATCGATTGGAGGTAAGGACAAACAATCAACTGTAGGTAAAGACCAGCAATCAACTGGTGGCAAAGACCAACAATCAACTGGAGGTAAAGACGAACAATCAACTGGAGGTAAAGACCAAAAATCAACTGAGGTAATGACCAACAATCAACTGGGTGTAAAGAACAACAATCAACTGGGGTAAAGACCAACAATTAACTGGATGTAAGAACAACCAATCAACTGTAGGTAAAGACCAACAATCAACTGTAGGTAAAGACCAACAATCAACTGGGGTAAAGACCAACAATCAACTGGGAGTAAAGACCAACGATCAACTGTAGGTAAAGACCAACAATCAACTGTAGGCAAAGACCAACAATCAACTGGAAGTAAAGACTAACAATCAACAGGAGGTAAAGACCAACAATCAATTGGGGTTAAAGACCAACATTCAAACAATCAACTGGTGGTAAAGACCAACAATCAACTGGAGGTAAAGATCAACAATCAACAGGAGGTAAAGACCAACAATCAACAGGAGGTAAAGACCAACAATCAATTGGGGTAAAGACCAACAATCACACAATCAACTGGTGGTAAAGACCAACAATCAACTGGAGGTAAAGACCAACAATCAACAAGAAGTAAAGACCAACAATCAACAGGAGGTAAAGACCAACACTCAACTGGTGGTAAAGACCAACAATCAACTGAGCGTAAAGACCAACAATCAACTGAGGATAAAGACAAAAAATCAACTGGAGGTAAGGACAAACATTCAACAGGAGGTACAGACCAACAATCAACTGAGTGTAAAGTCCAGCACTCAACTGGTGGTAAAGACCAACAATCAACTGAGCGTACAAACCAACACTCAACTGGTGGTAAAGACCAACAATCAACTGAGCGTAAAGACCAACAATCAACTGGGGGTAAAGACCAACAATCAACTGAGGATAAAGACCAAAAATCAACTGGAGGGAAGGACAAACACTCAACAGGAGGTAAAGACCAACAATCAACTGAGTGTAAAGTCCAACACTCAACTGGTGGTAAAAACCAACAATCAACTGAGCACTAAGACCAACAATCAACTGGGGGTAAAGACCAACACTCAACTGAGGGTAAAGACCAACAATCAACTGGAGGTAAGGACAAACAATCAACTGTAGGTTAAGACCAACAATCAACCGGTGGTAAAGACCAACACTCAACTGGAGGTAAAGACCAACAATCAACTGGACATAAAGACCAACAATCAACTGGGGAAATGACCTACAATCAACCGGGGTAAATAACAACAATCAATTCGGGTAAAGACCAACAGTCAAATGGAGGTACGGACAAACAATCAACTGTAGGTAAAGACCAACAATCAACTGAAGGTAAAGACCAACAATCAACTGGGGTAAAGACCAACAATCAACTGGGGGAAAAGACCAACAATCAACTGGGGGTAAAGACCAACAATCAACTGGGGTAAAGACCAACAATCAACTGGGGGTAAAGACCAACAATAAACTGGAGGTAAGGACAAACAATCAACTGTAGGTAAAGACCAGCAATCAACTGGTGGCAAAGACCAAAAATCAACTGGAGTTAAAAACCAACAATCAACTGGAGGTAAAGTCCAACAATCAACTGGGGGTAAAGAACAACAATCAACTGGGGTAAAGACCAACAATTAACTGGATGTAAGGACAAACAATCAACTGTAGGTAAAGACCAACAATCAACTGTAGGTAAAGACCAACAATCAACTGTAGGTAAAGACCAACAATCAACTGGTGGAAAAGACCTACAATCAACTGGGGTAAAGACCAACAATTAACTGGATGTAAGGATAAACAATCAACTGTAGGTAAAGACCAACAATCAACTGTAGGTAAAGACCAACAATCAACTGGGGTAAAGACCAACAATCAACTGTAGGTGAAGACCAACGATCAACTGTAGGTAAAGACCAACGATCAACTGTAGGTAAAGACCACCAATCAACTGTAGATAAAGACCAACAATCAATTGGGGGTAAAGACCCAAAATCACCTGGAGGTAAAGACCAACAATCAACTGGGGGTAAAGACCAACAATCAACAGAAGGTAAAGACCAACAATCATTGGGGGTAAAGACCAACAATCAACTGTAGGTAAAGACCAACAATTAACTGGGGTAAAGACCAACAATCAACTGGAAGTAAAGAACAACGATCAACTGTAGGTAAAGACCAACAATCAACTGTAGGCAAAGACCAACAATGAACTGGGAGCAAAGACCAACACTCAACAGGAGGTAAAGACCAACAATCAACTGAGTGTAAAGTCCAACACTCAACTGGTGGTAAAAACCAACAATCAACTGAGCAATAAGACCAACAATCAACTGGGGGTAAAGACCAACAATCAACTGAGGGCAAAGACCAACAATCAACTGGAGGTAAGGACAAACAATCAACTGGAGGTAAAGACCAACAATCAACTGGTGGTAAAGACCAACACTCAACTGGAGGTAAAGACCAACAATCAATTGTAGGTAAAAACCAACAATCAACTGGGGTAATGACCTACAATCAACCGGGGGTAAATAACAACAATCAATTGGGGTAAAGACCAACAGTCAACTGGAGGTACGGACAAACAATCAACTGTAGATAAAGACCAACAATCAACTGTAGGTAAAGACCAACAATCAACTGAGGTAAAGACCAACAATCAACTGGAGGAAAAGACCAACAATCAACTGGGGGTAAAGACCAACATTCAACTGGGGTAAAGACCAACAATCAACAGGGGGTAAAGACCAACAATCAACTGGATGTAAGGACAAACAATCAACTGTAGGTAAAGACCAGCAATCAACTGGTGGCAAAGACCAACAATCAACAGGAGGTAAAGACCAACAATCAATTGGGGTAAAGACCAACAATCACACAATCAACTGGTGGTAAAGACCAACAATCAACTGGAGGTAAAGACCAACAATCAACAAGAAGCAAAGAACAACAATCAACAGGAGGTAAAGACCAACAATCAACAGGAAGTAAAGACCAACAATCAACAGGACGTAAAGACCAACACTCAACTGGTGGTAAAGACCAACAATCAACTGAGCGTAAAAACCAACACTCAACTGGTGGTAAAGACCAACAATCAACTGAGCGTAAAGACCAACAATCAACTGGGGGTAAAGACCAACGATCAACTGAGGATAAAGACCAAAAATCAACTGGAGGTAAGGACAAACACTCAACAGGAGGTAAAGACCAACAATCAACTGAGTGTAAAGTCCAACACTCAACTGGTGGTAAAAACCAACAATCAACTGAGCACTAAGACCAACAATCAACTGGGGGTAAAGACCAACAATCAAATGAGGGTAAAGACCAACAATCAACTGGAGGTAAGGACAAACAATCAACTGTAGGTTAAGACCAACAATCAACTGGTGGTAAAGACCAACACTCAACTGGAGGTAAAGACCAACAATCAACTGGAGGTAAAGACCAACAATCAACTTGGGTAATGATCTACAATCAACTGGGGGTAAATAACAACAATCAATTGGGGTAAAGACCAACAGTCAACTGGAGGTACGGACAAACAATCAACTGTAGGTAAAGACCAACAATCAACTGTAGGTAAACACCAACAATCAACTGGGGTAAAGACCAACAATCAACTGGGGGTAAATAACAACAATCAACTGGGGTAAAGACAAACAATCAACTGGAGGTAAGGACAAACAATCAACTGTAGGTAAAGACCAACAGTCAACTGTAGATAAAGACCAACAATCAACTGGGGTAAAGACCAACAATCAACTGGGGGAAAGACCAATAATCAACTGTAGGTAAAGACCAACAATTAACTGGGATAAAGACCAACAACCAACTGAGGGTAAAGACCAACAATCGATTGGAGGTAAGGACAAACAATCAACTGTAGGTAAAGACCAGCAATCAACTGGTGGCAAAGACCAACAATCAACTGGAGGTAAAGACGAACAATCAACTGGAGGTAAAGACCAAAAATCAACTGAGGTAATGACCAACAATCAACTGGGTGTAAAGAACAACAATCAACTGGGGTAAAGACCAACAATTAACTGGATGTAAGAACAACCAATCAACTGTAGGTAAAGACCAACAATCAACTGTAGGTAAAGACCAACAATCAACTGGGGTAAAGACCAACAATCAACTGGGAGTAAAGACCAACGATCAACTGTAGGTAAAGACCAACAATCAACTGTAGGCAAAGACCAACAATGAACTGGAAGTAAAGACTAACAATCAACAGGAGGTAAAGACCAACAATCAATTGGGGTTAAAGACCAACATTCAAACAATCAACTGGTGGTAAAGACCAACAATCAACTGTAGGTAAAGACCAACAATCAACTGAAGGTAAAGACCAACAATCAACTGGGGTAAAGACCAACAATCAACTGGGGGAAAAGACCAACAATCAACTGGGGGTAAAGACCAACAATCAACTGGGGTAAAGACCAACAATCAACTGGGGGTAAAGACCAACAATAAACTGGAGGTAAGGACAAACAATCAACTGTAGGTAAAGACCAGCAATCAACTGGTGGCAAAGACCAAAAATCAACTGGAGTTAAAAACCAACAATCAACTGGAGGTAAAGTCCAACAATCAACTGGGGGTAAAGAACAACAATCAACTGGGGTAAAGACCAACAATTAACTGGATGTAAGGACAAACAATCAACTGTAGGTAAAGACCAACAAACAACTGTAGGTAAAGACCAACAATCAACTGTAGGTAAAGACCAACAATCAACTGGTGGAAAAGACCTACAATCAACTGGGGTAAAGACCAACAATTAACTGGATGTAAGGATAAACAATCAACTGTAGGTAAAGACCAACAATCAACTGTAGGTAAAGACCAACAATCAACTGGGGTAAAGACCAACAATCAACTGTAGGTGAAGACCAACGATCAACTGTAGGTAAAGACCAACGATCAACTGTAGGTAAAGACCACCAATCAACTGTAGATAAAGACCAACAATCAATTGGGGGTAAAGACCCAAAATCACCTGGAGGTAAAGACCAACAATCAACTGGGGGTAAAGACCAACAATCAACAGAAGGTAAAGACCAACAATCATTGGGGGTAAAGACCAACAATCAACTGTAGGTAAAGACCAACAATCAACTGGGGTAAAGACCAACAATCAACTGGAAGTAAAGAACAACGATCAACTGTAGGTAAAGACCAACAATCAACTGTAGGCAAAGACCAACAATGAACTGGGAGCAAAGACCAACACTCAACAGGAGGTAAAGACCAACAATCAACTGAGTGTAAAGTCCAACACTCAACTGGTGGTAAAAACCAACAATCAACTGAGCAATAAGACCAACAATCAACTGGGGGTAAAGACCAACAATCAACTGAGGGCAAAGACCAACAATCAACTGGAGGTAAGGACAAACAATCAACTGGAGGTAAAGACCAACAATCAACTGGTGGTAAAGACCAACACTCAACTGGAGGTAAAGACCAACAATCAATTGTAGGTAAAAACCAACAATCAACTGGGGTAATGACCTACAATCAACCGGGGGTAAATAACAACAATCAATTGGGGTAAAGACCAACAGTCAACTGGAGGTACGGACAAACAATCAACTGTAGATAAAGACCAACAATCAACTGTAGGTAAAGACCAACAATCAACTGAGGTAAAGACCAACAATCAACTGGAGGAAAAGACCAACAATCAACTGGGGGTAAAGACCAACATTCAACTGGGGTAAAGACCAACAATCAACAGGGGGTAAAGACCAACAATCAACTGGATGTAAGGACAAACAATCAACTGTAGGTAAAGACCAGCAATCAACTGGTGGCAAAGACCAACAATCAACAGGAGGTAAAGACCAACAATCAATTGGGGTAAAGACCAACAATCACACAATCAACTGGTGGTAAAGACCAACAATCAACTGGAGGTAAAGACCAACAATCAACAAGAAGCAAAGAACAACAATCAACAGGAGGTAAAGACCAACAATCAACAGGAAGTAAAGACCAACAATCAACAGGACGTAAAGACCAACACTCAACTGGTGGTAAAGACCAACAATCAACTGAGCGTAAAAACCAACACTCAACTGGTGGTAAAGACCAACAATCAACTGAGCGTAAAGACCAACAATCAACTGGGGGTAAAGACCAACGATCAACTGAGGATAAAGACCAAAAATCAACTGGAGGTAAGGACAAACACTCAACAGGAGGTAAAGACCAACAATCAACTGAGTGTAAAGTCCAACACTCAACTGGTGGTAAAAACCAACAATCAACTGAGCACTAAGACCAACAATCAACTGGGGGTAAAGACCAACAATCAAATGAGGGTAAAGACCAACAATCAACTGGAGGTAAGGACAAACAATCAACTGTAGGTTAAGACCAACAATTAACTGGTGGTAAAGACCAACACTCAACTGGAGGTAAAGACCAACAATCAACTGGAGGTAAAGACCAACAATCAACTTGGGTAATGATCTACAATCAACTGGGGGTAAATAACAACAATCAATTGGGGTAAAGACCAACAGTCAACTGGAGGTACGGACAAACAATCAACTGTAGGTAAAGACCAACAATCAACTGTAGGTAAACACCAACAATCAACTGGGGTAAAGACCAACAATCAACTGGGGGTAAATAACAACAATCAACTGGGGTAAAGACAAACAATCAACTGGAGGTAAGGACAAACAATCAACTGTAGGTAAAGACCAACAGTCAACTGTAGATAAAGACCAACAATCAACTGGGGTAAAGACCAACAATCAACTGGGGGAAAGACCAACAACCAACTGAGGGTAAAGACCAACAATCGATTGGAGGTAAGGACAAACAATCAACTGTAGGTAAAGACCAGCAATCAACTGGTGGCAAAGACCAACAATCAACTGGAGGTAAAGACGAACAATCAACTGGAGGTAAAGACCAAAAATCAACTGAGGTAATGACCAACAATCAACTGGGTGTAAAGAACAACAATCAACTGGGGTAAAGACCAACAATTAACTGGATGTAAGAACAACCAATCAACTGTAGGTAAAGACCAACAATCAACTGTAGGTAAAGACCAACAATCAACTGGGGTAAAGACCAACAATCAACTGGGAGTAAAGACCAACGATCAACTGTAGGTAAAGACCAACAATCAACTGTAGGCAAAGACCAACAATGAACTGGAAGTAAAGACTAACAATCAACAGGAGGTAAAGACCAACAATCAATTGGGGTTAAAGACCAACATTCAAACAATCAACTGGTGGTAAAGACCAACAATCAACTGGAGGTAAAGATCAACAATCAACAGGAGGTAAAGACCAACAATCAACAGGAGGTAAAGACCAACAATCAATTGGGGTAAAGACCAACAATCACACAATCAACTGGTGGTAAAGACCAACAATCAACTGGAGGTAAAGACCAACAATCAACAAGAAGTAAAGACCAACAATCAACAGGAGGTAAAGACCAACACTCAACTGGTGGTAAAGACCAACAATCAACTGAGCGTAAAGACCAACAATCAACTGAGGATAAAGACAAAAAATCAACTGGAGGTAAGGACAAACATTCAACAGGAGGTACAGACCAACAATCAACTGAGTGTAAAGTCCAGAACTCAACTGGTGGTAAAGACCAACAATCAACTGAGCGTACAAACCAACACTCAACTGGTGGTAAAGACCAACAATCAACTGAGCGTAAAGACCAACAATCAACTGGGGGTAAAGACCAACAATCAACTGAGGATAAAGACCAAAAATCAACTGGAGGGAAGGACAAACACTCAACAGGAGGTAAAGACAAACAATCAACTGAGTGTAAAGTCCAACACTCAACTGGTGGTAAAAACCAACAATCAACTGAGCACTAAGACCAACAATCAACTGGGGGTAAAGACCAACACTCAACTGAGGGTAAAGACCAACAATCAACTGGAGGTAAGGACAAACAATCAACTGTAGGTTAAGACCAACAATCAACCGGTGATAAAGACCAACACTCAACTGGAGGTAAAGACCAACAATCAACTGGACATAAAGACCAACAATCAACTGGGGAAATGACCTACAATCAACCGGGGTAAATAACAACAATCAATTTGGGTAAAGACCAACAGTCAAATGGAGGTACGGACAAACAATCAACTGTAGGTAAAGACCAACAATCAACTGAAGGTAAAGACCAACAATCAACTGGGGTAAAGACCAACAATCAACTGGGGGAAAAGACCAACAATCAACTGGGGGTAAAGACCAACAATCAACTGGGGTAAAGACCAACAATCAACTGGGGGTAAAGACCAACAATAAACTGGAGGTAAGGACAAACAATCAACTGTAGGTAAAGACCAGCAATCAACTGGTGGCAAAGACCAAAAATCAACTGGAGTTAAAAACCAACAATCAACTGGAGGTAAAGTCCAACAATCAACTGGGGGTAAAGAACAACAATCAACTGGGGTAAAGACCAACAATTAACTGGATGTAAGGACAAACAATCAACTGTAGGTAAAGACCAACAATCAACTGTAGGTAAAGACCAACAATCAACTGTAGGTAAAGACCAACAATCAACTGGTGGAAAAGACCTACAATCAACTGGGGTAAAGACCAACAATTAACTGGATGTAAGGATAAACAATCAACTGTAGGTAAAGACCAACAATCAACTGTAGGTAAAGACCAACAATCAACTGGGGTAAAGACCAACAATCAACTGTAGGTGAAGACCAACGATCAACTGTAGGTAAAGACCAACGATCAACTGTAGGTAAAGACCACCAATCAACTGTAGATAAAGACCAACAATCAATTGGGGGTAAAGACCCAAAATCACCTGGAGGTAAAGACCAACAATCAACTGGGGGTAAATACCAACAATCAACAGAAGGTAAAGACCAACAATCATTGGGGGTAAAGACCAACAATCAACTGTAGGTAAAGACCAACAATCAACTGGGGTAAAGACCAACAATCAACTGGAAGTAAAGAACAACGATCAACTGTAGGTAAAGACCAACAATCAACTGTAGGCAAAGACCAACAATGAACTGGGAGCAAAGACCAACACTCAACAGGAGGTAAAGACCAACAATCAACTGAGTGTAAAGTCCAACACTCAACTGGTGGTAAAAACCAACAATCAACTGAGCAATAAGACCAACAATCAACTGGGGGTAAAGACCAACAATCAACTGAGGTTAAAGACCAACAATCAACTGGAGGTAAGGACAAACAATCAACTGAGCGTAAAGACCAACAATCAACTGGGGGTAAAGACCAACGATCAACTGAGGATAAAGACCAAAAATCAACTGGAGGTAAGGACAAACACTCAACAGGAGGTAAAGACCAACAATCAACTGAGTGTAAAGTCCAACACTCAACTGGTGGTAAAAACCAACAATCAACTGAGCACTAAGACCAACAATCAACTGGGGGTAAAGACCAACAATCAAATGAGGGTAAAGACCAACAATCAACTGGAGGTAAGGACAAACAATCAACTGTAGGTTAAGACCAACAATCAACTGGTGGTAAAGACCAACACTCAACTGGAGGTAAAGACCAACAATCAACTGGAGGTAAAGACCAACAATCAACTTGGGTAATGATCTACAATCAACTGGGGGTAAATAACAACAATCAATTGGGGTAAAGACCAACAGTCAACTGGAGGTACGGACAAACAATCAACTGTAGGTAAAGACCAACAATCAACTGTAGGTAAACACCAACAATCAACTGGGGTAAAGACCAACAATCAACTGGGGGTAAATAACAACAATCAACTGGGGTAAAGACAAACAATCAACTGGAGGTAAGGACAAACAATCAACTGTAGGTAAAGACCAACAGTCAACTGTAGGTAAAGACCAACAATCAACTGGGGTAAAGACCAACAATCAACTGGGGGAAAGACCAATAATCAACTGTAGGTAAAGACCAACAATTAACTGGGGTAAAGACCAACAACCAACTGAGGGTAAAGACCAACAATCGATTGGAGGTAAGGACAAACAATCAACTGTAGGTAAAGACCAGCAATCAACTGGTGGCAAAGACCAACAATCAACTGGAGGTAAAGACGAACAATCAACTGGAGGTAAAGACCAAAAATCAACTGAGGTAATGACCAACAATCAACTGGGTGTAAAGAACAACAATCAACTGGGGTAAAGACCAACAATTAACTGGATGTAAGAACAACCAATCAACTGTAGGTAAAGACCAACAATCAACTGTAGGTAAAGACCAACAATCAACTGGGGTAAAGACCAACAATCAACTGGGAGTAAAGACCAACGATCAACTGTAGGTAAAGACCAACAATCAACTGTAGGCAAAGACCAACAATGAACTGGAAGTAAAGACTAACAATCAACAGGAGGTAAAGACCAACAATCAATTGGGGTTAAAGACCAACATTCAAACAATCAACTGGTGGTAAAGACCAACAATCAACTGGAGGTAAAGATCAACAATCAACAGGAGGTAAAGACCAACAATCAACAGGAGGTAAAGACCAACAATCAATTGGGGTAAAGACCAACAATCACACAATCAACTGGTGGTAAAGACCAACAATCAACTGGAGGTAAAGACCAACAATCAACAAGAAGTAAAGACAAAAAATCAACTGGAGGTAAGGACAAACATTCAACAGGAGGTACAGACCAACAATCAACTGAGTGTAAAGTCCAGAACTCAACTGGTGGTAAAGACCAACAATCAACTGAGCGTACAAACCAACACTCAACTGGTGGTAAAGACCAACAATCAACTGAGCGTAAAGACCAACAATCAACTGGGGGAAAAGACCAACAATCAACTGAGGATAAAGACCAAAAATCAACTGGAGGGAAGGACAAACACTCAACAGGAGGTAAAGACAAACAATCAACTGAGTGTAAAGTCCAACACTCAACTGGTGGTAAAAACCAACAATCAACTGAGCACTAAGACCAACAATCAACTGGGGGTAAAGACCAACACTCAACTGAGGGTAAAGACCAACAATCAACTGGAGGTAAGGACAAACAATCAACTGTAGGTTAAGACCAACAATCAACCGGTGGTAAAGACCAACACTCAACTGGAGGTAAAGACCAACAATCAACTGGACATAAAGACCAACAATCAACTGGGGAAATGACCTACAATCAACCGGGGTAAATAACAACAATCAATTTGGGTAAAGACCAACAGTCAAATGGAGGTACGGACAAACAATCAACTGTAGGTAAAGACCAACAATCAACTGAAGGTAAAGACCAACAATCAACTGGGGTAAAGACCAACAATCAACTGGGGGAAAAGACCAACAATCAACTGGGGGTAAAGACCAACAATCAACTGGGGTAAAGACCAACAATCAACTGGGGGTAAAGACCAACAATAAACTGGAGGTAAGGACAAACAATCAACTGTAGGTAAAGACCAGCAATCAACTGGTGGCAAAGACCAAAAATCAACTGGAGTTAAAAACCAACAATCAACTGGAGGTAAAGTCCAACAATCAACTGGGGGTAAAGAACAACAATCAACTGGGGTAAAGACCAACAATTAACTGGATGTAAGGACAAACAATCAACTGTAGGTAAAGACCAACAATCAACTGTAGGTAAAGACCAACAATCAACTGTAGGTAAAGACCAACAATCAACTGGTGGAAAAGACCTACAATCAACTGGGGTAAAGACCAACAATTAACTGGATGTAAGGATAAACAATCAACTGTAGGTAAAGACCAACAATCAACTGTAGGTAAAGACCAACAATCAACTGGGGTAAAGACCAACAATCAACTGTAGGTGAAGACCAACGATCAACTGTAGGTAAAGACCAACGATCAACTGTAGGTAAAGACCACCAATCAACTGTAGATAAAGACCAACAATCAATTGGGGGTAAAGACCCAAAATCACCTGGAGGTAAAGACCAACAATCAACTGGGGGTAAATACCAACAATCAACAGAAGGTAAAGACCAACAATCATTGGGGGTAAAGACCAACAATCAACTGTAGGCAAAGACCAACAATCAACTGGGGTAAAGACCAACAATCAACTGGAAGTAAAGAACAACGATCAACTGTAGGTAAAGACCAACAATCAACTGTAGGCAAAGACCAACAATGAACTGGGAGCAAAGACCAACACTCAACAGGAGGTAAAGACCAACAATCAACTGAGTGTAAAGTCCAACACTCAACTGGTGGTAAAAACCAACAATCAACTGTGCAATAAGACCAACAATCAACTGGGGGTAAAGACCAACAATCAACTGAGGGTAAAGACCAACAATCAACTGGAGGTAAGGACAAACAATCAACTGGAGGTAAAGACCAACAATCAACTGGTGGTAAAGACCAACACTCAACTGGAGGTAAAGACCAACAATCAATTGTAGGTAAAAACCAACAATCAACTGGGGTAATGACCTACAATCAACCGGGGGTAAATAACAACAATCAATTGGGGTAAGGACCAACAGTCAACTGGAGGTACGGACAAACAATCAACTGTAGATAAAGACCAACAATCAACTGTAGGTAAAGACCAACAATCAACTGGGGTAAAGACCAACAATCAACTGGAGGAAAAGACCAACAATCAACTGGGGGTAAAGACCAACAATCAACTGGGGTAAAGACCAACAATCAACAGGGGGTAAAGACCAACAATCAACTGGATGTAAGGACAAACAATCAACTGTAGGTAAAGACCAGCAATCAACTGGTGGCAAAGACCAACAATCAACAGGAGGTAAAGACCAACAATCAATTGGGGTAAAGACCAACAATCACACAATCAACTGGTGGTAAAGACCAACAATCAACTGGAGGTAAAGACCAACAATCAACAAGAAGCAAAGAACAACAATCAACAGGAGGTAAAGACCAACAATCAACAGGAAGTAAAGACCAACAATCAACAGGACGTAAAGACCAACACTCAACTGGTGGTAAAGACCAACAATCAACTGAGCGGAAAAACCAACACTCAACTGGTGGTAAAGACCAACAATCAACTGAGCGTAAAGACCAACAATCAACTGGGGGTAAAGACCAACGATCAACTGAGGATAAAGACCAAAAATCAACTGGAGGTAAGGACAAACACTCAACAGGAGGTAAAGACCAACAATCAACTGAGTGTAAAGTCCAACACTCAACTGGTGGTAAAAACCAACAATCAACTGAGCACTAAGACCAACAATCAACTGGGGGTAAAGACCAACAATCAAATGAGGGTAAAGACCAACAATCAACTGGAGGTAAGGACAAACAATCAACTGTAGGTTAAGACCAACAATCAACTGGTGGTAAAGACCAACACTCAACTGGAGGTAAAGACCAACAATCAACTGGAGGTAAAGACCAACAATCAACTTGGGTAATGACCTACAATCAACTGGGGGTAAATAACAACAATCAATTGGGGTAAAGACCAACAGTCAACTGGAGGTACGGACAAACAATCAACTGTAGGTAAAGACCAACAATCAACTGTAGGTAAACACCAACAATCAACTGGGGTAAAGACCAACAATCAACTGGAGGTAAATAACAACAATCAACTGGGGTAAAGACAAACAATCAACTGGAGGTAAGGACAAACAATCAACTGTAGGTAAAGACCAACAGTCAACTGTAGGTAAAGACCAACAATCAACTGGGGTAAAGACCAACAATCAACTGGGGGAAAGACCAATAATCAACTGTAGGTAAAGACCAACAATTAACTGGGGTAAAGACCAACAACCAACTGAGGGTAAAGACCAACAATCGATTGGAGGTAAGGACAAACAATCAACTGTAGGTAAAGACCAGCAATCAACTGGTGGCAAAGACCAACAATCAACTGGAGGTAAAGACGAACAATCAACTGGAGGTAAAGACCAAAAATCAACTGAGGTAATGACCAACAATCAACTGGGTGTAAAGAACAACAATCAACTGGATGTAAGAACAACCAATCAACTGTAGGTAAAGACCAACAATCAACTGTAGGTAAAGACCAACAATCAACTGGGGTAAAGACCAACAATCAACTGGGAGTAAAGACCAACGATCAACTGTAGGTAAAGACCAACAATCAACTGTAGGCAAAGACCAACAATGAACTGGAAGTAAAGACTAACAATCAACAGGAGGTAAAGACCAACAATCAATTGGGGTTAAAGACCAACATTCAAACAATCAACTGGTGGTAAAGACCAACAATCAACTGGAGGTAAAGATCAACAATCAACAGGAGGTAAAGACCAACAATCAACAGGAGGTAAAGACCAACAATCAATTGGGGTAAAGACCAACAATCACACAATCAACTGGTGGTAAAGACCAACAATCAACTGGAGGTAAAGACCAACAATCAACAAGAAGTAAAGACCAACAATCAACAGGAGGTAAAGACCAACACTCAACTGGTGGTAAAGACCAACAATCAACTGAGCGTAAAGACCAACAATCAACTGAGGATAAAGACAAAAAATCAACTGGAGGTAAGGACAAACATTCAACAGGAGGTACAGACCAACAATCAACTGAGTGTAAAGTCCAGAACTCAACTGGTGGTAAAGACCAACAATCAACTGAGCGTACAAACCAACACTCAACTGGTGGTAAAGACCAACAATCAACTGAGCGTAAAGACCAACAATCAACTGGGGGTAAAGACCAACAATCAACTGAGGATAAAGACCAAAAATCAACTGGAGGGAAGGACAAACACTCAACAGGAGGTAAAGACCAACAATCAACTGAGTGTAAAGTCCAACACTCATCTGGTGGTAAAAACCAACAATCAACTGAGCACTAAGACCAACAATCAACTGGGGGTAAAGACCAACACTCAACTGAGGGTAAAGACCAACAATCAACTGGAGGTAAGGACAAACAATCAACTGTAGGTTAAGACCAACAATCAACCGGTGGTAAAGACCAACACTCAACTGGAGGTAAAGACCAACAATCAACTGGACATAAAGACCAACAATCAACTGGGGAAATGACCTACAATCAACCGGGGTAAATAACAACAATCAATTGGGGTAAAGACCAACAGTCAAATGGAGGTACGGACAAACAATCAACTGTAGGTAAAGACCAACAATCAACTGAAGGTAAAGACCAACAATCAACTGGGGTAAAGACCAACAATCAACTGGGGGAAAAGACCAACAATCAACTGGGGGTAAAGACCAACAATCAACTGGGGTAAAGACCAACAATCAACTGGGGGTAAAGACCAACAATAAACTGGAGGTAAGGACAAACAATCAACTGTAGGTAAAGACCAGCAATCAACTGGTGGCAAAGACCAAAAATCAACTGGAGTTAAAAACCAACAATCAACTGGAGGTAAAGTCCAACAATCAACTGGGGGTAAAGAACAACAATCAACTGGGGTAAAGACCAACAATTAACTGGATGTAAGGACAAACAATCAACTGTAGGTAAAGACCAACAATCAACTGTAGGTAAAGACCAACAATCAACTGTAGGTAAAGACCAACAATCAACTGGTGGAAAAGACCTACAATCAACTGGGGTAAAGACCAACAATTAACTGGATGTAAGGATAAACAATCAACTGTAGGTAAAGACCAACAATCAACTGTAGGTAAAGACCAACAATCAACTGGGGTAAAGACCAACAATCAACTGTAGGTGAAGACCAACGATCAACTGTAGGTAAAAACCAACGATCAACTGTAGGTAAAGACCACCAATCAACTGTAGATAAAGACCAACAATCAATTGGGGGTAAAGACCCAAAATCACCTGGAGGTAAAGACCAACAATCAACTGGGGGTAAAGACCAACAATCAACAGAAGGTAAAGACCAACAATCATTGGGGGTAAAGACCAACAATCAACTGTAGGTAAAGACCAACAATCAACTGGGGTAAAGACCAACAATCAACTGGAAGTAAAGAACAACGATCAACTGTAGGTAAAGACCAACAATCAACTGTAGGCAAAGACCAACAATGAACTGGGAGCAAAGACCAACACTCAACAGGAGGTAAAGACCAACAATCAACTGAGTGTAAAGTCCAACACTCAACTGGTGGTAAAAACCAACAATCAACTGAGCAATAAGACCAACAATCAACTGGGGGTAAAGACCAACAATCAACTGAGGGTAAAGACCAACAAACAACTGGAGGTAAGGACAAACAATCAACTGGAGGTAAAGACCAACAATCAACTGGTGGTAAAGACCAACACTCAACTGGAGGTAAAGACCAACAATCAATTGTAGGTAAAAACCAACAATCAACTGGGGTAATGACCTACAATCAACCGGGGGTAAATAACAACAATCAATTGGGGTAAAGACCAACAGTCAACTGGAGGTACGGACAAACAATCAACTGTAGATAAAGACCAACAATCAACTGTAGGTAAAGACCAACAATCAACTGGGGTAAAGACCAACAATCAACTGGAGGAAAAGACCAACAATCAACTGGGGGTAAAGACCAACAATCAACTGGGGTAAAGACCAACAATCAACAGGGGGTAAAGACCAACAATCAACTGGATGTAAGGACAAACAATCAACTGTAGGTAAAGACCAGCAATCAACTGGTGGCAAAGACCAACAATCAACAGGAGGTAAAGACCAACAATCAATTGGGGTAAAGACCAACAATCACACAATCAACTGGTGGTAAAGACCAACAATCAACTGGAGGTAAAGACCAACAATCAACAAGAAGCAAAGAACAACAATCAACAGGAGGTAAAGACCAACAATCAACAGGAAGTAAAGACCAACAATCAACAGGACGTAAAGACCAACACTCAACTGGTGGTAAAGACCAACAATCAACTGAGCGTAAAAACCAACACTCAACTGGTGGTAAAGACCAACAATCAACTGAGCGTAAAGACCAACAATCAACTGGGGGTAAAGACCAACGATCAACTGAGGATAAAGACCAAAAATCAACTGGAGGTAAGGACAAACACTCAACAGGAGGTAAAGACCAACAATCAACTGAGTGTAAAGTCCAACACTCAACTGGTGGTAAAAACCAACAATCAACTGAGCACTAAGACCAACAATCAACTGGGGGTAAAGACCAACAATCAAATGAGGGTAAAGACCAACAATCAACTGGAGGTAAGGACAAACAATCAACTGTAGGTTAAGACCAACAATCAACTGGTGGTAAAGACCAACACTCAACTGGAGGTAAAGACCAACAATCAACTGGAGGTAAAGACCAACAATCAACTTGGGTAATGACCTACAATCAACTGGGGGTAAATAACAACAATCAATTGGGGTAAAGACCAACAGTCAACTGGAGGTACGGACAAACAATCAACTGTAGGTAAAGACCAACAATCAACTGTAGGTAAACACCAACAATCAACTGGGGAAAAGACCAACAATCAACTGGGGGTAAATAACAACAATCAACTGGGGTAAAGACAAACAATCAACTGGAGGTAAGGACAAACAATCAACTGTAGGTAAAGACCAACAGTCAACTGTAGGTAAAGACCAACAATCAACTGGGGTAAGGACCAACAATCAACTGGGGGAAAGACCAATAATCAACTGTAGGTAAAGACCAACAATTAACTGGGGTAAAGACCAACAACCAACTGAGTGTAAAGACCAACAATCGATTGGAGGTAAGGACAAACAATCAACTGTAGGTAAAGACCAGCAATCAACTGGTGGCAAAGACCAACAATCAACTGGAGGTAAAGACGAACAATCAACTGGAGGTAAAGACCAAAAATCAACTGAGGTAATGACCAACAATCAACTGGGTGTAAAGAACAACAATCAACTGGGGTAAAGACCAACAATTAACTGGATGTAAGAACAACCAATCAACTGTAGGTAAAGACCAACAATCAACTGTAGGTAAAGACCAACAATCAACTGGGGTAAAGACCAACAATCAACTGGGAGTAAAGACCAACGATCAACTGTAGGTAAAGCCCAACAATCAACTGTAGGCAAAGACCAACAATGAACTGGAAGTAAAGACCAACAATCAACAGGAGGTAAAGACCAACAATCAATTGGGGTTAAAGACCAACATTCAAACAATCAACTGGTGGTAAAGACCAACAATCAACTGGAGGTAAAGATCAACAATCAACAGGAGGTAAAGACCAACAATCAACAGGAGGTAAAGACCAACAATCAATTGGGGTAAAGACCAACAATCACACAATCAACTGGTGGTAAAGACCAACAATCAACTGGAGGTAAAGACCAACAATCAACAAGAAGTAAAGACCAACAATCAACAGGAGGTAAAGACCAACACTCAACTGGTGGTAAGGACAAACAATCAACTGTAGGTAAAGACCAACAATCAACTGGGGTAAAGACCAACAATCAACTGGGGGAAAGACCAATAATCAACTGTAGGTAAAGACCAACAATTAACTGGGGTAAAGACCAACAACCAACTCAGGGTAAAGACCAACAATCGATTGGAGGTAAGGACAAACAATCAACTGTAGGTAAAGACCAGCAATCAACTGGTGGCAAAGACCAACAATCAACTGGAGGTAAAGACGAACAATCAACTGGAGGTAAAGACCAAAAATCAACTGAGGTAATGACCAACAATCAACTGGGTGTAAAGAACAACAATCAACTGGGGTAAAGACCAACAATTAACTGGATGTAAGAACAACCAATCAACTGTAGGTAAAGACCAACAATCAACTGTAGGTAAAGACCAACAATCAACTGGGGTAAAGACCAACAATCAACTGGGAGTAAAGACCAACGATCAACTGTAGGTAAAGACCAACAATCAACAGTAGGCAAAGACCAACAATGAACTGGAAGTAAAGACCAACACTCAACAGGAGGTAAAGACCAACAATCAATTGGGGTTAAAGACCAACATTCAAACAATCAACTGGTGGTAAAGACCAACAATCAACTGGAGGTAAAGATCAACAATCAACAGGAGGTAAAGACCAACAATCAACAGGAGGTAAAGACCAACAATCAATTGGGGTAAAGACCAACAATCACACAATCAACTGGTGGTAAATACCAACAATCAACTGGAGGTAAAGACCAACAATCAACAAGAAGTAAAGACCAACAATCAACAGGAGGTAAAGACCAACACTCAACTGGTGGTAAAGACTAACAATCAACTGAGCGTAAAGACCAACAATCAACTGAGGATAAAGACCAAAAATCAACTGGAGGTAAGGACAAACATTCAACAGGAGGTACAGACCAACAATCAACTGAGTGTAAAGTCCAGCACTCAACTGGTGGTAAAGACCAACAATCAACTGAGCGTACAAACCAACACTCAACTGGTGGTAAAGACAAACAATCAACTGAGCGTAAAGACCAACAATCAACTGGGGGTAAAGACCAACAATCAACTGAGGATAAAGACCAAAAATCAACTGGAGGGAAGGACAAACACTCAACAGGAGGTAAAGACCAACAATCAACTGAGTGTAAAGTCCAACACTCAACTGGTGGTAAAAACCAACAATCAACTGAGCACTAAGACCAACAATCAACTGGGGGTAAAGACCAACACTCAACTGAGGGTAAAGACCAACAATCAACTGGAGGTAAGGACAAACAATCAACTGTAGGTTAAGACCAACAATCAACCGGTGGTAAAGACCAACACTCAACTGGAGGTAAAGACCAACAATCAACTGGACATAAAGACCAACAATCAACTGGGGAAATGACCTACAATCAACCGGGGTAAATAACAACAATCAATTGGGGTAAAGACCAACAGTCAAATGGAGGTACGGACAAACAATCAACTGTAGGTAAAGACCAACAATCAACTGAAGGTAAAGACCAACAATCAACTGGGGTAAAGACCAACAATCAACTGGGGGAGAAGACCAACAATCAACTGGGGGTAAAGACCAACAATCAACTGGGGTAAAGACTAACAATCAACAGGGGGTAAAGACCAACAATAAACTGGAGGTAAGGACAAACAATCAACTGTAGGTAAAGACCAGCAATCAACTGGTGGCAAAGACCAAAAATCAACTGGAGCTAAAAACCAACAATCAACTGGAGGTAAAGTCCAACAAACAACTGGGGGTAAAGAACAACAATCAACTGGGGTAAAGACCAACAATTAACTGGATGTAAGGACAAACAATCAACTGTAGGTAAAGACCAACAATCAACTGTAGGTAAAGACCAACAATCAACTGTAGGTAAAGACCAACAATCAACTGGTGGAAAAGACCTACAATCAACTGGGGTAAAGACCAACAATTAACTGGATGTAAGGATAAACAATCAACTGTAGGTAAAAACCAACAATCAACTGTAGGTAAAGACCAACAATCAACTGGGGTAAAGACCAACAATCAACTGTAGGTGAAGACCAACGATCAACTGTAGGTAAAGACCAACGATCAACTGTAGGTAAAGACCACCAATCAACTGTAGATAAAGACCAACAATCAATTGGGGGTAAAGACCCAAAATCACCTGGAGGTAAAGACCAACAATCAACAGGGGGTAAAGACCAACAATCAACAGAAGGTAAAGACCAACAATCATTGGGGGTAAAGACCATCAATCAACTGTAGGTAAAGACCAACAATCAACTGGGGTAAAGACCAACAATCAACTGGAAGTAAAGAACAACGATCAACTGTAGGTAAAGACCAACAATCAACTGTAGGCAAAGACCAACAATGAACTGGGAGCAAAGACCAACACTCAACAGGAGGTAAAGACCAACAATCAACTGAGTGTAAAGTCCAACACTCAACTGGTGGTAAAAACCAACAATCAACTGAGCAATAAGACCAACAATCAACTGGGGGTAAAGACCAACAATCAACTGAGGGTAAAGACCAACAATCAACTGGAGGTAAGGACAAACAATCATCTGGAGGTAAAGACCAACACTCAACTGGAGGTAAAGACCAACAATCAATTGTAGGTAAAAACCAACAATCAACTGGGGTAATGACCTACAATCAACCGGGGGTAAATAACAACAATCAATTGGGGTAAAGACCAACAGTCAACTGGAGGTACGGACAAACAATCAACTGTAGATAAAGACCAACAATCAACTGTAGGTAAAGACCAACAATCAACTGGGGTAAAGACCAACAATCAACTGGAGGAAAAGACCAACAATCAACTGGGGGTAAAGACCAACAATCAACTGGGGTAAAGACCAACAATCAACAGGGGGTAAAGACCAACAATCAACTGGATGTAAGGACAAACAATCAACTGTAGGTAAAGACCAGCAATCAACTGGTGGCAAAGACCAACAATCAACAGGAGGTAAAGACCAACAATCAATTGGGGTAAAGACCAACAATCACACAATCAACTGGTGGTAAAGACCAACAATCAACTGGAGGTAAAGACCAACAATCAACAAGAAGCAAAGAACAACAATCAACAGGAGGTAAAGACCAACAATCAACAGGAAGTAAAGACCAACAATCAACAGGACGTAAAGACCAACACTCAACTGGTGGTAAAGACCAACAATCAACTGAGCGTAAAAACCAACACTCAACTGGTGGTAAAGACCAACAATCAACTGAGCGTAAAGACCAACAATCAACTGGGGGTAAAGACCAACGATCAACTGAGGATAAAGACCAAAAATCAACTGGAGGTAAGGACAAACACTCAACAGGAGGTAAAGACCAACAATCAACTGAATGTAAAGTCCAACACTCAACTGGTGGTAAAAACCAACAATCAACTGAGCACTAAGACCAACAATCAACTGGGGGTAAAGACCAACAATCAAATGAGGGTAAAGACCAACAATCAACTGGAGGTAAGGACAAACAATCAACTGTAGGTTAAGACCAACAATCAACTGGTGGTAAAGACCAACACTCAACTGGAGGTAAAGACCAACAATCAACTGGAGGTAAAGACCAACAATCAACTTGGGTAATGACCTACAATCAACTGGGGGTAAATAACAACAATCAATTGGGGTAAAGACCAACAGTCAACTGGAGGTACGGACAAACAATCAACTGTAGGTAAAGACCAACAATCAACTGTAGGTAAACACCAACAATCAACTGGGGTAAAGACCAACAATCAATTGGGGGTAAATAACAACAATCAACTGGGGTAAGGACAAACAATCAACTGTAGGTAAAGACCAACAGTCAACTGTAGGTAAAGACCAACAATCAACTGGGGTAAAGACCAAAAATCAACTGGGGGAAAGACCAACAATCAACTGTAGGTAAAGACCAACAATTAACTGGGGTAAAGACCAACAACCAACTGAGGGTAAAGACCAACAATCAATTGGAGGTAAGGACAAACAATCAACTGTAGGTAAAGACCAGCAATCAACTGGTGGCAAAGACCAACAATCAACTGGAGGTAAAGACGAACAATCAACTGGAGGTAAAGACCAAAAATCAACTGGGGTAATGACCAACAATCAACTGGGTGTAAAGAACAACAATCAACTGGGGTAAATACCAACAATTAACTGGATGTAAGAACAACCAATCAACTGTAGGTAAAGACCAACAATCAACTGTAGGTAAAGACCAACAATCAACTGGGGTAAAGACCAACAATCAACTGGGAGTAAAGACCAACGATCAACTGTAGGTAAAGACCAACAATCAACTGTAGGCAAAGACCAAGAATGAACTGGGAGTAAAGACCAACAATCAACAGGAGGTAAAGACCAACAATCAATTGGGGTAAAAGACCAACATTCAAACAATCAACTGGGGGTAAAGACCAACAATCAAACAATCAACTGGTGGTAAAGACCAACAATCAACTGGAGGTAAAGACCAACAATCAACAGGAGGTAAAGACCAACAATCAACAGGAGGTAAAGACCAACAATCAATTGGGGTAAAGACCAACAATCACACAATCAACTGGTGGTAAAGACCAACAATCAACTGGAGGTAAAGACCAAAAATCAACAAGAAGTAAAGACCAACACTCAACTGGTGGTAAAGACCAACAATCAACTGAGCGTAAAGACCGACAATCAACTGAGGATAAAGACCAAAAATCAACTGGAGGTAAGGACAAACATTCAACAGGAGGTAAAGACCAACAATCAACTGAGTGTAAAGTCCAGCACTCAACTGGTGGTAAAGACCAACAATCAATTGAGCGTAAAGACCAACAATCAACTGGGGGTAAAGACCAACAATTAACTGAGGATATAGACCAAAAATCAACTGGCGGTAAGGAAAAACACTTAACAGGAGGTAAAGACCAACAATCAACTGAGTGTAAAGTCCAACACTCAACTGGTGGTAAAGACCAACAATCAACTGAGCGTAAAGACCAACAATCAACTGGGGGTAAAGACCAACAATCACCTGAGGGTAAAGACCAACAATCAACTGGAGGTAAGGACAAACAATCAACTGTAGGTTAAGACCAACAATCAACTGGTGGTAAAGACCAACACTCAACTGGAGGTAAAGACCAACAATCAACTGGAGGTAAAGACCAACAATCAACTGGGGTAATGACCTACAATCAACGGGGGTAAATAACAACAATCAATTGGGGTAAAGACCAACAGTCAACTGGAGGTAATGACCAACAATCAACTGTAGGTAAAGATCAACAATCAACTGGGGTAAAGACCAACAATCAACTGGGGGAAAAGACCAACAATCAACTGGGGGTAAAGACCAACACTCAACTGGTGGTAAAGACCAACAATCAACTGAGCTTAAAAACCAATACTCAACTGGTGGTAAAGACCAAAAATCAACTGAGCGCAAAGACCAACAATCAACTGAGGATAAGGACCAAAAATCAACTGGAGGTAAGGACAAACACTCAACAGGAGGTAAAGACCAACAATCAACTGAGTGTAAAGTCCAACACTCAACTGGTGGTAAAGACCAACAATCAACTGAACGTAAAGACCAACAATCAACTGGGGGTAAAGATCAACAATCAACTGAGGGTAAAGACCAACAATCAACTGTAGATAAGGACAAACAATCAACTGTAGGTAAAGATCAACAATCAACTGGTGGTAAAGACCAACACTCAACTGGAGGTAAAGACCAACATTCAACTGGAGGTAAAGACCAACAATCAACTGGGGTAATGACCTACAATCAACTGGGGATAAATAACAACAATCAACTGGGGTAAAGACAAACAATTAACTGGAGGTAAGGACAAACAATCAACTGTAGGTAAAGACCAACAATTAACTGTAGGTAAAGAACAACAATCAACTGGGGTAAAGACCAACAACAACTGGGGGAAAGACCAACAATCAACTGTAGGAAAAGACCAACAATTGACTGGGGTAAAGACCAACAACCAACTGAGGGTAAAGACCAACAATCAATTGGAGGTAAGGACAAACAATCAACTGTAGGTAAAGACCAGCAATCAACTGGTGGCAAAGACCAACAATCAACTGGAGGTAAAGACGAACAATCAACTGGAGGTAAAGACCAAAAATCAACTGGGGTAATGACCTACAATCAACTGGGGGTAAAGAACAACAAATCAACTGGGGTAAAGACCAACAATTAACTGGATGTAAGAACAAACAATCAACTGTAGCTAAAGACCAACAATCAACTGTAGGTAAAGACCAACAATCAACTGGGGTAAAGACCAACAATCAACTGGGGGTAAAGACCAACAATCAACTGTAGGTAAAGACCAACAATCAACTGGGGTAAAGACCAACAATCAACTGGAAGTAAAGACCAACGATCAACTGTAGGTAAAAACCAACAATCAACTGTAGGCAAAGACCAACAATGAAATGGGAGTAAAGACCAACAATTAACAGGAGGTAAAGACCAACAATCAATTGGGGTTAAAGACCAACATTCAAACAATCAACTGGGGGTAAAGACCAACAATCAAACAATCAACTGGTGGTTAAGACCAACAATCAACTGGAGGTAAAGACCAACAATCAACAGGAGGTAAAGACCAATAATCAACAGGAGGTAAAGACCAACAATCAATTGGGGTAAAGACCAACAATCACACAATCAACTGGTGGTAAAGACCAACAATCAACTGGAGGTAAAAACCAACAATCAACAGGAAGTAAAGACCAACAATCAACAGGACGTAAAGACCAACACTCAACTGGTGGTAAAGACCAACAATCAACTGAGCGTAAAAACCAACACTCAACTGGTGGTAAAGACCAACAATCAACTGAGCGCAAAGACCAACAATCAACTGGGGGTAAAGACCAATAATCAACTGAGGATAAAGACCAAATATCAACTGGAGGTAAGGACAAACACTCAACAGGAGGTAAAGACCAACAATCAACTGAGTGTAAAGTCCAACACTCAACTGGTGGTAAAAACCAACAATCAACTGAGCACTAAGACCAACAATCAACTGGGGATAAAGACCAACAATCAACTGAGGGCAAAGACCAACAATCGACTGAAGGTAAGGACAAACAATCAACTGTAGGTTAAGACCAACAATCAACTAGTGATAAAGACCAACACTCAACTGGAGGTAAAGACCAACAATCAACTGGAGGTAAAGACCAACAATCAACTGGGGTAATGACCTACAATCAACCGGGGGTAAATAACAACAATCAATTGGGGTAAAGACCAACAGTCAACTGGAGGTACGGACAAACAATCAACCGTAGGTAAAGACCAACAATCAACTGTAGGTAAAGACCAACAATCAACTGGGGGTAAAGACCAACAATAAACTGTAGGTGAAGACCAACGATCAACTGTAGGTAAAGACCAACGATCAACTGTAGGTAAAGACCAACAATCAACTGTAGATAAAGACCAACAATCAATTGGGGGTAAAGACCCACAATTACCTGGAGGTAAAGACCAACAATCAACTGGGGGTAAAGACCAACAATCAACAGAAGGTAAAGACCAACAATCATTGGGGGTAAAGACCAACAATCAACTGTAGGTAAAGACCAACAATCAACTGGGGTAATGACCTACAATCAACGGGGGTAAATAACAACAATCAATTGGGGTAAAGACCAACAGTCAACTGGAGGTAAAGACCAACAATCAACTGGAGGTAAAGACCAACAATCAACTGGGGTAATGACCTACAATCAACGGGGGTAAATAACAACAATCAATTGGGGTAAAGACCAACAGTCAACTGGAGGTAAAGACCAACAATCAACTGTAGGTAAAGATCAACAATCAACTGGGGTAAAGACCAACAATCAACTGGGGGAAAAGACCAACAATCAACTGGGGGTAAAGACCAACACTCAACTGGTGGTAAAGACTAACAATCAACTGAGCTTAAAAACCAATACTCAACTGGTGGTAAAGACCAAAAATCAACTGAGCGCAAAGACCAACAATCAACTGAGGATAAGGACCAAAAATCAACTGGAGGTAAGGACAAACACTCAACAGGAGGTAAAGACCAACAATCAACTGAGTGTAAAGTCCAACACTCAACTGGTGGTAAAGACCAACAATCAACTGAACGTAAAGACCAACAATCAACTGGGGGTAAAGATCAACAATCAACTGAGGGTAAAGACCAACAATCAACTGTAGATAAGGACAAACAATCAACTGTAGGTAAAGATCAACAATCAACTGGTGGTAAAGACCAACACTCAACTGGAGGTAAAGACCAACATTCAACTGGAGGTAAAGACCAACAATCAACTGGGGTAATGACCTACAATCAACTGGGGATAAATAACAACAATCAACTGGGGTAAAGACAAACAATTAACTGGAGGTAAGGACAAACAATCAACTGTAGGTAAAGACCAACAATTAACTGTAGGTAAAGAACAACAATCAACTGGGGTAAAGACCAACAACAACTGGGGGAAAGACCAACAATCAACTGTAGGAAAAGACCAACAATTGACTGGGGTAAAGACCAACAACCAACTGAGGGTAAAGACCAACAATCAATTGGAGGTAAGGACAAACAATCAACTGTAGGTAAAGACCAGCAATCAACTGGTGGCAAAGACCAACAATCAACTGGAGGTAAAGACGAACAATCAACTGGAGGTAAAGACCAAAAATCAACTGGGGTAATGACCTACAATCAACTGGGGGTAAAGAACAACAAATCAACTGGGGTAAAGACCAACAATTAACTGGATGTAAGAACAAACAATCAACTGTAGCTAAAGACCAACAATCAACTGTAGGTAAAGACCAACAATCAACTGGGGTAAAGACCAACAATCAACTGGGGGTAAAGACCAACAATCAACTGTAGGTAAAGACCAACAATCAACTGGGGTAAAGACCAACAATCAACTGGAAGTAAAGACCAACGATCAACTGTAGGTAAAAACCAACAATCAACTGTAGGCAAAGACCAACAATGAAATGGGAGTAAAGACCAACAATTAACAGGAGGTAAAGACCAACAATCAATTGGGGTTAAAGACCAACATTCAAACAATCAACTGGGGGTAAAGACCAACAATCAAACAATCAACTGGTGGTTAAGACCAACAATCAACTGGAGGTAAAGACCAACAATCAACAGGAGGTAAAGACCAATAATCAACAGGAGGTAAAGACCAACAATCAATTGGGGTAAAGACCAACAATCACACAATCAACTGGTGGTAAAGACCAACAATCAACTGGAGGTAAAAACCAACAATCAACAGGAAGTAAAGACCAACAATCAACAGGACGTAAAGACCAACACTCAACTGGTGGTAAAGACCAACAATCAACTGAGCGTAAAAACCAACACTCAACTGGTGGTAAAGACCAACAATCAACTGAGCGTAAAGACCAACAATCAACTGGGAGTAAAGACCAATAATCAACTGAGGATAAAGACCAAATATCAACTGGAGGTAAGGACAAACACTCAACAGGAGGTAAAGACCAACAATCAACTGAGTGTAAAGTCCAACACTCAAATGGTGGTAAAAACCAACAATCAACTGAGCACTAAGACCAACAATCAACTGGGGGTAAAGACCAACAATCAACTGAGGGCAAAGACCAACAATCGACTGAAGGTAAGGACAAACAATCAACTGTAGGTTAAGACCAACAATCAACTAGTGATAAAGACCAACACTCAACTGGAGGTAAAGACCAACAATCAACTGGAGGTAAAGACCAACAATCAACTGGGGTAATGACCTACAATCAACCGGGGGTAAATAACAACAATCAATTGGGGTAAAGACCAACAGTCAACTGGAGGTACGGACAAACAATCAACCGTAGGTAAAGACCAACAATCAACTGTAGGTAAAGACCAACAATCAACTGGGGGTAAAGACCAACAATAAACTGTAGGTGAAGACCAACGATCAACTGTAGGTAAAGACCAACGTTCAACTGTAGGTAAAGACCAACAATCAACTGTAGATAAAGACCAACAATCAATTGGGGGTAAAGACCCACAATTACCTGGAGGTAAAGACCAACAATCAACTGGGGGTAAAGACCAACAATCAACAGAAGGTAAAGACCAACAATCATTGGGGGTAAAGACCAACAATCAACTGTAGGTAAAGACCAACAATCAACTGGGGTAATGACCTACAATCAACGGGGGTAAATAACAACAATCAATTGGGGTAAAGACCAACAGTCAACTGGAGGTAAAGACCAACAATCAACTGGAGGTAAAGACCAACAATCAACTGGGGTAATGACCTACAATCAACGGGGGTAAATAACAACAATCAATTGGGGTAAAGACCAACAGTCAACTGGAGGTAAAGACCAACAATCAACTGTAGGTAAAGATCAACAATCAACTGGGGTAAAGACCAACAATCAACTGGGGGAAAAGACCAACAATCAACTGGGGGTAAAGACCAACACTCAACTGGTGGTAAAGACCAACAATCAACTGAGCTTAAAAACCAATACTCAACTGGTGGTAAAGACCAAAAATCAACTGAGCGCAAAGACCAACAATCAACTGAGGATAAGGACCAAAAATCAACTGGAGGTAAGGACAAACACTCAACAGGAGGTAAAGACCAACAATCAACTGAGTGTAAAGTCCAACACTCAACTGGTGGTAAAGACCAACAATCAACTGAACGTAAAGACCAACAATCAACTGGGGGTAAAGATCAACAATCAACTGAGGGTAAAGACCAACAATCAACTGTAGATAAGGACAAACAATCAACTGTAGGTAAAGATCAACAATCAACTGGTGGTAAAGACCAACACTCAACTGGAGGTAAAGACCAACATTCAACTGGAGGTAAAGACCAACAATCAACTGGGGTAATGACCTACAATCAACTGGGGATAAATAACAACAATCAACTGGGGTAAAGACAAACAATTAACTGGAGGTAAGGACAAACAATCAACTGTAGGTAAAGACCAACAATTAACTGTAGGTAAAGAACAACAATCAACTGGGGTAAAGACCAACAACAACTGGGGGAAAGACCAACAATCAACTGTAGGAAAAGACCAACAATTGACTGGGGTAAAGACCAACAACCAACTGAGGGTAAAGACCAACAATCAATTGGAGGTAAGGACAAACAATCAACTGTAGGTAAAGACCAGCAATCAACTGGTGGCAAAGACCAACAATCAACTGGAGGTAAAGACGAACAATCAACTGGAGGTAAAGACCAAAAATCAACTGGGGTAATGACCTACAATCAACTGGGGGTAAAGAACAACAAATCAACTGGGGTAAAGACCAACAATTAACTGGATGGAAGAACAAACAATCAACTGTAGCTAAAGACCAACAATCAACTGTAGGTAAAGACCAACAATCAACTGGGGTAAAGACCAACAATCAACTGGGGGTAAAGACCAACAATCAACTGTAGGTAAAGACCAACAATCAACTGGGGTAAAGACCAACAATCAACTGGAAGTAAAGACCAACGATCAACTGTAGGTAAAAACCAACAATCAACTGTAGGCAAAGACCAACAATGAAATGGGAGTAAAGACCAACAATTAACAGGAGGTAAAGACCAACAATCAATTGGGGTTAAAGACCAACATTCAAACAATCAACTGGGGGTAAAGACCAACAATCAAACAATCAACTGGTGGTTAAGACCAACAATCAACTGGAGGTAAAGACCAACAATCAACAGGAGGTAAAGACCAATAATCAACAGGAGGTAAAGACCAACAATCAATTGGGGTAAAGACCAACAATCACACAATCAACTGGTGGTAAAGACCAACAATCAACTGGAGGTAAAAACCAACAATCAACAGGAAGTAAAGACCAACAATCAACAGGACGTAAAGACCAACACTCAACTGGTGGTAAAGACCAACAATCAACTGAGCGTAAAAACCAACACTCAACTGGTGGTAAAGACCAACAATCAACTGAGCGTAAAGACCAACAATCAACTGGGGGTAAAGACCAATAATCAACTGAGGATAAAGACCAAATATCAACTGGAGGTAAGGACAAACACTCAACAGGAGGTAAAGACCAACAATCAACTGAGTGTAAAGTCCAACACTCAACTGGTGGTAAAAACCAACAATCAACTGAGCACTAAGACCAACAATCAACTGGGGGTAAAGACCAACAATCAACTGAGGGCAAAGACCAACAATCGACTGAAGGTAAGGACAAACAATCAACTGTAGGTTAAGACCAACAATCAACTAGTGATAAAGACCAACACTCAACTGGAGGTAAAGACCAACAATCAACTGGAGGTAAAGACCAACAATCAACTGGGGTAATGACCTACAATCAACCGGGGGTAAATAACAACAATCAATTGGGGTAAAGACCAACAGTCAACTGGAGGTACGGACAAACAATCAACCGTAGGTAAAGACCAACAATCAACTGTAGGTAAAGACCAACAATCAACTGGGGGTAAAGACCAACAATAAACTGTAGGTGAAGACCAACGATCAACTGTAGGTAAAGACCAACGATCAACTGTAGGTAAAGACCAACAATCAACTGTAGATAAAGACCAACAATCAATTGGGGGTAAAGACCCACAATTACCTGGAGGTAAAGACCAACAATCAACTGGGGGTAAAGACCAACAATCAACAGAAGGTAAAGACCAACAATCATTGGGGGTAAAGACCAACAATCAACTGTAGGTAAAGACCAACAATCAACTGGGGTAAAGACCAACAATCAACTGGGGGAAAGACCAACAATCAACTGTAGGCAAAGACCAACAATTAACTGGGGTAAAGACCAACACTCAACTGGTGGTAAAAACCAACAATCAACTGAGCACTAAGACCAACAATCAACTGGGGGTAAAGACCAACACTCAACTGAGGGTAAAGACCAACAATCAACTGGAGGTAAGGACAAACAATCAACTGTAGGTTAAGACCAACAATCAACCGGTGGTAAAGACCAACACTCAACTGGAGGTAAAGACCAACAATCAACTGGAGGTAAAGACCAACAATCAACTGGGGAAATGACCTACAATCAACCGGGGGTAAATAACAACAATCAATTGAGGTAAAGACCAACAGTCAAATGGAGGTACGGACAAACAATCAACTGTAGGTAAAGACCAACAATCAACTGTAGGTAAAGACCAACAATCAACTGGGGTAAAGACCAACAATCAACTGGGGGAAAAGACCAACAATCAACTGGGGGTAAAGACCAACAATCAACTGGGGTAAAGACCAACAATCAACTGGGGGTAAAGACCAACAATAAACTGGAGGTAAGGACAAACAATCAACTGTAGGTAAAGACCAGCAATCAACTGGTGGCAAATACCAAAAATTTACTGGAGTTAAAAACCAACAATCAACTGGAGGTAAAGTCCAACAATCAACTGGGGGTAAAGAACAACAATCAACTGGGGTAAAGACCAACAATTAACTGGATGTAAGGACAAACAATCAACTGTAGGTAAAGACCAACAATCAACTGTAGGTAAAGACCAACAATCAACTGGGGTAAAGACCAACAAGCAACTGATGGAAAAGACCTACAATCAACTGGGGTAAAGACCAACAATTAACTGGATGTAAGGACAAACAATCAACTGTAGGTAAAGACCAGCAATCAACTGGTGGCAAAGACCAACAATCAACAGGAGGTAAAGACCAACAATCAATTGGGGTAAAGACCAACAATCACACAATCAACTGGTGGTAAAGACCAACAATCAACTGGAGGTAAAGACCAACAATCAACAAGAAGCAAAGACCAACAATCAACAGGAGGTAAAGACCAACAATCAACAGGAAGTAAAGACCAACAATCAACAGGACGTAAAGACCAACACTCAACTGGTGGTAAAGACCAACAATCAACTGAGCGTAAAAACAAACACTCAACTGGTGGTAAAGACCAACAATCAACTGAGCGTAAAGACCAACAATCAACTGGGGGTAAAGACCAACGATCAACTGAGGATAAAGACCAAAAATCAACTGGAGGTAAGGACAAACACTCAACAGGAGGTAAAGACCAACAATCAACTGAGTGTAAAGTCCAACACTCAACTGGTGGTAAAAACAAACACTCAACTGGTGGTAAAGACCAACAATCAACTGAGCGTAAAGACCAACAATCAACTGGGGGTAAAGACCAACGATCAACTGAGGATAAAGACCAAAAATCAACTGGAGGTAAGGACAAACACTCAACAGGAGGTAAAGACCAACAATCAACTGAGTGTAAAGTCCAACACTCAACTGGTGGTAAAAACCAACAATCAACTGAGCACTAAGACCAACAATCAACTGGGGGTAAAGACCAACAATCAAATGAGGGTAAAGACCAACAATCAACTGGAGGTAAGGACAAACAAACAACTGTAGGTTAAGACCAACAATCAACTGGTGGTAAAGACCAACACTCAACTGGAGGTAAAGACCAACAATCAACTGGAGGTAAAGACCAACAATCAACTGGGGTAATGACCTACAATCAACTGGGGGTAAATAACAACAATCAATTGGGGTAAAGACCAACAGTCAACTGGAGGTACGGACAAACAATCAACTGTAGGTAAAGACCAAACATCAACTGTAGGTAAACACCAACAATCAACTGGGGTAAAGACCAACAATCAACAGGGGGTAAAGACCAACAATCAACTGGGGGTAAGGACAAACAATCAACTGTAGGTAAAGACCAGCAATCAACTGGTGGCAAAGACCAACAATCAACTGGAGGTAAAAACCAACAATCAACTGGAGGTAAAGTCCAACAATCAACTGGGGGTAAAGAACAACAATCAACTGGGGTAAAGGCCAACAATTAACTGGATGTAAGGACAAACAATCAACTGTAGGTAAAGACCAACAATCAACTGTAGGTAAAGACCAACAATCAACTGGGGTAAAGACCAACAATCAACTGGTGGAAAAGACCAACAATCAACTGGGGTAAAGACCAACAATTAACTGGGGGTAAAGATCAACAATCAACTGAGGGTAAAGACCAACAATCAACTGTAGATAAGGACAAACAATCAACTGTAGGTAAAGATCAACAATCAACTGGTGGTAAAGACCAACACTCAACTGGAGGTAAAGACCAACATTCAACTGGAGGTAAAGACCAACAATCAACTGGGGTAATGACCTACAATCAACTGGGGATAAATAACAACAATCAACTGGGGTAAAGACAAACAATTAACTGGAGGTAAGGACAAACAATCAACTGTAGGTAAAGACCAACAATTAACTGTAGGTAAAGAACAACAATCAACTGGGGTAAAGACCAACAACAACTGGGGGAAAGACCAACAATCAACTGTAGGAAAAGACCAACAATTGACTGGGGTAAAGACCAACAACCAACTGAGGGTAAAGACCAACAATCAATTGGAGGTAAGGACAAACAATCAACTGTAGGTAAAGACCAGCAATCAACTGGTGGCAAAGACCAACAATCAACTGGAGGTAAAGACGAACAATCAACTGGAGGTAAAGACCAAAAATCAACTGGGGTAATGACCTACAATCAACTGGGGGTAAAGAACAACAAATCAACTGGGGTAAAGACCAACAATTAACTGGATGTAAGAACAAACAATCAACTGTAGCTAAAGACCAACAATCAACTGTAGGTAAAGACCAACAATCAACTGGGGTAAAGACCAACAATCAACTGGGGGTAAAGACCAACAATCAACTGTAGGTAAAGACCAACAATCAACTGGGGTAAAGACCAACAATCAACTGGAAGTAAAGACCAACGATCAACTGTAGGTAAAAACCAACAATCAACTGTAGGCAAAGACCAACAATGAAATGGGAGTAAAGACCAACAATTAACATGAGGTAAAGACCAACAATCAATTGGGGTTAAAGACCAACATTCAAACAATCAACTGGGGGTAAAGACCAACAATCAAACAATCAACTGGTGGTTAAGACCAACAATCAACTGGAGGTAAAGACCAACAATCAACAGGAGGTAAAGACCAATAATCAACAGGAGGTAAAGACCAACAATCAATTGGGGTAAAGACCAACAATCACACAATCAACTGGTGGTAAAGACCAACAATCAACTGGAGGTAAAAACCAACAATCAACAGGAAGTAAAGACCAACAATCAACAGGACGTAAAGACCAACACTCAACTGGTGGTAAAGACCAACAATCAACTGAGCGTAAAAACCAACACTCAACTGGTGGTAAAGACCAACAATCAACTGAGCGTAAAGACCAACAATCAACTGGGGGTAAAGACCAATAATCAACTGAGGATAAAGACCAAATATCAACTGGAGGTAAGGACAAACACTCAACAGGAGGTAAAGACCAACAATCAACTGAGTGTAAAGTCCAACACTCAACTGGTGGTAAAAACCAACAATCAACTGAGCACTAAGACCAACAATCAACTGGGGGTAAAGACCAACAATCAACTGAGGGCAAAGACCAACAATCGACTGAAGGTAAGGACAAACAATCAACTGTAGGTTAAGACCAACAATCAACTAGTGATAAAGACCAACACTCAACTGGAGGTAAAGACCAACAATCAACTGGAGGTAAAGACCAACAATCAACTGGGGTAATGACCTACAATCAACCGGGGGTAAATAACAACAATCAATTGGGGTAAAGACCAACAGTCAACTGGAGGTACGGACAAACAATCAACGTAGGTAAAGACCAACAATCAACTGTAGGTAAAGACCAACAATCAACTGGGGGTAAAGACCAACAATAAACTGTAGGTGAAGACCAACGATCAACTGTAGGTAAAGACCAACGATCAACTGTAGGTAAAGACCAACAATCAACTGTAGATAAAGACCAACAATCAATTGGGGGTAAAGACCCACAATTACCTTGAGGTAAAGACCAACAATCAACTGGGGGTAAAGACCAACAATCAACAGAAGGTAAAGACCAACAATCATTGGGGGTAAAGACCAACAATCAACTGTAGGTAAAGACCAACAATCAACTGGGGTAAAGACCATCAATCAACTGGGGGAAAGACCAACAATCAACTGTAGGTAAAGACCAACAATTAACTGGGGTAAAGACCAACACTCAACTGGTGGTAAAAACCAACAATCAACTGAGCACTAAGACCAACAATCAACTGGGGGTAAAGACCAACACTCAACTGAGGGTAAAGACCAACAATCAACTGGAGGTAAAGACCAACAATCAACAAGAAGCAAAGACCAACAATCAACAGGAGGTAAAGACCAACAATCAACAGGAAGTAAAGACCAACAATCAACAGGACGTAAAGACCAACACTCAACTGGTGGTAAAGACCAACAATCAACTGAGCGTAAAAACAAACACTCAACTGGTGGTAAAGACCAACAATCAACTGAGCGTAAAGACCAACAATCAACTGGGGGTAAAGACCAACAATCAACTGAGTGTAAAGTCCAACACTCAACTGGTGGTAAAAACAAACACTCAACTGGTGGTAAAGACCAACAATCAACTGAGCGTAAAGACCAACAATCAACTGGGGGTAAAGACCAACGATCAACTGAGGATAAAGACCAAAAATCAACTGGAGGTAAGGACAAACACTCAACAGGAGGTAAAGACCAACAATCAACTGAGTGTAAAGTCCAACACTCAACTGGTGGTAAAAACCAACAATCAACTGAGCACTAAGACCAACAATCAACTGGGGGTAAAGACCAACAATCAAATGAGGGTAAAGACCAACAATCAACTGGAGGTAAGGACAAACAATCAACTGTAGGTTAAGACCAACAATCAACCGGTGGTAAAGACCAACACTCAACTGGAGGTAAAGACCAACAATCAACTGGGGAAATGACCTACAATCAACCGGGGGTAAATAACAACAATCAATTGAGGTAAAGACCAACAGTCAAATGGAGGTACGGACAAACAATCAACTGTAGGTAAAGACCAACAATCAACTGTAGGTAAAGACCAACAATCAACTGGGGTAAAGACCAACAATCAACTGGGGGAAAAGACCAACAATCAACTGGGGGTAAAGACCAACAATCAACTGGGGTAAAGACCAACAATCAACTGGGGGTAAAGACCAACAATAAACTGGAGGTAAGGACAAACAATCAACTGTAGGTAAAGACCAGCAATCAACTGGTGGCAAATACCAAAAATTTACTGGAGTTAAAAACCAACAATCAACTGGAGGTAAAGTCCAACAATCAACTGGGGGTAAAGAACAACAATCAACTGGGGTAAAGACCAACAATTAACTGGATGTAAGGACAAACAATCAACTGTAGGTAAAGACCAACAATCAACTGTAGGTAAAGACCAACAATCAACTGGGGTAAAGACCAACAAGCAACTGGTGGAAAAGACCTACAATCAACTGGGGTAAAGACCAACAATTAACTGGATGTAAGGACAAACAATCAACTGTAGGTAAAGACCAGCAATCAACTGGTGGCAAAGACCAACAATCAACAGGAGGTAAAGACCAACAATCAATTGGGGTAAAGACCAACAATCACACAATCAACTGGTGGTAAAGACCAACAATCAACTGGAGGTAAAGACCAACAATCAACAAGAAGCAAAGACCAACAATCAACAGGAGGTAAAGACCAACAATCAACAGGAAGTAAAGACCAACAATCAACAGGACGTAAAGACCAACACTCAACTGGTGGTAAAGACCAACAATCAACTGAGCGTAAAAACAAACACTCAACTGGTGGTAAAGACCAACAATCAACTGAGCGTAAAGACCAACAATCAACTGGGGGTAAAGACCAACGATCAACTGAGGATAAAGACCAAAAATCAACTGGAGGTAAGGACAAACACTCAACAGGAGGTAAAGACCAACAATCAACTGAGTGTAAAGTCCAACACTCAACTGGTGGTAAAAACAAACACTCAACTGGTGGTAAAGACCAACAATCAACTGAGCGTAAAGACCAACAATCAACTGGGGGTAAAGACCAACGATCAACTGAGGATAAAGACCAAAAATCAACTGGAGGTAAGGACAAACACTCAACAGGAGGTAAAGACCAACAATCAACTGAGTGTAAAGTCCAACACTCAACTGGTGGTAAAAACCAACAATCAACTGAGCACTAAGACCAACAATCAACTGGGGGTAAAGACCAACAATCAAATGAGGGTAAAGACCAACAATCAACTGGAGGTAAGGACAAACAATCAACTGTAGGTTAAGACCAACAATCAACTGGTGGTAAAGACCAACACTCAACTGGAGGTAAAGACCAACAATCAACTGGAGGTAAAGACCAACAATCAACTGGGGTAATGACCTACAATCAACTGGGGGTAAATAACAACAATCAATTGGGGTAAAGACCAACAGTCAACTGGAGGTACGGACAAACAATCAACTGTAGGTAAAGACCAAACATCAACTGTAGGTAAACACCAACAATCAACTGGGGTAAAGACCAACAATCAACAGGGGGTAAAGACCAACAATCAACTGGGGGTAAGGACAAACAATCAACTGTAGGTAAAGACCAGCAATCAACTGGTGGCAAAGACCAACAATCAACTGGAGGTAAAAACCAACAATCAACTGGAGGTAAAGTCCAACAATCAACTGGGGGTAAAGACCAACAATCAACTGGGGGAAAAGACCAACAATCAACTGGGGGTAAAGACCAACAATCAACTGGGGTAAAGACCAACAATCAACTGGGGGTAAAGACCAACAATAAACTGGAGGTAAGGACAAACAATCAACTGTAGGTAAAGACCAGCAATCAACTGGTGGCAAATACCAAAAATTTACTGGAGTTAAAAACCAACAATCAACTGGAGGTAAAGTCCAACAATCAACTGGGGGTAAAGAACAACAATCAACTGGGGTAAAGACCAACAATTAACTGGATGTAAGGACAAACAATCAACTGTAGGTAAAGACCAACAATCAACTGTAGGTAAAGACCAACAATCAACTGGGGTAAAGACCAACAAGCAACTGGTGGAAAAGACCTACAATCAACTGGGGTAAAGACCAACAATTAACTGGATGTAAGGACAAACAATCAACTGTAGGTAAAGACCAGCAATCAACTGGTGGCAAAGACCAACAATCAACAGGAGGTAAAGACCAACAATCAATTGGGGTAAAGACCAACAATCACACAATCAACTGGTGGTAAAGACCAACAATCAACTGGAGGTAAAGACCAACAATCAACAAGAAGCAAAGACCAACAATCAACAGGAGGTAAAGACCAACAATCAACAGGAAGTAAAGACCAACAATCAACAGGACGCAAAGACCAACACTCAACTGGTGGTAAAGACCAACAATCAACTGAGCGTAAAAACAAACACTCAACTGGTGGTAAAGACCAACAATCAACTGAGCGTAAAGACCAACAATCAACTGGGGGTAAAGACCAACGATCAACTGAGGATAAAGACCAAAAATCAACTGGAGGTAAGGACAAACACTCAACAGGAGGTAAAGACCAACAATCAACTGAGTATAAAGTCCAACACTCAACTGGTGGTAAAAACAAACACTCAACTGGTGGTAAAGACCAACAATCAACTGAGCGTAAAGACCAACAATCAACTGGGGGTAAAGACCAACGATCAACTGAGGATAAAGACCAAAAATCAACTGGAGGTAAGGACAAACACTCAACAGGAGGTAAAGACCAACAATCAACTGAGTGTAAAGTCCAACACTCAACTGGTGGTAAAAACCAACAATCAACTGAGCACTAAGACCAACAATCAACTGGGGGTAAAGACCAACAATCAAATGAGGGTAAAGACCAACAATCAACTGGAGGTAAGGACAAACAATCAACTGTAGGTTAAGACCAACAATCAACTGGTGGTAAAGACCAACACTCAACTGGAGGTAAAGACCAACAATCAACTGGAGGTAAAGACCAACAATCAACTGGGGTAATGACCTACAATCAACTGGGGGTAAATAACAACAATCAATTGGGGTAAAGACCAACAGTCAACTGGAGGTACGGACAAACAATCAACTGTAGGTAAAGACCAAACATCAACTGTAGGTAAACACCAACAATCAACTGGGGTAAAGACCAACAATCAACAGGGGGTAAAGACCAACAATCAACTGGGGGTAAGGACAAACAATCAACTGTAGGTAAAGACCAGCAATCAACTGGTGGCAAAGACCAACAATCAACTGGAGGTAAAAACCAACAATCAACTGGAGGTAAAGTCCAACAATCAACTGGGGGTAAAGAACAACAATCAACTGGGGTAAAGGCCAACAATTAACTGGATGTAAGGACAAACAATCAACTGTAGGTAAAGACCAACAATCAACTGTAGGTAAAGACCAACAATCAACTGGGGTAAAGACCAACAATCAACTGGTGGAAAAGACCAACAATCAACTGGGGTAAAGACCAACAATTAACTGGGGGTAAAGATCAACAATCAACTGAGGGTAAAGACCAACAATCAACTGTAGATAAGGACAAACAATCAACTGTAGGTAAAGATCAACAATCAACTGGTGGTAAAGACCAACACTCAACTGGAGGTAAAGACCAACATTCAACTGGAGGTAAAGACCAACAATCAACTGGGGTAATGACCTACAATCAACTGGGGATAAATAACAACAATCAACTGGGGTAAAGACAAACAATTAACTGGAGGTAAGGACAAACAATCAACTGTAGGTAAAGACCAACAATTAACTGTAGGTAAAGAACAACAATCAACTGGGGTAAAGACCAACAACAACTGGGGGAAAGACCAACAATCAACTGTAGGAAAAGACCAACAATTGACTGGGGTAAAGACCAACAACCAACTGAGGGTAAAGACCAACAATCAATTGGAGGTAAGGACAAACAATCAACTGTAGGTAAAGACCAGCAATCAACTGGTGGCAAAGACCAACAATCAACTGGAGGTAAAGACGAACAATCAACTGGAGGTAAAGACCAAAAATCAACTGGGGTAATGACCTACAATCAACTGGGGGTAAAGAACAACAAATCAACTGGGGTAAAGACCAACAATTAACTGGATGTAAGAACAAACAATCAACTGTAGCTAAAGACCAACAATCAACTGTAGGTAAAGACCAACAATCAACTGGGGTAAAGACCAACAATCAACTGGGGGTAAAGACCAACAATCAACTGTAGGTAAAGACCAACAATCAACTGGGGTAAAGACCAACAATCAACTGGAAGTAAAGACCAACGATCAACTGTAGGTAAAAACCAACAATCAACTGTAGGCAAAGACCAACAATGAAATGGGAGTAAAGACCAACAATTAACAGGAGGTAAAGACCAACAATCAATTGGGGTTAAAGACCAACATTCAAACAATCAACTGGGGGTAAAGACCAACAATCAAACAATCAACTGGTGGTTAAGACCAACAATCAACTGGAGGTAAAGACCAACAATCAACAGGAGGTAAAGACCAATAATCAACAGGAGGTAAAGACCAACAATCAATTGGGGTAAAGACCAACAATCACACAATCAACTGGTGGTAAAGACCAACAATCAACTGGAGGTAAAAACCAACAATCAACAGGAAGTAAAGACCAACAATCAACAGGACGTAAAGACCAACACTCAACTGGTGGTAAAGACCAACAATCAACTGAGCGTAAAAACCAACACTCAACTGGTGGTAAAGACCAACAATCAACTGAGCGTAAAGACCAACAATCAACTGGGGGTAAAGACCAATAATCAACTGAGGATAAAGACCAAATATCAACTGGAGGTAAGGACAAACACTCAACAGGAGGTAAAGACCAACAATCAACTGAGTGTAAAGTCCAACACTCAACTGGTGGTAAAAACCAACAATCAACTGAGCACTAAGACCAACAATCAACTGGGGGTAAAGACCAACAATCAACTGAGGGCAAAGACCAACAATCGACTGAAGGTAAGGACAAACAATCAACTGTAGGTTAAGACCAACAATCAACTAGTGATAAAGACCAACACTCAACTGGAGGTAAAGACCAACAATCAACTGGAGGTAAAGACCAACAATCAACTGGGGTAATGACCTACAATCAACCGGGGGTAAATAACAACAATCAATTGGGGTAAAGACCAACAGTCAACTGGAGGTACGGACAAACAATCAACCGTAGGTAAAGACCAACAATCAACTGTAGGTAAAGACCAACAATCAACTGGGGGTAAAGACCAACAATAAACTGTAGGTGAAGACCAACGATCAACTGTAGGTAAAGACCAACGATCAACTGTAGGTAAAGACCAACAATCAACTGTAGATAAAGACCAACAATCAATTGGGGGTAAAGACCCACAATTACCTGGAGGTAAAGACCAACAATCAACTGGGGGTAAAGACCAACAATCAACAGAAGGTAAAGACCAACAATCATTGGGGGTAAAGACCAACAATCAACTGTAGGTAAAGACCAACAATCAACTGTAGGTAAAGACCAACAATCAACTGGGGGAAAGACCAACAATCAACTGTAGGTAAAGACCAACAATTAACTGGGGTAAAGACCAACACTCAACTGGTGGTAAAAACCAACAATCAACTGAGCACTAAGACCAACAATCAACTGGGGGTAAAGACCAACACTCAACTGAGGGTAAAGACCAACAATCAACTGGAGGTAAGGACAAACAATCAACTGTAGGTTAAGACCAACAATCAACCGGTGGTAAAGACCAACACTCAACTGGAGGTAAAGACCAACAATCAACTGGAGGTAAAGACCAACAATCAATTTGGGAAATGACCTACAATCAACCGGGGGTAAATAACAACAATCAATTGAGGTAAAGACCAACAGTCAAATGGAGGTACGGACAAACAATCAACTGTAGGTAAAGACCAACAATCAACTGTAGGTAAAGACCAACAATCAACTGGGGTAAAGACCAACAATCAACTGGGGGAAAAGACCAACAATCAACTGGGGGTAAAGACCAACAATCAACTGGGGTAAAGACCAACAATCAACTGGGGGTAAAGACCAACAATAAACTGGAGGTAAGGACAAACAATCAACTGTAGGTAAAGACCAGCAATCAACTGGTGGCAAATACCAAAAATTTACTGGAGTTAAAAACCAACAATCAACTGGAGGTAAATTCCAACAATCAACTGGGGGTAAAGAACAACAATCAACTGGGGTAAAGACCAACAATTAACTGGATGTAAGGACAAACAATCAACTGTAGGTAAAGACCAACAATCAACTGTAGGTAAAGACCAACAATCAACTGGGGTAAAGACCAACAAGCAACTGGTGGAAAAGACCTACAATCAACTGGGGTAAAGACCAACAATTAACTGGATGTAAGGACAAACAATCAACTGTAGGTAAAGACCAGCAATCAACTGGTGGCAAAGACCAACAATCAACAGGAGGTAAAGACCAACAATCAATTGGGGTAAAGACCAACAATCACACAATCAACTGGTGGTAAAGACCAACAATCAACTGGAGGTAAAGACCAACAATCAACAAGAAGCAAAGACCAACAATCAACAGGAGGTAAAGACCAACAATCAACAGGAAGTAAAGACCAACAATCAACAGGACGTAAAGACCAACACTCAACTGGTGGTAAAGACCAACAATCAACTGAGCGTAAAAACAAACACTCAACTGGTGGTAAAGACCAACAATCAACTGAGCGTAAAGACCAACAATCAACTGGGGGTAAAGACCAACGATCAACTGAGGATAAAGACCAAAAATCAACTGGAGGTAAGGACAAACACTCAACAGGAGGTAAAGACCAACAATCAACTGAGTGTAAAGTCCAACACTCAACTGGTGGTAAAAACAAACACTCAACTGGTGGTAAAGACCAACAATCAACTGAGCGTAAAGACCAACAATCAACTGGGGGTAAAGACCAACGATCAACTGAGGATAAAGACCAAAAATCAACTGGAGGTAAGGACAAACACTCAACAGGAGGTAAAGACCAACAATCAACTGAGTGTAAAGTCCAACACTCAACTGGTGGTAAAAACCAACAATCAACTGAGCACTAAGACCAACAATCAACTGGGGGTAAAGACCAACAATCAAATGAGGGTAAAGACCAACAATCAACTGGAGGTAAGGACAAACAATCAACTGTAGGTTAAGACCAACAATCAACTGGTGGTAAAGACCAACACTCAACTGGAGGTAAAGACCAACAATCAACTGGAGGTAAAGACCAACAATCAACTGGGGTAATGACCTACAATCAACTGGGGGTAAATAACAACAATCAATTGGGGTAAAGACCAACAGTCAACTGGAGGTACGGACAAACAATCAACTGTAGGTAAAGACCAAACATCAACTGTAGGTAAACACCAACAATCAACTGGGGTAAAGACCAACAATCAACAGGGGGTAAAGACCAACAATCAACTGGGGGTAAGGACAAACAATCAACTGTAGGTAAAGACCAGCAATCAACTGGTGGCAAAGACCAACAATCAACTGGAGGTAAAAACCAACAATCAACTGGAGGTAAAGTCCAACAATCAACTGGGGGTAAAGAACAACAATCAACTGGGGTAAAGGCCAACAATTAACTGGATGTAAGGACAAACAATCAACTGTAGGTAAAGACCAACAATCAACTGTAGGTAAAGACCAACAATCAACTGGGGTAAAGACCAACAATCAACTGGTGGAAAAGACCAACAATCAACTGGGGTAAAGACCAACAATTAACTGGATGTAAGGATAAACAATCAACTGTAGGTAAAGACCAACAATCAACTGTAGGTAAAGACCAACAATCAACTGGGGTAAAGACCAACGATCAACTGTAGGTAAAGACCACCAATCAACTGTAGATAAAGACCAACAATCAATTGGGGGTAAAGACCCACAATCACCTGGAGGTAAAGACCAACAATCAACTGGGGGTAAAGACCAACAATCAACAGAAGGTAAAGACCAACAATCATTGGGGGTAAAGACCAACAATCAAACAATCAACTGGTGGTAAATACCAACGATCAATTGGGGGTAAAAACCAACAATCAAACAATCAACTGGTTGTAAAGACCAACAATCAACTGGAGGTAAAGACCAACAATCAACAGGAGGTAAAAACCAACAATCAACAGGAAGTAAAGACCAACAATCAATTGGGGGTAAAGACCAACAACCAAACAATCAACTAGAGGTAAAGACCAACAATCAACAGGAAGTAAAGACCAATAATGAACAGGAGGTAAAGACCAACAATCAGCAGGAAGTAAAGACCAACAATCAACAGGACGTAAAGACCAACACTCAACTGGTGGTAAAGACCAACAATCAACTGAACGTAAAAACAAACACTCAACTGGGGGTAAAGACCAACAATCAACTGTAGGTAAAGACCAACAATCAACTGGGGTAAAGACCAACAATCAACTGAGGGTAAAGAGCAACAATCAACTGGAGGTAAGGACAAACAATCAACTGTAGGTAAAGACCAACAATCAACTGTAGGTAAAGACAAACAATCAACTGGGGTAAAGACCAACAATCAACTGGGGGTAAAGACCAACAATCAACTGGGGTAAAGACCAACAATTAACTGGATGTAAGGACAAACAATCAACTGTAGGTAAAGACCAACAATCAACTGTAGGTAAAGACCAACAATCAACTGGAGATAAAAACCAACAATCAACTGGGGTAAAGACCAACAATCAACTGTAGATCAAGACCAACAATTAATTGGGGGTAAAGACCAACAATCAACTGGAGGTAAAGACCAACAATCAACTGGGGTAAAGACCAACAATCAACTGGAGGTAAAGACCAACAATCAACTGGAGGTAAAAACACACAATCAACTGGGGTAAAGACCAACACTCAACTGGAGGTAAAGACGAACAATCAACTGAGTGTAAAGTCCAACACTCAACTGGTGGTAAAAGCCAACAATCAACTGAGCACTAAGACCAACAATCAACTGGGGGTAAAGACCAACAATCAACTGAGGGCAAAGACCAACAATCGACTGGAGGTAAGGACAAACAATCAACTGTAGGTAAAGACCAACAATCAACTGGTGATAAAGACCAACACTCAACTGGAGGTAAAGACCAACAATCAACTGGAGGTAAAGACCAACAATCAACTGGGGTAATGACCTACAATCAACCGGGGGTAAATAACAACAATCAATTGGGGTAAAGACCAACAGTCAACTGGAGGTACGGACAAACAATCAACCGTAGGTAAAGACCAACAATCAACTGTAGGTAAAGACCAACAATCAACTGGGGGTAAAGACCAACAATCAACTGTAGGTGAAGACCAACGATCAACTGTAGGTAAAGACCAACGATCAACTGTAGGTAAAGACCAACAATCAACTGTAGATAAAGACCAACAATCAATTGGGGGTAAAGACCCACAATCACCTGGAGGTAAAGACCAACAATCAACTGGGGGTAAAGACCAACAATCAACAGAAGGTAAAGACCAACAATCATTGGGGGTAAAGACCAACAATCAACTGTAGGTAAAGACCAACAATCAACTGTAGGTAAAGACCAACAATTAACTGGGGTAAAGACCAACAACCTACTGAGGGTAAAGTCCAACACTCAACTGGTGGTAAAAACCAACAATCAACTGAGCACTAAGACCAACAATCAACTGGGGGTAAAGACCAACACTCAACTGAGGGTAAAGACCAACAATCAACTGGAGGTAAGGACAAACAATCAACTGTAGGTTAAGACCAACAATCAACCGGTGGTAAAGACCAACACTCAACTGGAGGTAAAGACCAACAATCAACTGGAGGTAAAGACCAACAATCAACTGGGGAAATGACCTACAATCAACCGGGGGTAAATAACAACAATCAATTGAGGTAAAGACCAACAGTCAAATGGAGGTACGGACAAACAATCAACTGTAGGTAAAGACCAACAATCAACTGTAGGTAAAGACCAACAATCAACTGGGGTAAAGACCAACAATCAACTGGGGGAAAAGACCAACAATCAACTGGGGGTAAAGACCAACAATCAACTGGGGTAAAGACCAACAATCAACTGGGGGTAAAGACCAACAATAAACTGGAGGTAAGGACAAACAATCAACTGTAGGTAAAGACCAGCAATCAACTGGTGGCAAATACCAAAAATTAACTGGAGTTAAAAACCAACAATCAACTGGAGGTAAAGTCCAACAATCAACTGGGGGTAAAGAACAACAATCAACTGGGGTAAAGACCAACAATTAACTGGATGTAAGGACAAACAATCAACTGTAGGTAAAGACCAACAATTAACTGTAGGTAAAGACCAACAATCAACTGGGGTAAAGACCAACAAGCAACTGGTGGAAAAGACCTACAATCAACTGGGGTAAAGACCAACAATTAACTGGATGTAAGGACAAACAATCAACTGTAGGTAAAGACCAGCAATCAACTGGTGGCAAAGACCAACAATCAACAGGAGGTAAAGACCAACAATCAATTGGGGTAATGACCAACAATCACACAATCAACTGGTGGTAAAGACCAACAATCAACTGGAGGTAAAGACCAACAATCAACAAGAAGCAAAGACCAACAATCAACAGGAGGTAAAGAACAACAATCAACAGGAAGTAAAGACCAACAATCAACAGGACGTAAAGACCAACACTCAACTGGTGGTAGAGACCAACAATCAACTGAGCGTAAAAACAAACACTCAACTGGTGGTAAAGACCAACAATCAACTGAGCGTAAAGACCAACAATCAACTGGGGGTAAAGACCAACGATCAACTGAGGATAAAGACCAAAAATCAACTGGAGGTAAGGACAAACACTCAACAGGAGGTAAAGACCAACAATCAACTGAGTGTAAAGTCCAACACTCAACTGGTGGTAAAAACCAACAATCAACTGAGCACTAAGACCAACAATCAACTGGGGGTAAAGACCAACAATCAAATGAGGGTAAAGACCAACAATCAACTGGAGGTAAGGATAAACAATCAACTGTAGGTTAAGACCAACAATCAACTGGTGGTAAAGACCAACACTCAACTGGAGGTAAAGACCAACAATCAACTGGAGGTAAAGACCAACAATCAACTGGGGTAATGACCTACAATCAACTGGGGGTAAATAACAACAATCAATTGGGGTAAAGACCAACAGTCAACTGGAGGTACGGACAAACAATCAACTGTAGGTAAAGACCAAACATCAACTGTAGGTAAACACCAACAATCAACTGGGGTAAAGACCAACAATCAACTGGGGGAAAAGACCAACAATCAACTGGGGAAATGACCTACAATCAACCGGGGGTAAATAACAACAATCAATTGAGGTAAAGACCAACAGTCAAATGGAGGTACGGACAAACAATCAACTGTAGGTAAAGACCAACAATCAACTGTAGGTAAAGACCAACAATCAACTGGGGTAAAGACCAACAATCAACTGGGGGAAAAGACCAACAATCAACTGGGGGTAAAGACCAACAATCAACTGGGGTAAAGACCAACAGTCAACTGGGGGTAAAGACCAACAATAAACTGGAGGTAAGGACAAACAATCAACTGTAGGTAAAGACCAGCAATCAACTGGTGGCAAATACCAAAAATTAACTGGAGTTAAAAACCAACAATCAACTGGAGGTAAAGTCCAACAATCAACTGGGGGTAAAGAACAACAATCAACTGGGGTAAAGACCAACAATTAACTGGATGTAAGGACAAACAATCAACTGTAGGTAAAGACCAACAATCAACTGTAGGTAAAGACCAACAATCAACTGGGGTAAAGACCAACAAGCAACTGGTGGAAAAGACCTACAATCAACTGGGGTAAAGACCAACAATTAACTGGATGTAAGGACAAACAATCAACTGTAGGTAAAGACCAGCAATCAACTGGTGGCAAAGACCAACAATCAACAGGAGGTAAAGACCAACAATCAATTGGGGTAAAGACCAACAATCACACAATCAACTGGTGGTAAAGACCAACAATCAACTGGAGGTAAAGACCAACAATCAACAAGAAGCAAAGACCAACAATCAACAGGAGGTAAAGACCAACAATCAACAGGAAGTAAAGACCAACAATCAACAGGACGTAAAGACCAACACTCAACTGGTGGTAGAGACCAACAATCAACTGAGCGTAAAAACAAACACTCAACTGGTGGTAAAGACCAACAATCAACTGAGCGTAAAGACCAACAATCAACTGGGGGTAAAGACCAACGATCAACTGAGGATAAAGTCCAACACTCAACTGGTGGTAAAAACCAACAATCAACTGAGCACTAAGACCAACAATCAACTAGGGGTAAAGACCAACAATCAAATGAGGGTAAAGACCAACAATCAACTGGAGGTAAGGATTAACAATCAACTGTAGGTTAAGACCAACAATCAACTGGTGGTAAAGACCAACACTCAACTGGAGGTAAAGACCAACAATCAACTGGAGGTAAAGACCAACAATCAACTGGGGTAATGACCTACAATCAACTGGGGGTAAATAACAACAATCAATTGGGGTAAAGACCAACAGTCAACTGGAGGTACGGACAAACAATCAACTGTAGGTAAAGACCAAACATCAACTGTAGGTAAACACCAACAATCAACTGGGGTAAAGACCAACAATCAACTGGGGGAAAAGACCAACAATCAACTGGGGGTAAAGACCAACAATCAACTGGGGTAAAGACCAACAATCAACAGGGGGTAAAGACCAACAATCAACTGGAGGTAAGGACAAACAATCAACTGTAGGTAAAGACCAGCAATCAACTGGTGGCAAAGACCAACAATCAACTGGAGGTAAAAACCAACAATCAACTGGAGGTAAAGTCCAACAATCAACTGGGGGTAAAGAACAACAATCAACTGGGGTAAAGGCCAACAATTAACTGGATGTAAGGACAAGCAATCAACTGTAGGTAAAGACCAACAATCAACTGTAGGTAAAGACCAACAATCAACTGGGGTAAAGACCAACAATCAACTGGTGGAAAAGACCAACAATCAACTGGGGTAAAGACCAACAATTAACTGGATGTAAGGATAAACAATCAACTGTAGGTAAAGACCAACAATCAACTGTAGGTAAAGACCAACAATCAACTGGGGTAAAGACCAACGATCAACTGTAGGTAAAGACCACCAATCAACTGTAGATAAAGACCAACAATCAATTGGGGGTAAAGACCCACAATCACCTGGAGGTAAAGACCAACAATCAACTGGGGGTAAAGACCAACAATCAACAGAAGGTAAAGACCAACAATCATTGGGGGTAAAGACCAACAATCAAACAATCAACTGGTGGTAAATACCAACGATCAATTGGGGGTAAAAACCAACAATCAAACAATCAACTGGTTGTAAAGACCAACAATCAACTGGAGGTAAAGACCAACAATCAACAGGAGGTAAAGACCAATAATCAACAGGAAATAAAGACCAACAATCAATTGGGGGTAAAGACCAACAACCAAACAATCAACTAGAGGTAAAGACCAACAATCAACAGGAAGTAAAGACCAATAATGAACAGGAGGTAAAGACCAACAATCAGCAGGAAGTAAAGACCAACAATCAACAGGACGTAAAGACCAACACTCAACTGGTGGTAAAGACCAACAATCAACTGAACGTAAAAACAAACACTCAACTGGGGGTAAAGACCAACAATCAACTGGGGTAAAGACCAACAATCAACTGAGGGTAAAGAGCAACAATCAACTGGAGGTAAGGACAAACAATCAACTGTAGGTAAAGACCAGCAATCAACTGGTGGCAAAGACCAACAATCAACTGGAGGTAAAGACCAACAATCAACTGGAGGTAAAGACCAACAATCAACTGGGTTAATGACCTACAATCAACTGGGGGTAAAGAACAACAATCAACTGGATGTAAGGACAAACAATCAACTGTAGGTAAAGACCAACAATCAACTGTAGGTAAAGACAAACAATCAACTGGGGTAAAGACCAACAATAAACTGGGGGTAAAGACCAACAATCAACTGGGGTAAAGACCAACAATTAACTGGATGTAAGGACAAACAATCAACTGTAGGTAAAGACCAACAATCAACAGTAGGTAAAGACCAACAATCAACTGGAGGTAAAAACCAACAATCAACTGGGGTAAAGACCAACAATCAACTGTAGATAAAGACCAACAATTAATTGGGGGTAAAGACCAACAATCAACTGGAGGTAAAGACCAACAATCAACTGGGGTAAAGACCAACAATCAACTGGAGGTAAAGACCGACAATCAACTGGAGGTAAAAACACACAATCAACTGGGGTAAAGACCAACAATCAACTGTAGATAAAGACCAACAATTAATTGGGGGTAAAGACCAACAATCAACTGGAAGTAAAGACGAACAATCAACTGGGGGTAAAGACCAACAATCAACAGGAAGTAAAGACCAACAATCAGTTGGGGGTAAAGACCAACAATCAAACAATCAACTAGTGGTAAAGACCAACAATCAACTGGAGGTAAAGACCAACAATCAATTGGGGGTAAAGACCAACAATCAAACAATCAACTGGTGGTAAATACCAACGATCAACAGGAGGTAAAGACCAACAATCAAACAATCAACTGGTGGTAAACACCAACAATCAACTGGAGGTAAAGACCAACAATCAACAGGAGGTAAAGACCAACAATCAACAGGAGGTAAAGACCAACAATCAACAGGAGGTAAAGACCAACAATCAATTGGGGATAAAAACCAACAATCAAACAATGAACTGGTGGTAAAGACCAACAATCAACAGGAGGTAAAGACCAACAATCAACAGGAAGTAAAGACCAACAATCAACAGGAGGTAAAGACCAACAATCAATTGGGGGTAAAGACCAACAATAACACAATCAACTGGTGGTGAAGACCAACAATCAACTGCAGGTAAAGACCAACAATCATCAGGAAGTATAGGCCAACAATCAACAGGAGGTAAAGACCAACAATCAACAGGAAGTAAAGACCAACAATCAACAGGACGTAAAGACCAACACTCAACTGGTGGTAAAGACCAACAATCAACTGAGCGTAAAAACCAACACTCAACTGGAGGAAAGACCAACAATCAACTGGAGATAAAGACAAACAATCAACTGGAGGTAAAGACCAACAATCAACTCGGGTAATGACCTACAATCAACCGGGGGTAAAGAAAAACAATCAACTGGATGTAAGGACAAACAATCAACTGTAGGTAAAGACCAACAATCAACTGTAGGTAAAGACAAACAATCAACTGGGGTAAAGACCAACAATCAACTGGGGGTAAAGACCTACAATCAACTGTGGTAAAGACCAACAATTAACTGGATGTAAGGACAAACAATCAACTGTAGGTAAAGACCAACAATCAACTGTAGGTAAAGACCAACAATCTACTGGGGTAAAGACCAACAATCAACTGGAGGTAAAGACCAACAATCAACTGGAGGTAAAAACCAACAATCAACTGGGGTAAAGACCAACAATCAACTGTAGATAAAGACCAACAATTAATTGGGGGTAAAGACCAACAATCAACTGGAGGTAAAGAACAACAATCAACTGGGGGTAAAGACCAACAATCAACAGGAGGTAAAGACCAACAATCAATAGGGGGTAAAGACCAACGATCAAACAATCAACTGGTGGTAAAGACCAACAATCAACTGGAGGTAAAGACCAACAATCAACAAGAAGCAAAGACCAACAATCAACAGGAGGTAAAGACCAACAATCAACAGGAAGTAAAGACCAACAATCAACAGGACGTAAAGACCAACACTCAACTGGTGGTAAAGACCAACAATCAACTGAGCGTAAAAACAAACACTCAACTGGTGGTAAAGACCAACAATCAACTGAGCGTAAAGACCAACAATCAACTGGGGGTAAAGACCAACGATCAACTGAGGATAAAGACCAAAAATCAACTGGAGGTAAGGACAAACACTCAACAGGAGGTAAAGACCAACAATCAACTGAGTGTAAAGTCCAACACTCAACTGGTGGTAAAAACAAACACTCAACTGGTGGTAAAGACCAACAATCAACTGAGCGTAAAGACCAACAATCAACTGGGGGTAAAGACCAACGATCAACTGAGGATAAAGACCAAAAATCAACTGGAGGTAAGGACAAACACTCAACAGGAGGTAAAGACCAACAATCAACTGAGTGTAAAGTCCAACACTCAACTGGTGGTAAAAACCAACAATCAACTGAGCACTAAGACCAACAATCAACTGGGGGTAAAGACCAACAATCAAATGAGGGTAAAGACCAACAATCAACTGGAGGTAAGGACAAACAATCAACTGTAGGTTAAGACCAACAATCAACTGGTGGTAAAGACCAACACTCAACTGGAGGTAAAGACCAACAATCAACTGGAGGTAAAGACCAACAATCAACTGGGGTAATGACCTACAATCAACTGGGGGTAAATAACAACAATCAATTGGGGTAAAGACCAACAGTCAACTGGAGGTACGGACAAACAATCAACTGTAGGTAAAGACCAAACATCAACTGTAGGTAAACACCAACAATCAACTGGGGTAAAGACCAACAATCAACAGGGGGTAAAGACCAACAATCAACTGGGGGTAAGGACAAACAATCAACTGTAGGTAAAGACCAGCAATCAACTGGTGGCAAAGACCAACAATCAACTGGAGGTAAAAACCAACAATCAACTGGAGGTAAAGTCCAACAATCAACTGGGGGTAAAGAACAACAATCAACTGGGGTAAAGGCCAACAATTAACTGGATGTAAGGACAAACAATCAACTGTAGGTAAAGACCAACAATCAACTGTAGGTAAAGACCAACAATCAACTGGGGTAAAGACCAACAATCAACTGGTGGAAAAGACCAACAATCAACTGGGGTAAAGACCAACAATTAACTGGATGTAAGGATAAACAATCAACTGTAGGTAAAGACCAACAATCAACTGTAGGTAAAGACCAACAATCAACTGGGGTAAAGACCAACGATCAACTGTAGGTAAAGACCACCAATCAACTGTAGATAAAGACCAACAATCAATTGGGGGTAAAGACCCACAATCACCTGGAGGTAAAGACCAACAATCAACTGGGGGTAAAGACCAACAATCAACAGAAGGTAAAGACCAACAATCATTGGGGGTAAAGACCAACAATCAAACAATCAACTGGTGGTAAATACCAACGATCAATTGGGGGTAAAAACCAACAATCAAACAATCAACTGGTTGTAAAGACCAACAATCAACTGGAGGTAAAGACCAACAATCAACAGGAGGTAAAAACCAACAATCAACAGGAAGTAAAGACCAACAATCAATTGGGGGTAAAGACCAACAACCAAACAATCAACTAGAGGTAAAGACCAACAATCAACAGGAAGTAAAGACCAATAATGAACAGGAGGTAAAGACCAACAATCAGCAGGAAGTAAAGACCAACAATCAACAGGACGTAAAGACCAACACTCAACTGGTGGTAAAGACCAACAATCAACTGAACGTAAAAACAAACACTCAACTGGGGGTAAAGACCAACAATCAACTGTAGGTAAAGACCAACAATCAACTGGGGTAAAGACCAACAATCAACTGAGGGTAAAGAGCAACAATCAACTGGAGGTAAGGACAAACAATCAACTGTAGGTAAAGACCAACAATCAACTGTAGGTAAAGACAAACAATCAACTGGGGTAAAGACCAACAATCAACTGGGGGTAAAGACCAACAATCAACTGGGGTAAAGACCAACAATTAACTGGATGTAAGGACAAACAATCAACTGTAGGTAAAGACCAACAATCAACTGTAGGTAAAGACCAACAATCAACTGGAGATAAAAACCAACAATCAACTGGGGTAAAGACCAACAATCAACTGTAGATCAAGACCAACAATTAATTGGGGGTAAAGACCAACAATCAACTGGAGGTAAAGACCAACAATCAACTGGGGTAAAGACCAACAATCAACTGGAGGTAAAGACCAACAATCAACTGGAGGTAAAAACACACAATCAACTGGGGTAAAGACCAACACTCAACTGGAGGTAAAGACGAACAATCAACTGAGTGTAAAGTCCAACACTCAACTGGTGGTAAAAGCCAACAATCAACTGAGCACTAAGACCAACAATCAACTGGGGGTAAAGACCAACAATCAACTGAGGGCAAAGACCAACAATCGACTGGAGGTAAGGACAAACAATCAACTGTAGGTAAAGACCAACAATCAACTGGTGATAAAGACCAACACTCAACTGGAGGTAAAGACCAACAATCAACTGGAGGTAAAGACCAACAATCAACTGGGGTAATGACCTACAATCAACCGGGGGTAAATTACAACAATCAATTGGGGTAAAGACCAACAGTCAACTGGAGGTACGGACAAACAATCAACCGTAGGTAAAGACCAACAATCAACTGTAGGTAAAGACCAACAATCAACTGGGGGTAAAGACCAACAATCAACTGTAGGTGAAGACCAACGATCAACTGTAGGTAAAGACCAACGATCAACTGTAGGTAAAGACCAACAATCAACTGTAGATAAAGACCAACAATCAATTGGGGGTAAAGACCCACAATCACCTGGAGGTAAAGACCAACAATCAACTGGGGGTAAAGACCAACAATCAACAGAAGGTAAAGACCAACAATCATTGGGGGTAAAGACCAACAATCAACTGTAGGTAAAGACCAACAATCAACTGTAGGTAAAGACCAACAATTAACTGGGGTAAAGACCAACAACCTACTGAGGGTAAAGTCCAACACTCAACTGGTGGTAAAAACCAACAATCAACTGAGCACTAAGACCAACAATCAACTGGGGGTAAAGACCAACACTCAACTGAGGGTAAAGACCAACAATCAACTGGAGGTAAGGACAAACAATCAACTGTAGGTTAAGACCAACAATCAACCGGTGGTAAAGACCAACACTCAACTGGAGGTAAAGACCAACAATCAACTGGAGGTAAAGACCAACAATCAACTGGGGAAATGACCTACAATCAACCGGGGGTAAATAACAACAATCAATTGAGGTAAAGACCAACAGTCAAATGGAGGTACGGACAAACAATCAACTGTAGGTAAAGACCAACAATCAACTGTAGGTAAAGACCAACAATCAACTGGGGTAAAGACCAACAATCAACTGGGGGAAAAGACCAACAATCAACTGGGGGTAAAGACCAACAATCAACTGGGGTAAAGACCAACAATCAACTGGGGGTAAAGACCAACAATAAACTGGAGGTAAGGACAAACAATCAACTGTAGGTAAAGACCAGCAATCAACTGGTGGCAAATACCAAAAATTAACTGGAGTTAAAAACCAACAATCAACTGGAGGTAAAGTCCAACAATCAACTGGGGGTAAAGAACAACAATCAACTGGGGTAAAGACCAACAATTAACTGGATGTAAGGACAAACAATCAACTGTAGGTAAAGACCAACAATTAACTGTAGGTAAAGACCAACAATCAACTGGGGTAAAGACCAACAAGCAACTGGTGGAAAAGACCTACAATCAACTGGGGTAAAGACCAACAATTAACTGGATGTAAGGACAAACAATCAACTGTAGGTAAAGACCAGCAATCAACTGGTGGCAAAGACCAACAATCAACAGGAGGTAAAGACCAACAATCAATTGGGGTAATGACCAACAATCACACAATCAACTGGTGGTAAAGACCAACAATCAACTGGAGGTAAAGACCAACAATCAACAAGAAGCAAAGACCAACAATCAACAGGAGGTAAAGAACAACAATCAACAGGAAGTAAAGACCAACAATCAACAGGACGTAAAGACCAACACTCAACTGGTGGTAGAGACCAACAATCAACTGAGCGTAAAAACAAACACTCAACTGGTGGTAAAGACCAACAATCAACTGAGCGTAAAGACCAACAATCAACTGGGGGTAAAGACCAACGATCAACTGAGGATAAAGACCAAAAATCAACTGGAGGTAAGGACAAACACTCAACAGGAGGTAAAGACCAACAATCAACTGAGTGTAAAGTCCAACACTCAACTGGTGGTAAAAACCAACAATCAACTGAGCACTAAGACCAACAATCAACTGGGGGTAAAGACCAACAATCAAATGAGGGTAAAGACCAACAATCAACTGGAGGTAAGGATAAACAATCAACTGTAGGTTAAGACCAACAATCAACTGGTGGTAAAGACCAACACTCAACTGGAGGTAAAGACCAACAATCAACTGGAGGTAAAGACCAACAATCAACTGGGGTAATGACCTACAATCAACTGGGGGTAAATAACAACAATCAATTGGGGTAAAGACCAACAGTCAACTGGAGGTACGGACAAACAATCAACTGTAGGTAAAGACCAAACATCAACTGTAGGTAAACACCAACAATCAACTGGGGTAAAGACCAACAATCAACTGGGGGAAAAGACCAACAATCAACTGGGGAAATGACCTACAATCAACCGGGGGTAAATAACAACAATCAATTGAGGTAAAGACCAACAGTCAAATGGAGGTACGGACAAACAATCAACTGTAGGTAAAGACCAACAATCAACTGTAGGTAAAGACCAACAATCAACTGGGGTAAAGACCAACAATCAACTGGGGGAAAAGACCAACAATCAACTGGGGGTAAAGACCAACAATCAACTGGGGTAAAGACCAACAGTCAACTGGGGGTAAAGACCAACAATAAACTGGAGGTAAGGACAAACAATCAACTGTAGGTAAAGACCAGCAATCAACTGGTGGCAAATACCAAAAATTAACTGGAGTTAAAAACCAACAATCAACTGGAGGTAAAGTCCAACAATCAACTGGGGGTAAAGAACAACAATCAACTGGGGTAAAGACCAACAATTAACTGGATGTAAGGACAAACAATCAACTGTAGGTAAAGACCAACAATCAACTGTAGGTAAAGACCAACAATCAACTGGGGTAAAGACCAACAAGCAACTGGTGGAAAAGACCTACAATCAACTGGGGTAAAGACCAACAATTAACTGGATGTAAGGACAAACAATCAACTGTAGGTAAAGACCAGCAATCAACTGGTGGCAAAGACCAACAATCAACAGGAGGTAAAGACCAACAATCAATTGGGGTAAAGACCAACAATCACACAATCAACTGGTGGTAAAGACCAACAATCAACTGGAGGTAAAGACCAACAATCAACAAGAAGCAAAGACCAACAATCAACAGGAGGTAAAGACCAACAATCAACAGGAAGTAAAGACCAACAATCAACAGGACGTAAAGACCAACACTCAACTGGTGGTAGAGACCAACAATCAACTGAGCGTAAAAACAAACACTCAACTGGTGGTAAAGACCAACAATCAACTGAGCGTAAAGACCAACAATCAACTGGGGGTAAAGACCAACGATCAACTGAGGATAAAGTCCAACACTCAACTGGTGGTAAAAACCAACAATCAACTGAGCACTAAGACCAACAATCAACTAGGGGTAAAGACCAACAATCAAATGAGGGTAAAGACCAACAATCAACTGGAGGTAAGGATTAACAATCAACTGTAGGTTAAGACCAACAATCAACTGGTGGTAAAGACCAACACTCAACTGGAGGTAAAGACCAACAATCAACTGGAGGTAAAGACCAACAATCAACTGGGGTAATGACCTACAATCAACTGGGGGTAAATAACAACAATCAATTGGGGTAAAGACCAACAGTCAACTGGAGGTACGGACAAACAATCAACTGTAGGTAAAGACCAAACATCAACTGTAGGTAAACACCAACAATCAACTGGGGTAAAGACCAACAATCAACTGGGGGAAAAGACCAACAATCAACTGGGGGTAAAGACCAACAATCAACTGGGGTAAAGACCAACAATCAACAGGGGGTAAAGACCAACAATCAACTGGAGGTAAGGACAAACAATCAACTGTAGGTAAAGACCAGCAATCAACTGGTGGCAAAGACCAACAATCAACTGGAGGTAAAAACCAACAATCAACTGGAGGTAAAGTCCAACAATCAACTGGGGGTAAAGAACAACAATCAACTGGGGTAAAGGCCAACAATTAACTGGATGTAAGGACAAGCAATCAACTGTAGGTAAAGACCAACAATCAACTGTAGGTAAAGACCAACAATCAACTGGGGTAAAGACCAACAATCAACTGGTGGAAAAGACCAACAATCAACTGGGGTAAAGACCAACAATTAACTGGATGTAAGGATAAACAATCAACTGTAGGTAAAGACCAACAATCAACTGTAGGTAAAGACCAACAATCAACTGGGGTAAAGACCAACGATCAACTGTAGGTAAAGACCACCAATCAACTGTAGATAAAGACCAACAATCAATTGGGGGTAAAGACCCACAATCACCTGGAGGTAAAGACCAACAATCAACTGGGGGTAAAGACCAACAATCAACAGAAGGTAAAGACCAACAATCATTGGGGGTAAAGACCAACAATCAAACAATCAACTGGTGGTAAATACCAACGATCAATTGGGGGTAAAAACCAACAATCAAACAATCAACTGGTTGTAAAGACCAACAATCAACTGGAGGTAAAGACCAACAATCAACAGGAGGTAAAGACCAATAATCAACAGGAAATAAAGACCAACAATCAATTGGGGGTAAAGACCAACAACCAAACAATCAACTAGAGGTAAAGACCAACAATCAACAGGAAGTAAAGACCAATAATGAACAGGAGGTAAAGACCAACAATCAGCAGGAAGTAAAGACCAACAATCAACAGGACGTAAAGACCAACACTCAACTGGTGGTAAAGACCAACAATCAACTGAACGTAAAAACAAACACTCAACTGGGGGTAAAGACCAACAATCAACTGGGGTAAAGACCAACAATCAACTGAGGGTAAAGAGCAACAATCAACTGGAGGTAAGGACAAACAATCAACTGTAGGTAAAGACCAGCAATCAACTGGTGGCAAAGACCAACAATCAACTGGAGGTAAAGACCAACAATCAACTGGAGGTAAAGACCAACAATCAACTGGGTTAATGACCTACAATCAACTGGGGGTAAAGAACAACAATCAACTGGATGTAAGGACAAACAATCAACTGTAGGTAAAGACCAACAATCAACTGTAGGTAAAGACAAACAATCAACTGGGGTAAAGACCAACAATAAACTGGGGGTAAAGACCAACAATCAACTGGGGTAAAGACCAACAATTAACTGGATGTAAGGACAAACAATCAACTGTAGGTAAAGACCAACAATCAACAGTAGGTAAAGACCAACAATCAACTGGAGGTAAAAACCAACAATCAACTGGGGTAAAGACCAACAATCAACTGTAGATAAAGACCAACAATTAATTGGGGGTAAAGACCAACAATCAACTGGAGGTAAAGACCAACAATCAACTGGGGTAAAGACCAACAATCAACTGGAGGTAAAGACCGACAATCAACTGGAGGTAAAAACACACAATCAACTGGGGTAAAGACCAACAATCAACTGTAGATAAAGACCAACAATTAATTGGGGGTAAAGACCAACAATCAACTGGAAGTAAAGACGAACAATCAACTGGGGGTAAAGACCAACAATCAACAGGAAGTAAAGACCAACAATCAGTTGGGGGTAAAGACCAACAATCAAACAATCAACTAGTGGTAAAGACCAACAATCAACTGGAGGTAAAGACCAACAATCAATTGGGGGTAAAGACCAACAATCAAACAATCAACTGGTGGTAAATACCAACGATCAACAGGAGGTAAAGACCAACAATCAAACAATCAACTGGTGGTAAACACCAACAATCAACTGGAGGTAAAGACCAACAATCAACAGGAGGTAAAGACCAACAATCAACAGGAGGTAAAGACCAACAATCAACAGGAGGTAAAGACCAACAATCAATTGGGGATAAAAACCAACAATCAAACAATGAACTGGTGGTAAAGACCAACAATCAACAGGAGGTAAAGACCAACAATCAACAGGAAGTAAAGACCAACAATCAACAGGAGGTAAAGACCAACAATCAATTGGGGGTAAAGACCAACAATAACACAATCAACTGGTGGTGAAGACCAACAATCAACTGCAGGTAAAGACCAACAATCATCAGGAAGTATAGGCCAACAATCAACAGGAGGTAAAGACCAACAATCAACAGGAAGTAAAGACCAACAATCAACAGGACGTAAAGACCAACACTCAACTGGTGGTAAAGACCAACAATCAACTGAGCGTAAAAACCAACACTCAACTGGAGGAAAGACCAACAATCAACTGGAGGTAAAGACAAACAATCAACTGGAGGTAAAGACCAACAATCAACTCGGGTAATGACCTACAATCAACCGGGGGTAAAGAAAAACAATCAACTGGATGTAAGGACAAACAATCAACTGTAGGTAAAGACCAACAATCAACTGTAGGTAAAGACAAACAATCAACTGGGGTAAAGACCAACAATCAACTGGGGGTAAAGACCTACAATCAACTGTGGTAAAGACCAACAATTAACTGGATGTAAGGACAAACAATCAACTGTAGGTAAAGACCAACAATCAACTGTAGGTAAAGACCAACAATCTACTGGGGTAAAGACCAACAATCAACTGGAGGTAAAGACCAACAATCAACTGGAGGTAAAAACCAACAATCAACTGGGGTAAAGACCAACAATCAACTGTAGATAAAGACCAACAATTAATTGGGGGTAAAGACCAACAATCAACTGGAGGTAAAGAACAACAATCAACTGGGGGTAAAGACCAACAATCAACAGGAGGTAAAGACCAACAATCAATAGGGGGTAAAGACCAACGATCAAACAATCAACTGGTGGTAAAGACCAACAATCAACTGGAGGTAAAGACCAACAATCAACTGGGGGTAAAGACCAACAATCAAACAATCAACTGGTGGTATATACCAACGATCAACTGGAGGTAAAGACCAACAATCAAATAATCAACTGGTGGTAAAGACCAACAATCAATTGGAGGTAAAGACCAACAATCAACAGGAGGTAAAGACCAACAATCAACAGGAGGTAAAGACCAACAATCAACAGGAGGTAAAGACCAATAATGAACAGTAGGCAAAGACCAACAATCAACTGGAGGTAAAAACCAACAATCAACTGGGGTAAAGACCAACAATCAACTGTAGATAAAGACCAACAATTAATTGGGGGTAAAGACCAACAATCAACTGGAGGTAAAGACCAACAATCAACTGGGGTAAAGACCAACAATCAACTGGAGGTAAAGACCGACAATCAACTGGAGGTAAAAACACACAATCAACTGGGGTAAAGACCAACAATCAACTGTAGATAAAGACCAACAATTAATTGGGGGTAAAGACCAACAATCAACTGGAAGTAAAGACGAACAATCAACTGGGGGTAAAGACCAACAATCAACAGGAGGTAAAGACCAACAATCAGTTGGGGGTAAAGACCAACAATCAAACAATCAACTAGTGGTAAAGACCAACAATCAACTGGAGGTAAAGACCAACAATCAATTGGGGGTAAAGACCAACAATCAAACAATCAACTGGTGGTAAATACCAACGATCAACAGGAGGTAAAGACCAACAATCAAACAATCAACTGGTGGTAAACACCAACAATCAACTGGAGGTAAAGACCAACAATCAACAGGAGGTAAAGACCAACAATCAACAGGAGGTAAAGACCAACAATCAACAGGAGGTAAAGACCAACAATCAATTGGGGATAAAAACCAACAATCAAACAATGAACTGGTGGTAAAGACCAACAATCAACAGGAGGTAAAGACCAACAATCAACAGGAAGTAAAGACCAACAATCAACAGGAGGTAAAGACCAACAATCAATTGGGGGTAAAGACCAACAATAACACAATCAACTGGTGGTGAAGACCAACAATCAACTGCAGGTAAAGACCAACAATCATCAGGAAGCATAGGCCAACAATCAACAGGAGGTAAAGACCAACAATCAACAGGAAGTAAAGACCAACAATCAACAGGACGTAAAGACCAACACTCAACTGGTGGTAAAGACCTACAATCAACTGAGCGTAAAAACCAACACTCAACTGGAGGAAAGACCAACAATCAACTGGAGGTAAAGACAAACAATCAACTGGAGGTAAAGACCAACAATCAACTCGGGTAATGACCTACAATCAACCGGGGGTAAAGAAAAACAATCAACTGGATGTAAGGACAAACAATCAACTGTAGGTAAAGACCAACAATCAACTGTAGGTAAAGACAAACAATCAACTGGGGTAAAGACCAACAATCAACTGGGGGTAAAGACCTACAATCAACTGTGGTAAAGACCAACAATTAACTGGATGTAAGGACAAACAATCAACTGTAGGTAAAGACCAACAATCAACTGTAGGTAAAGACCAACAATCTACTGGGGTAAAGACCAACAATCAACTGGAGGTAAAGACCAACAATCAACTGGAGGTAAAAACCAACAATCAACTGGGGTAAAGACCAACAATCAACTGTAGATAAAGACCAACAATTAATTGGGGGTAAAGACCAACAATCAACTGGAGGTAAAGAACAACAATCAACTGGGGGTAAAGACCAACAATCAACAGGAGGTAAAGACCAACAATCAATAGGGGGTAAAGACCAACAATCAAACAATCAACTGGTGGTAAAGACCAACAATCAACTGGAGGTAAAGACCAACAATCAACTGGGGGTAAAGACCAACAATCAAACAATCAACTGGTGGTATATACCAACGATCAACTGGAGGTAAAGACCAACAATCAAATAATCAACTGGTGGTAAAGACCAACAATCAATTGGAGGTAAAGACCAACAATCAACAGGAGGTAAAGACCAACAATCAACAGGAGGTAAAGACCAACAATCAACAGGAGGTAAAGACCAACAATCAATTAGGGGTAAAAACCCACAATCAAACAATCAACGGGTGGTAAAGACCAACAATCAACAGGAGGTAAAGACCAACAATCAACAGGAGGTAAAGACCAACAATCAACAGGAGGTAAAGACCAACAATCAATTGGTGGTAAAGACCAACAATCACACAATCAACTGGTGGTGAAGACCAACAATCAACTGCAAGTAAAGACCAACAATCATCAGGAAGTATAGACCAACAATCAACAGGAGGTAAAGACCAACAATCAACAGGAAGTAAAGACCAACAATCAACAGGACGTAAAGACCAACACTCAACTGGTGGTAAAGACCAACAATCAATTGAGCGTAAAAACCAACACTCAACTGATGGTAAAGACCAACAATCAACTGAGCGTGAAGACCAACAATCAACTGGGGGTAAATTACAACAATCAACTGAGGATAAAGACCAAAAATCAACTGGAGGTAAGGACAAACACTCAACTGGAGGTAAAGACCAACAATCAACTGAGCGTAAAGTCCAACACTCAACTGGGGGTAAAGACCAGCAATCAACTGGAGATAGGGACAAACAATCAACTGTAGGTAAAGACCAACAATCAACTGGTGGTAAAGACCAACACTAATCTGGAGGTAAAGACCAACAATCAACTGGAGGTAAAGACCAACAATCAACTGGGGTAATGACCTACAATCAACTGGGGGTAAATAATTACAATCAACTGGGGTAAAGACCAACAATTAAATGGAGGTAAGGACAAACAATCAACTGTAGGTAAAGACCAACAATCAACTGTAGGTAAAGACCAACAATCATCTGGGGTAAAGACCAACAATTATCTGGGGGGAAAGACCAACAATCAACTGTAGGTAAAGACCAACAATCAACTGGGGTAAAGACCAACAATCAACTGGTGGTAAAGACCAACAATCAACTGGGGGTAAAGACCAACAATCAACTGGGGTAATGACCTACAATCAACAGGGGGTAAAGAACAACAATCAACTGGGGTAAAGACCAACAATTAACTGGATGTAAGTACAAACAATCAACTGTAGGTAAAGACCAACAATCAACTGGTAGTAAAGACCAACAATCAACTGGGGTAAAGACCAACAATCAACTGGAGGTAAAGACCAACAATCAGCTGGATGTAAGGACAAACTATCAACTGGAGGTCAAAAACCAACAATCAACTGGGTTAATGAACTACAATCAACTGGGGGTAAAGACCAACAATCAACTGGAGGTAAAGACCAACAATCAACTGGAGGTAAAGACCAACAATCAACTGGAGGTAAAGACCAACAATCAACTGGGGTAATGACCTACAATCAACTGGGGATAAAGTACAACAATCAACTGGGGTAAAGACCAACACTTAACTGGATGTAAGGACAAACAATCAACTGTAGGTAAAGACCAACAATTAACTGGATGTAAAGACCAACAATCAACTGGGGTAAAGACCAACAATCAACTGTAGGCAAAGACCAACAATCAACTGTAGGCAAAGACCAACAATCAACTGTAGGCAAAGACCAACAATCAACTGTAGGCAAAGACCAACAATCAACTGGGAGTAAAGACCAACAATCAAAAGGAGGTAAAGACCAACAATCAATTGGGGGTAAAGACCAACAATCAAACAATCAGCTGGTGGTAAAGACCAACGATCAACTGGGGGTAAAGACCAACAATCAAACAATCAACTGGTTGTAAAGACCAACAATCAACTGGAGGTAAAGACCAACAATCAACAGGAAGTAAAGACCAACAATCAACAGGAGGTAAAGACCAACAATCAACAGGAAGTAAAGACCAACAATGAACAGGACGTAAAGACCAACACTCAACTGGTGGTAAAGACCAACAATCAACTGAGCGTAAAAACCAACACTCAACTGTTGGTAAAGACCAACAATCAACTGAGCGTAAAGACCAACAATCAACTGGAGGTAAAGACCAATAATCAACTGAGGATAAAGACCAAAAATCAACTGGAGGTAAGGACAAACACTCAACAGGAGGTAAAGACCAACAACCAACTGAGCGTAAAGTCCAACACTCAACTGGTGGTCAAGACCAACAATCAACTGAGCGCAAAGACCAACAATCAACTGGGGGTAAAGACCAACAATCAACTGAGGGTAAAGACCAACAATCAACTGGAGGTAAGGACAAACAATCAACTGTAGGTAAAGACCAACAATCAACTGGTGGTAAAGACCAACACTCAACTGGAGGTAAAGACCAACAATCAACTGGTGGTAAAGACCATCAATAAACTGGGGTAATGACCTACAATCAACTGGGGGTAAATAACAACAATCAACTGGGGTAAAGACCAACAATCAACTGGAGGTAAGGACAAACAATCAACTGTAGGTAAATACCAACAATCAACTGGGGTAAAGACCAACAATCAACTGGGGGAAAGACCAACAATCAACTGTAGATAAAGACCAACAATCAACTGGGGTAAAGACCAACAATCAACTGGAGGTAAAGACCAACAATCAACTGTAGGTAAAGACCAACAATCAACTGTAGGTAAAGACCAACAATCACCTGTGGGTAAAGACCTACAATCAACTGGAGGTAAAAACCAACAATCAACTGTAGGTAAAGACCAACAATCAACTGGGGTAAAGACCAACAATCAACTGGAGGTAAAGACCAACAATCAGCTGGATGTAAGGACAAACTATCAACTGGAGGTCAAAAACCAACAATCAACTGGGTTAATGAACTACAATCAACTGGGGGTAAAGACCAACAATCAACTGGAGGTAAAGACCAACAATCAACTGGGGTATAGACCAACAATCAACTGGTGGTAAACACAAACAATCAACTGGAGGTAAAGACCAACAATCAACTGGAATAAAAACCAACAATCAACTAGGGGGTAAAGACCAACAATCATCTGGGGTAAAGACCAACAATCAACTGGTGGTAAAGACCATCAATCAACTGGGGTAATGACCTACAATCAACTGGGGGTAAATAACAACAATCAACTGGGGTAAAGACCAACAATCAACTGGGGGTAAGACCAACAATAAACTGTAGGTAAAGACCAACAATCAACTGGGGTAAAGACCAACAATCAATTGGAGGTAAAGAACAACAATCAACTGTAGGTAAAGACCAACAATCAACTGTAGGTAAAGACCAACAATCACCTGTGGGTAAATACCAACAATCAACTGGAGGTAAAAACCAACAATCAACTGTAGGTAAAGACCAACAATCAACTGGGGTAAAGACCAACAATCAACTGGGGTTAAAGACCAACAATCAACTGGAGGTAAGGACAAACAATCAACTGTAGGTAAAGACCAACAATCAACTGTAGGTAAAGACCAACAATCAACTGGGGTATAGACCAACAATCAACTGGTGGTAAACACAAACAATCAACTGGAGGTAAAGACCAACAATCAACTGGAATAAAGACCAACAATCAACTAGGGGGTAAAGACCAACACTCAACTGGTGGTAAAGACCAACAATCAACTGAGCGTAAAGACCAACAATCAACTGGGGGTAAAGACCAACAATCAACTGAGGATAAAGACCAAAAATCAACTGGAGGTAAGGACAAACACTCAACAGGAGGTAAAGACCAACACTCAACTGGTGGTAAAAACCAACAATCAACTGAGCACTAAGACCAACAATCAATTGGGGTAAAGACCAACAATCAACTGAGGGCAAAGACCAACAATCAACTGGAGGTAAGGACAAACAATCAACTGTAGGTTAAGACCAACAATCAACTGGTGATAAAGACCAACACTCAACTGGAGGTAAAGACCAACAATCAACTGAAGGTAAAGACCAACAATCAACTGGGGTAATGACCTACAGTCAACCGGGGGTAAATAACAACAATCAATTGGGGTAAAGACCAACAGTCAACTGGAGGTACAGACAAACAATCAACTGTAGGTAAAGACCAACAATCAACTGTAGGTAAAGACCAACAATCAACTGGGGTAAAGACCAACAATCAACTGGGGGAAAAGACCAACAATCAACTGGGGGTAAAGACCAACAATCAACTGGGGTAAAGACCAACAATCAACTATGGGTAAAGACCAACAATCAACTGGAGGTAAGGACAAACAATCAACTGTAGGTAAAGACCAGCAATCAACTGGAATAAAGACCAACAATCAACTAGGGGGTAAAGACCAACAATCAATTGGGGTTAAAGACCAACACTCAACTGGAGGTAAAGACCAACAATCAACTGGTGGTAAAGACCATCAATCAACTGGAGGTAAGGACAAACAATCAACTGTAGGTAAAGACCAACAATCAACTGGTGGTAAAGACCAACAATTAACTGGATGTAAGGACAAACAATCAACTGTAGGTAAAGACCAACAATCAACTGTAGGTAAAGACCAACAATCAACTGGGGTAAAGACCAACAATCAACTGGTGGAAAAGACCAACAATCAACTGGGGTAAAGACCAACAATTAACTGGATGTAAGGATAAACAATCAACTGTAGGTAAAGACCAACAATAAACTGTAGGTAAAGACCAACAATCAACTGGGGTAGAGACCAACGATCAACTGTAGGTAAAGACCACCAATCACCTGAAGGTAAAGACCAACAATCAACTGGGGGTAAAGACCAACAATCAACAGAAGGTAAAGACCAACAATCATTGGGGGTAAAAACCAACAATCAACTGGAGGCAAAGACCAACAATCAACAGGGAGTAAAGACCAACAATCAACAGGAGGTAAAGACCAACAATCAATTGGTGGTAAAGACCAACAATCAACTGGAGGAAAAGACCAACAATCAACAGTAGGTAAAGACCAGCAATCAACTGGTGGCAAAGACCAACAATCAACTGGAGGTAAAGTCCAACAATCAACTGGAGGTAAAGACCAACAATCAACTGGGTTAATGACCTACAATCAACTGGGGGTAAAGAACAACAATCAACTGGATGTAAGGACAAACAATCAACTGTAGGTAAAGACCAACAATCAACTGTAGGTAAAGACAAACAATCAACTGGGGTAAAGACCAACAATCAACTGGGGATAAAGACCAACAATCAACTGGGGTAAAGACCAACAATTAACTGGATGTAAGGACAAACAATCAACTGTAGGTAAAGACCAACAATCAACTGTAGGTAAAGACCAACAATCAACTGGAGGTAAAAACCAACAATCAACTGGGGTAAAGACCAACAATCAACTGTAGATAAAGACCAACAATTAATTGGGGGTAAAGACCAACAATCAACTGGAGGTAAAGACCAACAATCAACTGGGGTAAAGACCAACAATCAACTGGAGGAAAAGACCAACAATCAACTGGAGGTAAAAACACACAATCAACTGGGGTAAAGACCAACAATCAACTGTAGATAAAGACCAACAATTAATTGGGGGTAAAGACCAACAATCAACTGGAGGTAAAGACCAACAATCAACTGGGGGTAAAGACCAACAATCAACAGGAGGTAAAGACCAACACTCAGTTGGGGGTAAAGACCAACAATCAAACAATCAACTAGTGGTAAAGACCAACAATCAACTGGAGGTAAAGACCAACAATCAATTGGGGGTAAAGGCCAACAATCAAACAATCAACTGGTGGTAAATACCAACGATCAACTGGAGGTAAAGACCAACAATCAAACAATCAACTGGTGGTAAAGACCAACAATCAACTGGAGGAAAAGACCAACAATCAACAGGAGGTAAAGACAAACAATCAACAGGAGGTAAAGACCAACAATCAACAGGAGGTAAAGACCAACAATCAATTTGGGGTAAAAACCAACAATCAAACAATGAACTGGTGGTAAAGACCAACAATCAACAGGAGGTAAAGACCAACAATCAACAGGAGGTAAAGACCAACAATCAACAGGAGGTAAAGACCAACAATCAATTGGGGGTAAAGACCAACAATCAACTGGTGGTGAAGACCAACAATCAACTGCAGGTAAAGACCAACAATCATCAGGAAGTATAGGCCAACAATCAACAGGAGGTAAAGACCAACAATCAACAGGAAGTAAAGACCAACAATCAACAGGACGTAAAGACCAACACTCAATTGGTGGTAAAGACCAACAATCAACTGAGCGTAAAACCAACACTCAACTGGGGGAAAGACCAACAATCAACTGGAGGTAAGGACAAACAATCAACTGTAGATAAAGACCAGCAATCAACTGGTGGCAAAGACCAACAAACAATTGGAGGTAAAGACAAACAATCAACTGGAGGTAAAGACCAACAATCAACTCGGGTAATGACCTACAATCAACTGGGGGTAAAGAACAACAATCAACTGGATGTAAGGACAAACAATCAACTGTAGGTAAAGACCAACAATCAACTGTAGGTAAAGACAAACAATCAACTGGGGTAAAGACCAACAATCAACTGGGGGTAAAGACCAACAATCAACTGTGGTAAAGACCAACAATTAACTGGATGTAAGGACAAACAATCAACTGTAGGTAAAGACCAACAATCAACTGTAGGTAAAGACCAACGATCAACTGGAGGTAAAAACCAACAATCAACTGGGGTAAAGACCAACAATCAACTGTAGATAAAGACCAACAATTAATTGGGGGTAAAGACCAACAATCAACTGGGGTAAAGACCAACAATCAACTGGAGGTAAAGACCAACAATCAACTGGAGGTAAAAACACACAATCAACTGGGGTAAAGACCAACAATCAACTGTAGATAAAGACCAACAATTAATTGGGGGTAAAGACCAACAATCAACTGGAGGTAAAGACCAACAATCAACTGGGGGTAAAGACCAACAATCAACAGGAGGTAAAGACCAACAATCAGTTGGTGGTAAACACCAACAATCAAACAATCAACTAGTGGTAAAGACCAACAATCAGCTGGAGGTAAAGACCAACAATCAATTGGGGGTAAAGACCAACAATCAAACAATCAACTGGTGGTAAATACCAACAATCAACTGGAGGTAAAGACCAACAATCAAACAATCAACTGGTGGTAAAGACCAACAATCAACTGGAGGTAAATACCAACAATCAACTGAGGTAAAGACCAACAATCAACAGGAGGTAAAGACCAACAATCAACGGAGGTAAAGACCAACAATCAATTGGGGGTAAAAACCAACAATCAAACAATGAACTGGTGGTAAAGACCAACAATCAACAGGAGGTAAAGACCAACAATCAACAGGAGGTAAAGACCAACAATCAACAGGAGGTAAAGACCAACAATCAATTGGGGGTAAAGACCAACAATAACACAATCAACTGGTGGTGAAGACCAACAATCAACTGCAGGTAAAGAAAAACAATCATCAGGAAGTATAGGCCAACAATCAACAGGAGGTAAAGACCAACAATCAACAGGAAGTAAAGACCAACAATCAACAGGACGTAAAGACCAACACTCAACTGGTGGTAAAGACCAACAATCAACTGAGCGTAAAAACCAACACTCAACTGGGGGAAAGACCAACAATCAACTGGAGGTAAGGACAAACAATCAACTGTAGGTAAAGACCAGCAATCAACTGGTGGTAAAGACCAACAATCAACTGGAGGTAAAGACAAACAATCAACTGGGGGTAAAGACCAACAATCAACTCTGGTAATGACCTACAATCAACTGGGGGTAAAGAACAACAATCAACTGGATGTAAGGACAAACAATCAACTGTAGGTAAAGACCAACAATCAACTGTAGGTAAAGACCAACAATCAACTGGGGTAAAGACCAACAATCAACAGGAGGTAAAGACCAACAATCAACAGGAGGTAAAGACCAACAATCAATTGGGGGTAAAGACCAACAATCAACTGGTGGTGAAGACCAACAATCAACTGCAGGTAAAGACCAACAATCATCAGGAAGTATAGGCCAACAATCAACAGGAGGTAAAGACCAACAATCAACAGGAAGTAAAGACCAACAATCAACAGGACGTAAAGACCAACACTCAATTGGTGGTAAAGACCAACAATCAACTGAGCGTAAAACCAACACTCAACTGGGGGAAAGACCAACAATCAACTGGAGGTAAGGACAAACAATCAACTGTAGATAAAGACCAGCAATCAACTGGTGGCAAAGACCAACAATCAACTGGAGGTAAAGACAAACAATCAACTGGAGGTAAAGACCAACAATCAACTCGGGTAATGACCTACAATCAACTGGGGGTAAAGAACAACAATCAACTGGATGTAAGGACAAACAATCAATTGTAGGTAAAGACCAACAATCACTGTAGGTAAAGACAAACAATCAACTGGGGTAAAGACCAACAATCAACTGGGGGTAAAGACCAACAATCAACTGGGGTAAAGACCAACAATTAACTGGATGTAAGGACAAACAATCAACTGTAGGTAAAGACCAACAATCAACTGTAGGTAAAGACCAACAATCAACTGGAGGTAAAAACCAACAATCAACTGGGGTAAAGACCAACAATCAACTGTAGATAAAGACCAACAATTAATTGGGGGTAAAGACCAACAATCAACTGGGGTAAAGACCAACAATCAACTGGAGGTAAAGACCAACAATCAACTGGAGGTAAAAACACACAATCAACTGGGGTAAAGACCAACAATCAACTGTAGATAAAGACCAACAATTAATTGGGGGTAAAGACCAACAATCAACTGGAGGTAAAGACCAACAATCAACTGGGGGTAAAGACCAACAATCAACAGGAGGTAAAGACCAACAATCAGTTGGTGGTAAAGACCAACAATCAAACAATCAACTAGTGGTAAAGACCAACAATCAACTGGAGGTAAAGACCAACAATCAATTGAGGGTAAAGACCAACAATCAAACAATCAACTGGTGGTAAAGACCAACAATTAACTGGAGGTAAAGACCAACAATCAACTGAGGTAAAGACCAACAATCAACAGGAGGTAAAGACCAACAATCAACAGGAGGTAAAGACCAACAATCAATTGGGGGTAAAAACCAACAATCAAACAATGAACTGGTGGTAAAGACCAAAAATCAACAGGAGGTAAAGACCAACAATCAACAGGAGGTAAAGACCAACAATCAACAGGAAGTAAAGACCAACAATCAATTGGAGGTAAAGACCAACAATAACACAATCAACTGGTGGTGAAGACCAACAATCAACTGCAGGTAAAGAAAAACAATCATCAGGAAGTATAGGCCAACAATCAACAGGAGGTAAAGACCAACAATCAACAGGAAGTAAAGACCAACAATCAACAGGACGTAAAGACCAACACTCAACTGGTGGTAAAGACCAACAATCAACTGAGCGTAAAAACCAACACTCAACTGGGGAAAAGACCAACAATCAACTGGAGGTAAGGACAAACAATCAACTGTAGGTAAAGACCAGCAATCAACTGGTGGTAAAGACCAACAATCAACTGGAGGTAAAGACAAACAATCAACTGGGGGTAAAGACCAACAATCAACTCTGGTAATGACCTACAATCAACTGGGGGTAAAGAACAACAATCAACTGGATGTAAGGACAAACAATCAACTGTAGGTAAAGACCAACAATCAACTGTAGGTAAAGACCAACAATCAACTGGGGTAAAGACCAACAATCAACAGGAGGTAAAGACCAACAATCAACAGGAGGTAAAGACCAACAATCAATTGGGGGTAAAGACCAACAATCAACTGGTGGTGAAGACCAACAATCAACTGCAGGTAAAGACCAACAATCATCAGGAAGTATAGGCCAACAATCAACAGGAGGTAAAGACCAACAATCAACAGGAAGTAAAGACCAACAATCAACAGGACGTAAAGACCAACACTCAATTGGTGGTAAAGACCAACAATCAACTGAGCGTAAAACCAACACTCAACTGGGGGAAAGACCAACAATCAACTGGAGGTAAGGACAAACAATCAACTGTAGATAAAGACCAGCAATCAACTGGTGGCAAAGACCAACAATCAACTGGAGGTAAAGACAAACAATCAACTGGAGGTAAAGACCAACAATCAACTCGGGTAATGACCTACAATCAACTGGGGGTAAAAAACAACAATCAACTGGATGTAAGGACAAACAATCAACTGTAGGTAAAGACCAACAATCACTGTAGGTAAAGACAAACAATCAACTGGGGTAAAGACCAACAATCAACTGGGGGTAAAGACCAACAATCAACTGGGGTAAAGACCAACAATTAACTGGATGTAAGGACAAACAATCAACTGTAGGTAAAGACCAACAATCAACTGTAGGTAAAGACCAACAATCAACTGGAGGTAAAAACCAACAATCAACTGGGGTAAAGACCAACAATCAACTGTAGATAAAGACCAACAATTAATTGGGGGTAAAGACCAACAATCAACTGGGGTAAAGACCAACAATCAACTGGAGGTAAAGACCAACAATCAACTGGAGGTAAAAACACACAATCAACTGGGGTAAAGACCAACAATCAACTGTAGATAAAGACCAACAATTAATTGGGGGTAAAGACCAACAATCAACTGGAGGTAAAGACCAACAATCAACTGGGGGTAAAGACCAACAATCAACAGGAGGTAAAGACCAACAATCAGTTGGTGGTAAAGACCAACAATCAAACAATCAACTGGAGGTAAAGACCAACAATCAATTGAGGGTAAAGACCAACAATCAAACAATCAACTGGTGGTAAAGACCAACAATTAACTGGAGGTAAAGACCAACAATCAACTGAGGTAAAGACCAACAATCAACAGGAGGTAAAGACCAACAATCAACAGGAGGTAAAGACCAACAATCAATTGGGGGTAAAAACCAACAATCAAACAATGAACTGGTGGTAAAGACCAAAAATCAACAGGAGGTAAAGACCAACAATCAACAGGAGGTAAAGACCAACAATCAACAGGAAGTAAAGACCAACAATCAATTGGAGGTAAAGACCAACAATAACACAATCAACTGGTGGTGAAGACCAACAATCAACTGCAGGTAAAGAAAAACAATCATCAGGAAGTATAGGCCAACAATCAACAGGAGGTAAAGACCAACAATCAACAGGAAGTAAAGACCAACAATCAACAGGACGTAAAGACCAACACTCAACTGGTGGTAAAGACCAACAATCAACTGAGCGTAAAAACCAACACTCAACTGGGGAAAAGACCAACAATCAACTGGAGGTAAGGACAAACAATCAACTGTAGGTAAAGACCAGCAATCAACTGGTGGTAAAGACCAACAATCAACTGGAGGTAAAGACAAACAATCAACTGGGGGTAAAGACCAACAATCAACTCTGGTAATGACCTACAATCAACTGGGGGTAAAGAACAACAATCAACTGGATGTAAGGACAAACAATCAACTGTAGGTAAAGACCAACAATCAACTGTAGGTAAAGACCAACAATCAACTGGGGTAAAGACCAACAATCAACTGGGGGGAAAGACCAACAATCAACTGGGGTAAAGACCAACAATTAACTGGATGTAAGGACAAACAATCAACTGTAGGTAAAGACCAACAATCAACTGTAGGTAAAGACCAACAATCTACTGGGGTAAAGACCAACAATCAACTGGAGGTAAAGACCAACAATCAACTGGAGGTAAAAACCAACAATCAACTGGGGTAAAGACCAACAATCAACTGTAGATAAAGACCAACAATTAATTGGGGGTAAAGACCAACAATCAACTGGAGGTAAAGACCAACAATCAACTGGGGGTAAAGACCAACAATCAACAGGAGGTAAAGACCAACAATCAATAGGGGGTAAAGACCAACAATCAAACAATCAACTGGTGGTAAAGACCAACAATCAACTGGAGGTAAAGACCAACGATCAACTGGAGGTAAAGACCAACAATCAAACAATCAACTGGTGGTAAAGACCAATAATCAACTGGAGGTAAAGACCAACAATCAACAGGAGGTAAAGACCAACATTCAACAGGAGGTAAAGACCAACAATCAACAGGAGGTAAAGACCAACAATCAATTGGGGGTAAAAATCAACAATCAAACAATCAACGGGTGGTAAAGACCAACAATCAACAGGAGGTAAAGACCAACAATCAACAGGAGGTAAAGACCAACAATCAACAGGTGGTAAAGACCAACAATCAATTTGTGGTAAAGACCAACAATCACACAATCAACTGGTGGTGAAGACCAACAATCAACTGCAAGTAAAGACCAACAATCATCAGGAAGTATAGACCAACAATCAACAGGAGGTAAAGACCAACAATCAACAGGAAGTAAAGACCAACAATCAACAGGACGTAAAGACCAACACTCAACTGGTGGTATAGACCAACAATCAACTGAGCGTAAAAACCAACACTCAACTGGTGGTAAAGACCAACAATCAACTGAGCGTGAAGACCAACAATCAACTGGGGGTAAATTACAACAATCAACTGAGGATAAAGACCATAAATCAACTGGAGGTAAGGACAAACACTCAACTGGAGGTAAAGACCAACAATCAACTGAGCGTAAAGTCCAACACTCAACTGGGGGTAAAGACCAGCAATCAACTGGAGATAAGGATAAACAATCAACTGTAGGTAAAGACCAACAATCAACTGGTGGTAAAGACCAACACTAATCTGGAGGTAAAGACCAACAATCAACTGGAGGTAAAGACCAACAATCAACTGGGGTAATGACCTACAATCAACTGGGGGTAAATAATTATAATCAACTGGGGTAAAGACCAACAATTAAATGGAGGTAAGGACAAACAATCAACTGTAGGTAAAGACCAACAATCAACTGTAGGTAAAGACCAACAATCAACTGGGGTAAAGACCAACAATTAACTGGTAGGAAAGACCAACAATCAACTGTAGGTAAAGACCAACAATCAACTGGGGTAAAGACCAACAATCAACTGGTGGTAAAGACCAACAATCAACTGGAGGTAAAGACCAACAATCAACTGGGGTAATGACCTACAATCAACTGGGGGTAAAGAACAACAATCAACTGGGGTAAAGACCAACAATTAACTGGATGTAAGTACAAACAATCATCTGTAGGTAAAGACCAACAATCAACTGGTAGTAAAGACCAACAATCAACTGGGGTAAAGACCAACAATCAGCTGGATGTAAGGACAAACTATCAACTGGAGGTTAAAAACCAACAATCAACTGGGTTAATGACCTACAATCAACTGGGGGTAAAGACCAACAATCAACTGGAGGTAAAGACCAACAATCAACTGGAGGTAAAGACCAACAATCAACTGGAGGTAAAGACCAACAATCAACTGGGGTAATGACCTACAATCAACTGGGGATAAAGAACAACAATCAACTGGGGTAAAGACCAACAATTAACTGGATGTAAGGACAAACAATCAACTGGAGGTAAAGACCAACGATCAACTGGAGGTAAAGACCAACAATCAAACAATCAACTGGTGGTAAAGACCAACAATCAACTGGAGGTAAAGACCAACAATCAATAGGAGGTAAAGACCAACAATCAACAGGAGGTAAAGACCAACAATCAACAGGAGGTAAAGACCAACAATCAATTGGGGGTAAAAATCAACAATCAAACAATCAACGGGTGGTAAAGACCAACAATCAACAGGAGGTAAAGACCAACAATCAACAGGAGGTAAAGACCAACAATCAACAGGTGGTAAAGACCAACAATCAATTTGTGGTAAAGACCAACAATCACACAATCAACTGGTGGTGAAGACCAACAATCAACTGCAAGTAAAGACCAACAATCATCAGGAAGTATAGACCAACAATCAACAGGAGGTAAAGACCAACAATCAACAGGAAGTAAAGACCAACAATCAACAGGACGTAAAGACCAACACTCAACTGGTGGTATAGACCAACAATCAACTGAGCGTAAAAACCAACACTCAACTGGTGGTAAAGACCAACAATCAACTGAGCGTGAAGACCAACAATCAACTGGGGGTAAATTACAACAATCAACTGAGGATAAAGACCATAAATCAACTGGAGGTAAGGACAAACACTCAACTGGAGGTAAAGACCAACAATCAACTGAGCGTAAAGTCCAACACTCAACTGGGGGTAAAGACCAGCAATCAACTGGAGATAAGGATAAACAATCAACTGTAGGTAAAGACCAACAATCAACTGGTGGTAAAGACCAACACTAATCTGGAGGTAAAGACCAACAATCAACTGGAGGTAAAGACCAACAATCAACTGGGGTAATGACCTACAATCAACTGGGGGTAAATAATTATAATCAACTGGGGTAAAGACCAACAATTAAATGGAGGTAAGGACAAACAATCAACTGTAGGTAAAGACCAACAATCAACTGTAGGTAAAGACCAACAATCAACTGGGGTAAAGACCAACAATTAACTGGTAGGAAAGACCAACAATCAACTGTAGGTAAAGACCAACAATCAACTGGGGTAAAGACCAACAATCAACTGGTGGTAAAGACCAACAATCAACTGGAGGTAAAGACCAACAATCAACTGGGGTAATGACCTACAATCAACTGGGGGTAAAGAACAACAATCAACTGGGGTAAAGACCAACAATTAACTGGATGTAAGTACAAACAATCATCTGTAGGTAAAGACCAACAATCAACTGGTAGTAAAGACCAACAATCAACTGGGGTAAAGACCAACAATCAGCTGGATGTAAGGACAAACTATCAACTGGAGGTTAAAAACCAACAATCAACTGGGTTAATGACCTACAATCAACTGGGGGTAAAGACCAACAATCAACTGGAGGTAAAGACCAACAATCAACTGGAGGTAAAGACCAACAATCAACTGGAGGTAAAGACCAACAATCAACTGGGGTAATGACCTACAATCAACTGGGGATAAAGAACAACAATCAACTGGGGTAAAGACCAACAATTAACTGGATGTAAGGACAAACAATCAACTGTAGGTAAAGACCAACAATTAACTGGATGTAAAGACCAACAATCAACCGGGGTAAAGACCAACAATCAACTGTAGGCAAAGACCAACAATCAACTGTAGGCAAAGACCAACAATCAACTGGGAGTTAAGACCAACAATCAACAGGAGGTAAAGACCAACAATCAATTGGGGGTAAAGACCAACAATCAAACAATCAGCTGGTGGTAAAGACCAACGATCAACTGGGGGTAAAGACCAACAATCAAACAATCAACTGGTTGTAAAGACCAACAATCAACTGGAGGTAAAGACCAACAATCAAAAGGAGGTAAAGACCAACAATCAACAGGAGGTAAAGACCAACAATCAATTGGGGGTATAGACAAACAATCCCACAATCAACTGGTGGTAAAGACCAACAATCAACTGGAGGTAAAGACCAACAATCAACAGGAAGTAAAGACCAACAATCAACAGGAGGTAAAGACCAACAATCAACAGGAAGTAAAGACCAACAATCAACAGGACGTAAAGACCAACACTCAACTGGTGGTAAAGACCAACAATCAACTGAGCGTAAAAACCAACACTCAACTGGTGGTAAAGACCAACAATCAACTGAGCGTAAAGACCAACAATCAACTGGAGGTAAAGACCAATAATCAACTGAGGATAAAGACCAAAAATCAACTGGAGGTAAGGACAAACACTCAACAGGAGGTAAAGACCAACAATCAACTGAGCGTAAAGTCCAACACTCAACTGGTGGTCAAGACCAACAATCAACTGAGCGCAAAGACCAACAATCAACTGGGGGTAAAGACCAACAATCAACTGAGGGTAAAGACCAACAATCAACTGGAGGTAAGGACAAACAATCAACAGGAGGTAAAGACCAACAATCAACTGGTGGTAAAGACCAACACTCAACCGGAGGTAAAGACCAACAATCAACTGGTGGTAAAGACCATCAATCAACTGGGGTAATGACCTACAATCAACTGGGGGTAAATAACAACAATCAACTGGGGTAAAGACCAACAATCAACTGGAGTTAAGGACAAACAATCAACTGTAGGTAAAGACCAACAATCAACCGGGGTAAAGACCAACAATCAACTGGGGGAAAGACCAACAATCAACTGTAGATAAAGACCAACAATCAACTGGGGTAAAGACCAACAATCAACTGGAGGTAAAGACCAACAATCAACTGTAGGTAAAGACCAACAATCAACTGTAGGTAAAGACCAACAATCACCTGTGGGTAAAGACCAACAATCAACTGGAGGTAAAAACCAAAAATCAACTGTAGGTAAAGACCAACAATCAACTGGGGTTAAAGACCAACAATCAACTGGAGGTAAGGACAAACAATCAACTGTAGGTAAAGACCAACAATCAACTGTAGGTAAAGACCAACAATCAACTGGGGTATAGACCAACAATCAACTGGTGGTAAACACAAACAATCAACTGGAGGTAAAGACCAACAATCAACTGGAATAAAGACCAACAATCAACTAGGGGGTAATGACCAACAATCAACTGGGTAAAGACCAACAATCAACTGGTGGTAAAGACCATCAATCAACTGGGGTAATGACCTACAATCAACTGGGGGTAAATAACAACAATCAACTGGGGTAAAGACCAACAATCAACTGGAGGTAAGGACAAACATTCAACTGTAGGTAAAGACCAACAATCAACTGGGGTAAAGACCAACAATCAACTGGGGGAAAGACCAACAATAAACTATAGGTAAATACCAACAATCAACTGGGGTAAAGACCAACAATCAACTGGAGGTAAAGACCAACAATCAACTGTAGGTAAAGACCAACAATCAACTGTAGGTAAAGACCAACAATCACCTGTGGGTAAAGACCAACAATCAACTGGAGGTAAAAACCAACAATCAACTGTAGGTAAAGACCAACAATCAACTGGGGTAAAGACCAACAATCAACTGGGGTTAAAGACCAACAATCAACTGGAGGTAAGGACAAACAATCAACTGTAGGTAAAGACCAACAATCAACTGTAGGTAAAGACCAACAATCAACTGGGGTATAGACCAACAATCAACTGGTGGTAAACACAAACAATCAACTGGAGGTAAAGACCAACAATCAACTGGAATAAAGACCAACAATCAACTAGGGGGTAAAGACCAACAATCAACAGGAGGTAAAGACCAACAATCAATTGGGGGTAAAAACCAACAATCAAACAATCAACTGGTGGTAAAGACCAACAATCAACAGGAGGTAAAGACCAACAATCAATAGGGGGTAAAGACCAACAATCAACAGGAGGTAAAGACCAACAATCAATTGGGGGTAAAGACCAACAATCACACAATCAACTGGTGGTGAAGACCAACAATCAACTGCAGGTAAAGACCAACAATCATCAGGAAGTATAGACCAACAATCAACAGGAGGTAAAGACCAACAATCAACAGGAAGTAAAGACCAACAATCAACAGGACGTAAAGACCAACACTCAACTGGGCGTAAAAACCAACACTCAACTGGTGGTAAAGACCAACAATCAACTGAGCGTGAAGACCAACAATCAACTGGGGGTAAAGACCAACAATCAACTGAGGATAAAGACCAAAAATCAACTGGAGGTGAGGACAAACACTCAACTGGAGGTAAATACCAACAATCAAATGGGCGTAAAGTCCAACACTCAACTGGTGGTAAAGACCAACAATCAACTGAGCGTAAAGACCAACAATCAAGTGGTGGTAAAGACCAGCAATCAACTGGAGGCAAGGACAACAATCAACTGTAGGTAAAGACCAACAATCAACTGGTGGTAAAGACCAACACTAATCTGGAGGTAAAGACCAACAATCAACTGGAGGTAAAGACCAACAATCAACTGGGGTAATGACCTACAATCAACTGGGGGAAAATAATTACAATCAACTGGGGTAAAGACCAACAATTAAATGGAGGTAAGGACAAACAATCAACTGTAGGTAAAGACCAACAATCAACTGTAGGTAAAGACCAAGAATCAACTGGGGTAAAGACCAACAATTAACTGGGGGGAAAGACCAACAATCAACTGTAGGTAAAGACTAACAATCAACTGGGGTAAAGATCAACAATCAACTGGTGGTAAAGACCAACAATCAACTGGAGGTAAAGACCAACAATCAACTGGGGTAATGACCTACAATCAACTGGGGGTAAAGAACAACAATCAACTGGGGTAAAGACCAACAATTAACTGGATGTAAGTACAAACAATCAACTATAGGTAAAGACAAACAATCAACTGGGGTAAAGACCAACAATCAACTGGGGGTAAAGACCAACAATCAACTGGGGTAAAGACCAACAATTAACTGGATGTAAGGACAAACAATCAAATGTAGGTAAAGACCAACAATCAACTGTAGGTAAAGACCAACAAACAACTGGGGTAAAGACCAACAATCAACTGGAGGTAAAGACCAACAATCAACTGGAGGTAAAAACCAACCATCAACTAGGGTAAAGACCAACAATCAACTCTAGATAAAGCCCAACAATTAATTGGGGGTAAAGACCAACAATCAACTGGAGGTAAAGACCAACAATCAATTGGGGGTAAAGACCAACAATCAACAGGAGGTAAAGACCAACAATCAATTGGGGGTAAAGACCAACAATCAAACAATCAACTGGTGGTAAAGACCAACAATCAACTGGAGGTAAAGACCAACAATCAATTGGGGGTAAAGACCAACAATCAAACAATCAACTGGTGGTAAAGACCAACGATCAACTGGAGGTAAAGACCAACAATCAAACAATCAACTGGTGGTAAAGACCAACAATCAACTGGAGGTAAAGACCAACAATCAACAGGAGGTAAAGACCAACACTCAACTGGTGGTAAAGACCAACAATCAACTGAGCGTAAAAACCAACAATCAACTGGAGGTAAAGACAAACAATCAACTGGAGGTAAAGACCAACAATCAACTCGGGTAATGACCTACAATCAACTGGGGGTAAAGAACAACAATCAACTGGATGTAAGGACAAACAATTAACTGTAGGTAAAGACCAACAATCAACTGTAGGTAAAGACAAACAATCAACTGGGGTAAAGACCAACAATCAACTGGGGGTAAAGACCAACAATCAACTGGGGTAAAGACCAACAATTAACTGGATGTAAGGACAAACAATCAACTGTAGGTAGAGACCAACAATCAACTGTATGTAAAGACCAACAATCAACTGTAGGCAAAGACCAACAATGAACTGGGAGTAAAGACCAACAATCAACTGGAGGTAAAAACCAACAATCAACTGGGGTAAAGACCAACAATCAACTGTAGATAAAGACCAACAATTAATTGGGGGTAAAGACCAACAATCAACTGGAGGTAAAGACCAACAATCAATAGGGGGTAAAGACCAACAATCAAACAATCAACTGGTGGTAAAGACCAACAATCAACTGGAGGTAAAGACCAACAATCAATTGAGGGTAAACAACAACAATCAAACAATCAACTGGTGGTAAATACCAACGATCAACTGGAGGTAAAGACCAACAATCAAACAATCAACTGGTGGTAAAGACCAACAATCAACTGGAGGTAAAGACCAACAATCAACAGGAGGTAAAGACCAACAATCAACAGGAGGTAAAGACCAACAATCAACTGGAGGTAAAGACCAACAATCAATTGGGGGTAAAAACCAACAATCAAACAATCAACTGGTGGTAAAGACCAACAATCAACAGGAGGTAAAGACCAACATTCAATAGGGGGTAAAGACCAACAATCAACAGGAGGTAAAGACCAACAATCAATTGGGGGTAAAGACCAACAATCACACAATCAACTGGTGGTAAAGACCAACAATCAACTGCAGGTAAAGACCAACAATCATCAGGAAGTATAGACCAACAATCAACAGGAGGTAAAGACCAACAATCAACAGGAAGTAAAGACCAACAATCAAGTGGTGGTAAAGACCAGCAATCAACTGGAGGCAAGGACAAACAATCAACTGTAGGTAAAGACCAACAATCAACTGGTGGTAAAGACCAACACTAATCTGGAGGTAAAGACCAACAATCAACTGGAGGTAAAGACCAACAATCAACTGGGGTAATGACCTACAATCAACTGGGGGTAAATAATTACAATCAACTGGGGTAAAGACCAACAATTAAATGGAGGTAAGGACAAACAATCAACTGTAGGTAAAGACCAACAATCAACTGTAGGTAAAGACCAACAATCAACTGGGGTAAAGACCAACAATTAACTGGGGGGAAAGACCAACAATCAACTGTAGGTAAAGACTAACAATCAACTGGGGTAAAGATCAGCAATCAACTGGTGGTAAAGACCAACAATCAACTGGAGGTAAAGACCAACAATCAACTGGGGTAATGACCTACAATCAACTGGGGGTAAAGAACAACAATCAACTGGGGTAAAGACCAACAATTAACTGGATGTAAGTACAAACAATCAACTATAGGTAAAGACCAACAATCAACTGGTAGTAAAGACCAACAATCAACTGGGGTAAAGACCAACAATCAACTGGAGGTAAAGACCAACAATCAGCTGGATGTAAGGACAAACTATCAACTGGAGGTTAAAAACCAACAATCAACTGGGTTAATGACCTACAATCAACTGGGGGTAAAGACCAACAATCAACTGGAGGTAAAGACCAACAATCAACTGGAGGTAAAGACCAACAATCAACTGGAGGTAAAGACCAACAATCAACTGGGGTAATGACCTACAATCAACTGGGGGTAAAGAACAACAATCAACTGGGGTAAAGACCAACAATTAACTGGATGTAAGGACAAACAATCAACTGTAGGTAAAGACCAACAATTAACTGGATGTAAAGACCAACAATCAACTGGGGTAAAGACCAACATTCAACTGTAGGCAAAGACCAACAATCAACTGTAGGCAAAGACCAACAATCAACTGGGAGTAAAGACCAACAATCAACAGGAGGTAAAGACCAACAATCAATTGGGGGTAAAGACCAACAATCAAACAATCAGCTGGTGGTAAAGACCAACGATCAACTGGGGGTAAAGACCAACAATCAAACAATCAACTGGTTGTAAAGAACAACAATCAACTGGAGGTAAAGACCAACAATCAAAGGGAGGTAAAGACCAACAATCAACAGGAGGTAAAGACCAACAATCAATTGGGGGTATAGACAAACAATCACACAATCAACTGGTGGTAAAGACCAACAATCAACTGGAGGTAAAGACCAACAATCAACAGGAAGTAAAGACCAACAATCAACAGGAGGTAAAGACCAACAATCAACAGGAAGTAAAGACCAACAATCAACAGGACGTAAAGACCAACACTCAACTGGTGGTAAAGACCAACAATCAACTGAGCGTAAAAACCAACACTCAACTGGTGGTAAAGACCAACAATCAACTGAGCGTAAAGACCAACAATCAACTGGAGGTAAAGACCAATAATCAACTGAGGATAAAGACCAAAAATCAACTGGAGGTAAGGACAAACACTCAACAGGAGGTAAAGACCAACAATCAACTGAGCGTAATGTCCAACACTCAACTGGTGGTAAAGACCAACAATCAACTGAGCGCAAAGACCAACAATCAACTGGGGGTAAAGACCAACAATCAACTGAGGGTAAAGACCAACAATCAACTGGAGGTAAAGACCAACAATCAACTGGTGGTAAATACCAACACTCAACTGGAGGTAAAGACCAACAATCAACTGGTGGTAAAGACCATCAATCAACTGGGGTAATGACCTACAATCAACTGGGGGTAAATAACAACAATCAACTGGGGTAAAGACCAACAATCAACTGGAGGTAAGGACAAACAATCAACTGTAGGTAAAGACCAACAATCAACTGTAGGTAAAGACCAACAATCAACTGGGGTAAAGACCAACAATCAACTGGGGGAAAGACCAACAATCAACTGTAGGTAAAGACCAACAATCAACTGGGGTAAAGACCAAAAATCAACTGGCGGTAAAGACCAACAATCAACTGTAGGTGAAGACCAACAATCAACTGTAGGTAAAGACCAACAATCACCTGTGGGTAAAGACCAACAATCAACTGGAGGTAAAAACCAACAATCAACTGTAGGTAAAGACCAACAATCAACTGGGGTAAAGACCAACAATCAACTGGGGTTAAAGACCAACAATCAACTGGAGGTAAGGACAAACAATCAACTGTAGGTAAAGACCAACAATCAACTGTAGGTAAAGACCAACAATCAACTGGGGTATAGACCAACAATCAACTGGTGGTAAGCACAAACAATCAACTGGAGGTAAAGACCAACAATCAACTGGAATAAAGACCAACAATCAACTGGGGGGTAAAGACCAACAATCAACTGGGGGTAAAGACCAACAATCAACTGGAGGTAAAGACCAACAATCAATTGAGGGTAAACAACAACAATCAAACAATCAACTGGTGGTAAATACCAACGATCAACTGGAGGTAAAGACCAATAATCAAACAATCAACTGGTGGTAAAGACCAACAATCAACTGGAGGTAAAGACCAACAATCAACAGGAGGTAAAGACCAACAATCAACAGGAGGTAAAGACCAACAATCAACTGGAGGTAAAGACCAACAATCAATTGGCGGTAAAAACCAACAATCAAACAATCAACTGGTGGTAAAGACCAACAATCAACAGGAGGTAAAGACCAACAATCAATAGGGGGTAAAGACCAACAATCAACAGGAGGTAAAGACCAACAATCAATTGGGGGTAAAGACCAACAATCACACAATCAACTGGTGGTAAAGACCAACAATCAACTGCAGGTAAAGACCAACAATCATCAGGAAGTATAGACCAACAATCAACAGGAGGTAAAGACCAACAATCAACAGGAAGTAAAGACCAACAATCAACAGGACGTAAAGACCAACACTCAACTGGTGGTAAAGACCATCCATCAACTGAGCGTAAAAACCAACACTCAACTGGTGGTAAAGACCAACAATCAACTGAGCGTGAAGACCAACAATCAACAGGGGGTAAAGACCAACAATCAACTGAGGATAAAGACCAAAAATCAACTGGAGGTGAGGACAAACACTCAACTGGAGGTAAAGACCAACAATCAACTGAGCGTAAAGTCCAACACTCAACTGGTGGTAAAGACCAACAATCAACTGAGCGTAAAGACCAACAATCAAGTGGTGGTAAAGACCAGCAATCAACTGGAGGCAAGGACAAACAATCAACTGTAGGTAAAGACCAACAATCAACTGGTGGTAAAGACCAACACTAATCTGGAGGTAAAGACCAACAATCAACTGGAGGTAAAGACCAACAATCAACTGGGGTAATGACCTACAATCAACTGGGGGTAAATAATTACAATCAACTGGGGTAAAGACCAACAATTAAATGGAGGTAAGGACAAACAATCAACTGTAGGTAAAGACCAACAATCAACTGGGGTAAAGACCAACAATTAACTGGGGGGAAAGACCAACAATCAACTGGAGGTAAGGACAAACAATCAACTGTAGGTAAAGACCAACAATCAACTGTAGGTAAAGACCAACAATCAACTGGGGTAAAGACCAACAATCAACTGGGGGAAAGACCAACAATCAACTGGGGGAAAGACCAACAATCAACTGTAGGTAAAGACCAACAATCAACTGGGGTAAAGACCAAAAATCAACTGGAGGTAAAGACCAACAATCAACTGTAGGTGAAGACCAACAATCAACTGTAGGTAAAGACCAACAATCACCTGTGGGTAAAGACCAACAATCAACTGGAGGTAAAAACCAACAATCAACTGTAGGTAAAGACCAACAATCAACTGGGGTAAAGACCAACAATCAACTGGGGTTAAAGACCAACAATCAACTGGAGGTAAGTACAAACAATCAACTGTAGGTAAAGACCAACAATCAACTGTAGGTAAAGACCAACAATCAACTGGGGTATAGACCAACAATCAACTGGTGGTAAACACAAACAATCAACTGGAGGTAAAGACCAACAATCAACTGGGGTAAAGACCAACAATTAACTGGATGTAAGTACAAACAATCAACTATAGGTAAAGACCAACAATCAACTGGTAGTAAAGACCAACAATCAACTGGGGTAAAGACCAACAATCAACTGGAGGTAAAGACCAACAATCAACTGGAGGTAAAGACCAACAATCAACTGGAGGTAAAGACCAACAATCAACTGGGGTAATGACCTACAATCAACTGGGGGTAAAGAACAACAATCAACTGGGGTAAAGACCAACAATTAACTGGATGTAAGGACAAACAATCAACTGTAGGTAAAGACCAACAATTAACTGGATGTAAAGACCAACAATCAACTGGGGTAAAGACCAACATTCAACTGTAGGCAAAGACCAACAATCAACTGTAGGCAAAGACCAACAATCAATTGGGGGTAAAGACCAACAATCAAACAATCAGCTGGTGGTAAAGACCAACGATCAACTGGGGGTAAAGACCAACAATCAAACAATCAACTGGTTGTAAAGAACAACAATCAACTGGAGGTAAAGACCAACAATCAAAGGGAGGTAAAGACCAACAATCAACAGGAGGTAAAGACCAACAATCAATTGGGGGTATAGACAAACAATCACACAATCAACTGGTGGTAAAGACCAACAATCAACTGGAGGTAAAGACCAACAATCAACAGGAAGTAAAGACCAACAATCAACAGGAGGTAAAGACCAACAATCAACAGGAAGTAAAGACCAACAATCAACAGGACGTAAAGACCAACACTCAACTGGTGGTAAAGACCAACAATCAACTGAGCGTAAAAACCAACACTCAACTGGTGGTAAAGACCAACAATCAACTGAGCGTAAAGACCAACAATCAACTGGAGGTAAAGACCAATAATCAACTGAGGATAAAGACCAAAAATCAACTGGAGGTAAGGACAAACACTCAACAGGAGGTAAAGACCAACAATCAACTGAGCGTAATGTCCAACACTCAACTGGTGGTAAAGACCAACAATCAACTGGGGTAAAGACCAACAATCAACTGGAGGTAAGGACAAACAATCAACTGTAGGTAAAGACCAACAATCAACTGTAGGTAAAGACCAACAATCAACTGGGGTAAAGACCAACAATCAACTGGGGGAAAGACCAACAATCAACTGTAGGTAAAGACCAACAATCAACTGGGGTAAAGACCAAAAATCAACTGGAGGTAAAGACCAACAATCAACTGTAGGTGAAGACCAACAATCAACTGTAGGTAAAGACCAACAATCACCTGTGGGTAAAGACCAACAATCAACTGGAGGTAAAAACCAACAATCAACTGTAGGTAAAGACCAACAATCAACTGGGGTAAAGACCAACAATCAACTGGGGTTAAAGACCAACAATCAACTGGAGGTAAGGACAAACAATCAACTGTAGGTAAAGACCAACAATCAACTGTAGGTAAAGACCAACAATCAACTGGGGTATAGACCAACAATCAACTGGTGGTAAACACAAACAATCAACTGGAGGTAAAGACCAACAATCAACTGGAATAAAGACCAACAATCAACTGGGGGGTAAAGACCAACAATCAACTGGGGGTAAAGACCAACAATTAACTGGAGGTAAAGACCAACAATCAACTGGGGGTAAAGACCAACAATCAACTGGTGGAAAAGACCAACAATCAACTGGTGGTAAAGATCAACAATCAACTGTGGTAAAGACCAACCGGACATAGCTTTTATTTGGGAACAATTCCAAAATTAGAAAAATCATAGAAAGAGGTAAGTCAATATACTGATCTCACAAATACATGACCAATCACTTTCCGGGCTTGCATCATATCTAAGCGAAGCGATGAAATCATGCACTTGTTTGCCGCATGGGAGTAAAATGGCAACCTTCATACATAACCGGGCGAACAGTGTTATCGAAAGAAAGCTATAATCTTGAATATTATTATACCTCATATATTAATTACCATAAATAGACTAATTTGATTGGACAATGGGTAAGAATCAGAACACGTGATCACACAGGACAAATATCATATTCCGTGCTATAAAAATTATATTCCACCACTTCGGAAGCCTCGCGGGTTTTCCCGCCAGAGTTATCATTCTTTGACAGGAAAACGTCAGAGGCACTCGGAACGCATCATTTGAAGGCAACCGTTACAATGTTGTGTTTAAATGTCTGAGATAACGTTCCAATGGACTTAAAATATGCTTGCCAGGAGTATTTTGCATAGCGGTATATGTTTTCTTGGTTTCATTCGGTATAATAAAAGATTTATTGCATGCGGGTCTGGAATAATCTTCATCAGGTACGCTAAAACTCGAAAGGTTGGAAAGCCAAATAATTTTAAAAAGTTTTGCGAGCAAGTAAACCAAAGAGCCTAATTAAGATCGCCAAACTCGGCTACGGTCATCAATGTCTGAGGGAGGAGAACCTTAGTGTTAATTATAATTACATTATTTAGGCAGTGTAAATTTCAGTAACAAATATATCTAATAAACATGTCAGTGCCTACACACTGACTACTGGGTGAATGATCCCCTAGGGGCCTAATAGTCCACCAGCAGAAGTATCAACAGTAATAAGTCATGTCATTGCCGAAGCAGCACTGACTACTGGCCTGATGATAGCATCAGAAACTAATAGTCCACGAGCAGAGGTATCGACCCTAAATATCGTCATTGTTCGTAAAAACAAAAAAAACTATTAAAAACTGAATGAAATTAATAGTCGATGGTACAAAAAACATGTTTAACATGGCTGAACCAAATGAAAGTTATCTCAGGCTAAGGACAACATACATAGTCAAGTCAGTTAAATTAAGGTCTTTAATATTTTAGAAACAGTATCAAATGGCCATTACCCGACAAACTTTGAATAACAAAAATCATTGAAATTTTAAAATTTAATAATGTATTTGATTCAGGATATGTCATATTACTTTAATGTAGTACTTACACAGCAGTAAAACATGGCGGCTACAGTCTGATCAATGACAATGATACAGAATACAGTTCTTTTTAAACTTAAATCAATGAATTGTCAAGACTAGCATTTTACTGACAAATAAAGTGAATTATTTTGTCGAGACAATTTGAAGTAGGAAATAAGCACTTAATTTGATGTTTGTATCTACTAAAATGTGGACATTTTTAAAGATATTAATTTATTTTTCCATATAGCTGATTTAATGACATCTTACAAGTCATCAATTTATTTTCCTTATTGCTGGTGTAATGATCATTTGTTGGTATTGAGACACACTTTCTCAACATAATAATAAACATATCTTTTATAATAAATCCTTAATTATTGCGATTTTTTGCTTGCTATTGCACATAAGCACGCACGCTCACACAGGTACTTGTGGACAGGACCCTATGTTGCTCCCTTTATTTATTTATTTATTTTTTTAAGATGTTACCCCCTTTTTTTTTTTTTTTTTTTTTTTAACATCGACTTTTTTTCATATAAACAACATTTTGCAACTTTCTATGTATCACTGTATGACATATATACAATAAATACAATCAAGCAGTAGTTTCTATCCATGCCGGGTTTCTGACATGATATAAGTTAGAAGGTAAGTCACTCTTCTTTGTTTACATTGGGATACTTGTTGTGTATTCATCTTAAATTTAGTGAATAAAAAAGGCCTACCTGTCTGGAAATTGGCTTATTCCTTCTCTGTATATATTATTCTCCCTGAAAACACACATCAATATTTATTTACAGCAGCTGACAACTCTCCATGGACATTTTCCACTAGCATTTTGCGATTTTCAGACGACATTTTTGAAAACTCGAATTAAAGCTACGGAAGTGTGTTTATTAGCGACATCTGCTGGTCATTTGAAATATTGACGATACGGTAAAACGCGATAGTTCCGGGTAAAATTTAATTTTGCGCCAAAAAATTCCCGAACGTTTTACCCGGAACTCTCGCGTTTTACCGTATCGTCAATATTTCAAATGACCAGCAGATGTCGCTAATAAACACACTTCCGTAGCTTTAATTCGAGTTTTCAAAAATGTCGTCTGAAAATCGCAAAATGCTAGTGCAAAATGCTCCATGGAGAGTTGTCAGCTGCTGTAAATAAATATTGATGTGTGTTTTCAGGGAGAATAATATATACAGAGAAGGAATAAGCCAATTTCCAGACAGGTAGGCCTTTTTAATTCACTAAATTTAAGATGAATACACAACAAGTATCCCAATGTAAACAAAGAAGAGTGACTTACCTTCTAACTTATATCATGTCAGAAACCCGGCATGGATAGAAACTACTGCTTGATTGTATTTATTTTATATATGTCATACAGTGATACATAGAAAGTTGCAAAATGTTGTTTATATGAAAAATAGTCGATGTGAAAAAAAAAAAAAAAAAAAAGGGGGGGGGGCAACATCTTAAAAAAAAAAATAATAAAGGGAGCAACATAGGGTCCTGTCCACAAGTACCTGTGGCACGCTCATACATTATTATAGTCGTGTTACTAAATAGGCAATATATACTTGACCTAGTTTTTGGTCCGTAATGCTCATCCTTTTACTTACACGTGTTTGTCGGTGACCTGCGACAGGTGGGTGGTTTTCTCCGGTTTCCCCACCGATAAAACTGACCGCCAGGATATAGCTGAAATATTGTTGAAAGTGGCGTTTAAACATTACAACCCTAATCCCTACAATGTAATTGATGACAAGGATGGTAGTATTTGTGATAATATATATACAATAAGTAAATGGTAATTAGTATCAGAGTTGGTGGAACCTTTCATTTGTATATTGTCGAAATATATATACAGTCATTTGTTTTCATTTGGAAAATATCATGGGCGCTATGAGCAATTTATATTTCTGAGTGGCCGACCTTTACAATACTTCTCCGAAACTACGTATGCAAGCATTGTGGCGATACACCTTAGTATGTGTTGTGTCCTGTAGAACCAGCAGGAAATAACTGGTTCCACATTCTATACACCGGTCCACAAATAATACTCATGAAACCTGCTACTGATTTGTGTTCAACCTGCCAAGGATTTACTGTTAGCTCGAGTTAAACTGGAAATTTACAAAAGGAGGGAAAGGCGCTCATGTAGCAAAAATATGGGGACCATCTTGAAAAGGCAAGAAGCAGAGAGATTAATCATCATTACAGGAACCAGTGTCAAGAGAGCAAAGACAATTTTACAAAGTTTATATCACAGAATCAAAGAATGAGTGGTAATTTCAAAATCGCAAATATGTATGCACACAATAATTTGTGAATTTACAGTAAATGGTGTAGTTGTACATGTCTTATTTTTTTATTTTGATCTTAATGATTGTTGGGGTTTCGAACGGTACCAGATAAACTTGGTCATGTCATCAAAATAAGGGGTGTGTATCCTCTGATGAGTTCTTGCTTACTGATATTCCACTTTTTCACAGCAGGATAATAAGGCGATTATATATATGGTAACCACTACATAATGAAATACTACATAATAAGATACATTTCGAGAACCTAATTGATTTACCTAATAACCTGGTATATTTGTTTGATTTGGTAGAAAAGTATTGGTACATGTATATACACATGCAAAGAATATGAAAAAAATCACAAATGAGTGTTATGGCTCTTTCAGGCATGGCATATGGAGAATACTGACTGGCCTGCATAGTAGTGTTGAGTTCAACAGTGTGGAAGCTGGACATACAAATGTCCACCCAGACTGGCATTTTGGTTTGTGGAAGATACTTGTAATATAATGAATATCTTTTTTTTCTTAAATGTGCAATTCAAAGAGCTATTTGTATGATTCAACATTTGCAATCATTCGGTATTTTGACCTTAATACATGCAAGTATCTGATGGATGTGGAATAATTTTCAATCCTTTATTTACGAAAAAGAACGGATATGGGGCAATGGCACGAAGACAGCACACAATCATCCAATGCAACACACACACAAACATATGTTCAATGAAACAACTATTTGAACTTTCCTCTTTGACGGTCAAAATTAGATTAGAATTTTGAACCCAAATATACATGCCGTAACATGGTCAGAAAATTTGAAGGATGGAATGTTGTATACATGTACTATACATTTTTTGTACATTCAAAAGAGGTACAGCTTATATCTGATAATAATCCTGTACATAGTGGTTTTGTTTATTATAATACCAACTGTATCACAGCTTACTTATTTGTTTTCAGGTGAACTGGCAGCATTATTCAGCAGAAACCTTGCAGGATATTGTGCAATCTGTGACTGATTGGAGATGCCTTGTGAAATTCTATGACTGGAACACATTCCTATAGCAGTATTGTAAGACCATTTCTACACTCACAACATATCATCATTTTCGTGCTGATAAAGAATCACATAGAATTGTATTTGTCACGGAGTACTGCGATTCTATGGAAAAGGAATTCAGATTGCTTAAGACACGAGTAGTTACAGACTCGTCTATGCCATCTGAGTTACCAAGGAAAGCTCTAGATGATATGAGACAGTGGTATCTGTATCGAGAAATATGATCACTTTGTTTTGACAATAAAGCTATTACTTGTACTAAACCTACTGTACCAAAGCCAGAAATAACTATTGTTGAACACATTGACAAATCCAGGAAATGCAGTTATTGTAAGGAGACGGGGCATGAAAAGAGCAGGAATGGAACAATTCTTTATCAGATGATACCTAAGTGACATGAGATTAAACATTTGTGCATGCTCTTTTATTGTATATAATATATCTAATTCAAAGGAAGCTCAATATCAGATATTTGTAAACTGATACTATAAACTTGTTGAAGTATATTTTTTTCATATCACTTTGAAATCTCATGAAGGTCATGTTTAGCATTATCAGATTATGAAACAATACAGTTTCAGTGGTTTTCTCCAGGCACTATGGCTTCCTCCAAATATTAAATTAATTGCAATGTATGATTAGTAAGATGTTAAAATGATTTTAAACCTTAATAAACAAACAATTTAATTGTGATAATTCATCATAGCACTTTGAGTCCAGAATGTTAAAAATATTGGAGTTTTATATGTTTTGCTTTTATTTACTGCAAGTTACCATGGCAATCAAAATATATTTTTTTCTATGCAGGAGAAATGTCTATTTTTTTTACAACAAACTGAAGGTTATAGCTAAAATGTTTAAATTGTAGAAACTTAAAAGTAAAATGGTTATAATACGTAATCAATGAATCAATGAATATTTGATCAATTTATATAACAGAAATTATTTTTTTGAAATTTCAAAAATTACAAAAATGGCCATAATTCCCTTATTTTGCAGAATCAAGCAAAATAACTTTCCATGGTGTTTTGTAACAATATAATGTTGTCCCAGGTACCTCCATAAGCCTGAAAGTCTCATGGCTGGTCACATGACACAAAATACACAATTACATGAATTATGAGATTAATAACTAAGAACTGATGCTGTCTCAGCTTAGCACGGATACTTTTACATTGAAGTACTTGTAATAAGATAGGAATTTAAGAAGCCAGAAACTGTATTTTATTTTCAAATGCTTTTGAAGGCCAATCTTGAAAACATTCTTCAAATCAAACCTTAACAACTGGAAATCAGATCACAATATTAAAACAAATTAATTGCTATGTGAACCAGGTACACCTGTGGATAATTACGGCGGAATGTATGTAACAGAAGCTTGAAGACACCAGAGGGATACTCAGAATTTGTAAATAAGGGAAATAACAAAATTACCGAACTCCGAACAATCTTAAAAGGGAAAGTCAAAACTCATGAGTATATAAACAGACAGCAACCGGAAAACTGTGAAAAAGAATGACACACAATAGCTATTATTAGCAGAGTTTACCCCACAGATATAGCTATTCTTAGCAGAGTTTACCCCCAGATATAGCTATTATTAGCAGAGCTTACCCCCAGATATAGCTATTCTTAGTAGAGCTTACCCCCAGATATAGCTATTCTTAGCAGAGTTTACCCCTAGATAGAGCTATTATTAGCAGATCTTACCCGAAGGATTTGTTAATCTTAGCATATTTTTCTTGATGAATCTTATTCCAGAAACGCGTCGTGCGCACTAAATTTGATATATACGTTTTTATTAACGATCCGTTTTACAACCTTTGTTTTAACATTTTAATTATTTGGCTTTCCAATCCTTTTACTTTTGAGGATACCTGAGAAAAGACGTTGTGTGTATAAGATTAGATATTTAGATATGTCTTCACTGTTGATATAAATGCGCAACATGAATTCCAACGATTTTATGAAATGTTAACATTGTATGAATGGAAGAGTTTCAAAGACCAATAGAAAGAGGCAAAATCACAAACACACAAATACAGAACTTCTCAATGGCTTGATACATGTACTTCAATAAAAGTAGCGGGGATAAACTCGTTATATGTGCAAAACATCTCTTCTTAGTACTTAGTTCATCCCCTGGTTTTAGTGACATTCGTGTAGATCGATCTTTAGTTTCCTGTGTATAGTGTTTTTAATATCGTTCTCTGTCCTCTTGTTTTCTGTTGGTCAGTCATTGTATTACAATGGTATCGTGTGTCCTTCAAATCTCATATTATGATTAACACTGTGGTTTCTTGAATCTCATCTTACATACAGTTAATAATTATTATCAACATGTGTGCCTAGTTCACATAGAAATTAATTTGTTGCTACAATGTAATCGGATATCCAATATATTTCTCCATTTGTTTGGTGTATATTTCTAGGTTATTCGAGAAACACGTTCTGCGCTCTAAGTTCGATATCTATATTTTCTTTTTAATTCTGAAACTTCTGTTGACAAATTGGGGCATTACACTATATTACAGCATAAATGGAAATTGACTTCTTTTAAGAAAGATTTTTACATTCGCAATGACATGAAGTGTTTTCAATAATTATACGTCTACAAAACATTAGAGAAAACTGAATTGACAATATAAAGAATGTGAAAATGAACTACGCCGGCAACAGTGGGCATGCAGGCACAGAACGAAAAGAAACCTAAACAGAAAAGAAATAAAATGAGCAACGCGACCTCCACCACAAAACTGGAGGTGAACGCATGTGGTCTTGAAGGGTAAACAGTTGCTGCTTCTTATAAAACACCCGTCATGCTACTCTTATTAGTCGTATGACACCACTTTATTGTGACAAAGCAAACAACATAAATAACACATTTCCAACAATCAACTGGGGGTAAAGATCAACAATCAACTGGAGGTAAAGATCAACACTCAACTGGGGGTAAAGACCAATAATCCACTGGGGGTAAAGACCAACAATCAACTGGGGGTAAAGACCAACAATCAACTGGGGGTAAAGACCAACAATCAACTGGGGGTAAAGACCAACAATCAACTGGGGGTAAAGACCAACAATCAACTGGGGGTAAAGACCAACAATCAACTGGGGGTAAAGACCAACAATCAACTGAGCGTAAAAACCAACAATCAACTGGGGGTAAAGACCAACAATCAACTGAGGGTAAAGACCAACAATCAACTGGAGGTAAGGACAAACAATAAACTGTTGGTAAAGACCAACAATCAACTGGTGGTAAAGACCAACACTCAACTGGAGGTAAAGACCAACATTCAGCTGGAGGTAAAGACCAACAATCAACTGGGGTAATGACCTACAATCAACTGGGGGTAAATAACAACAATCAACTGGGGTAAAGACCAACAATCAACTGGAGGTAAGGACAAACAATCAAATGTAGGCAAAGACCAACAATCAACTGTAGGTAAAGACCAACAATCAACTGGGGTAAACACCAACAATCAACTGGGGGTAAAGATCAACAATCAACTGGAGGTAAAGACCAACAATCAACTGGAGGTAAAGACCAACAATCAACTGGGGGTAAAGACCAACAATCCACTGGGGGTAAAGACCAACAATCAACTGGGGGTAAAGACCAACAATCAACTGGGGGTAAAGACCAACAATCAACTGGGGGTAAAGACCAACAATCAACTGAGCGTAAAATCCAACTATCAACTGGGGGCAAAGACCAACAATCAGCTGAGGGCAAAGACCAACAATCAACTGGAGGTAAGGACAAACAATAAACTGTAGGTAAAGACCAACAATCAACTGGTGGTAAAGACCAACACTCAACTGGAGGTAAAGACCAACATTCAACTGGAGGTAAAGACCAACAATCAACTGGGGTAATGACCTACAATCAACTGGGGGTAAATAACAACAATAAACTTGGGTAAAGACCAACAATCAACTGGAGGTAAGGACAAACAATCAAATGTAGGCAAAGACCAACAATCAACTGTAGGTAAAGACCAACAATCAACTGGGGTAAAGACCAACAATCAACTGGGGGGAAAGACCAACAATTAACTGTAGGTAAAGACCAACAATCAACTGGGGTAAAGACCAACAATCAACTGAGGGTAAAGACCAACAATCAACTGGAGGTAAGGACAAACAATCCACTGTAGGTAAAAACCAGCAATCAACTGGTGGCAAAGACCAACAATCAACTGGAGGTAAAGACCAACAATCAACTGGAGGTAAAGGCTAACAATCAAATGGGGTAATGACCTACAATCAACTGGGGGTAAAGAACAACAATCAACTGGGGTAAAGACCAACAATTAACTGGATGTAGGGACAAACAATCAACTGTAGGTAAAGACCAACAATCAACTGTAGGTAAAGACCAACAATCAACTGGGGTAAAGACCAACAATCAACTGGAGGTAAAGACCAACGATCAACTGTAGGTAAAGACCAACAATCAACTGTAGGTAAAGACCAACAATCAACTGGAGGTAAAGACCAACAATCAACTGTAGGTAAAGACCAACAATCAACTGGAGGTAAAAACCAACAATCAACTGTAGGTAAAGACCAACAATCAACTGTAGGTAAAGACCAACAATCAACTGTAGGTAAAGACCAACAATCAACAGGAGGTAAATACCAACAATCAATTGGGGGTAAAGACCAACAATCAAACAATCAACTGGTGGTAAAGACCAACAATCAACTGTAGGAAAAGACCAACAATCAACTGGGAGTAAAGACCAACAATCAACAGGAGGTAAAGACCAACAATCATTTGGTGGTAAAGACCAACAATCAAACAATCAGCTGGTGGTAAATACCAACGATCAACTGGAGGTAAAGACCAACAATCAACAGGAGGTAAAGACCAACAATCAACAGGAGGTAAAGACCAACAATCTACAGGAGGTAAAGACCAACAATCAACAGGAGGTAAAGACCAACAATCAACAGTAGGTGAAGACCAACAATCAATTGGGGGTAAAGACCAACAATCACACAATCAACTGGTGGTAAAGACCAACAATCAACTGGAGGTAAAGACCAACAATCAACAGGAAGTAAATACCAACAATCAACAGGAGGTAAAGACCAACAATCAACAGGAAGTAAAGACCAACAATCAACAGGAGGTAAAGACCAACAATCAACAGGAAGAAAATACCAACAATCAACAGGAAGTAAAGACTAACAATCAACTGGTGGTAAAGACCAACGATCAACTGGAGGTAAAGACCAACAATCAACTGGAGGTAAAGACCAACAATCAACAGGAGGTAAAGACCAACACTCAACAGGAGGTAAAGACCAACAATCAATTGGGGGTAAAGACCAACAATCACACAATCAACTTGTGGTAAAGACCAACAATCAAATGGAGTTAAAGACCAACAATCAACAGGAAGTAAAGACCAACAATCAACAGGAGGTAAAGACCAACAATTAACAGGAAGTAAAGACCAACAATCAACAGGACATAAAGTCCAACACTCAACTGGTGGTAAAGACCAACAATCAACGGAGCGTAAAAACCAACACTCAACTGGTGGTAAAGACCAACAATCAACTGAGCGTAAAGACCAACAATCAACTTGGGGTAAAGACCAACAATCAACTGAGGATAAAGACCAAAAATCGGCTGGAGGTAAGGGCAAACACTCAGCAGGAGGTAAAGACCAACATTCAACTGAGCGTAAAGTCCAACACTCAACTGGTGGTAAAGACCAACAATCAACTGAGCGTAAAGACCAACAATCAACTAGGGGTAAAGACCAACAATCAACTGAGGGTAAAGACCAACAATCAACTGGAGGTAAGGACAAACAATCAACTGTAGTTAAAGACCAACAATCAACTGGTGGTAAAGACCAACATTCAACTGGAGGTAAAGACCAACAATCAACTGGAGCTGAAGACCAACAATCAACTGGGGTAATGACCTACAATCAACTGGGGGTAAATAACAAAAATCAACTGGGGTAAAGACCAACAATCAACTGGAGGTAAGGACAAACAATCAACTGTAGGTAAAGACCAACAATCAACTGTAGGTAAAGACCAACAATCAACTTGGGGAAAGACCAACAATCAACTGTAGGTAAAGACCAACAATCAACTGGGGTAAAGACCAACAATCAACAGAGGGTAAAGACCAACAATCAACTGGAGGTAAGGACAAACAATCAACTGTAGGTAAAGACCAACAATCAACAGGAGGTAAAGACCAACAATCAACAGGAGGTAAAGACCAACAATCTACAGGAGGTAAAGACCAACAATCAACAGGAGGTAAAGACCAACAATCAACAGTAGGTGAAGACCAACAATCAATTGGGGGTAAAGACCAACAATCACACAATCAACTGGTGGTAAAGACCAACAATCAACTGGAGGTAAAGACCAACAATCAACAGGAAGTAAATACCAACAATCAACAGGAGGTAAAGACCAACAATCAACAGGAAGTAAAGACCAACAATCAACAGGAGGTAAAGACCAACAATCAACAGGAAGAAAATACCAACAATCAACAGGAAGTAAAGACTAACAATCAACTGGTGGTAAAGACCAACGATCAACTGGAGGTAAAGACCAACAATCAACTGGAGGTAAAGACCAACAATCAACAGGAGGTAAAGACCAACACTCAACAGGAGGTAAAGACCAACAATCAATTGGGGGTAAAGACCAACAATCACACAATCAACTTGTGGTAAAGACCAACAATCAAATGGAGTTAAAGACCAACAATCAACAGGAAGTAAAGACCAACAATCAACAGGAGGTAAAGACCAACAATTAACAGGAAGCAAAGACCAACAATCAACAGGACATAAAGTCCAACACTCAACTGGTGGTAAAGACCAACAATCAACTGAGCGTAAAAACCAACACTCAACTGGTGGTAAAGACCAACAATCAACTGAGCGTAAAGACCAACAATCAACTTGGGGTAAAGACCAACAATCAACTGAGGATAAAGACCAAAAATCAGCTGGAGGTAAGGGCAAACACTCAGCAGGAGGTAAAGACCAACATTCAACTGAGCGTAAAGTCCAACACTCAACTGGTGGTAAAGACCAACAATCAACTGAGCGTAAAGACCAACAATCAACTAGGGGTAAAGACCAACAATCAACTGAGGGTAAAGACCAACAATCAACTGGAGGTAAGGACAAACAATCAACTGTAGTTAAAGACCAACAATCAACTGGTGGTAAAGACCAACATTCAACTGGAGGTAAAGACCAACAATCAACTGGAGCTGAAGACCAACAATCAACTGGGGTAATGACCTACAATCAACTGGGGGTAAATAACAAAAATCAACTGGGGTAAAGACCAACAATCAACTGGAGGTAAGGACAAACAATCAACTGTAGGTAAAGACCAACAATCAACTGTAGGTAAAGACCAACAATCAACTTGGGGAAAGACCAACAATCAACTGTAGGTAAAGACCAACAATCAACTGGGGTAAAGACCAACAATCAACAGAGGGTAAAGACCAACAATCAACTGGAGGTAAGGACAAACAATCAACTGTAGGTAAAGACCAGCAATCAACTGGTGGCAAAGACCAACAATCAACTGGAGGTAAAGACCAACAATCAACTGGAGGTAAAGACCAACAATCAACTGGGGTAATGACCTACAATCAACTGGCGGTAAAGAAAAACAATAAAATGGGGTAAAGACCAACAATTAACTGGATGTAATGTTCAACAATCAACTTGGGGTAACGACGAACAATCATTGCGGGTAAAGACCAACAATCAACTGGGGGTAAAGACCAACAATCAACTGGAATTAAAGACCAACAATCCCCTGGTGGTAAAGATCAACAATCAACAGGAGGAAAAGACCAACAATCAACAGGAGGTAAAGACCAACAATCAATTGGGGGTAAAGACCAACAATCACACAATCAACTGGGGGTAAAGACCAACAATCAACTGGAGGTAAAGACCAACAATCAACAGGAAGTAAAGACCAACAATCAACAGGAGGTAAAGACCAACAATCAACAGGAAGTAAAGACCAACAATCAACAGGACGCAAAGACCAACACTCAACTGGTGGTAAAGACATACAATCAACTGAACGTAAAAACCAACACTCAACTGGTGGTAAAGACCAACAATCAACAGAGCGTAAAGTCCAACACTCAACTGGTGGTAAAGACCAACAATCAACTGAGCGAAAAGACCAACAATCAACTGGGGGTAAAGACCAACAATCAACTGTAGGTAAAGACCAACAATCAACTGGGGTAAAGACCAACAATCAACTGGAGGTAAGGACAAACAATCAACTGTAGGTAAAGACCAACAATCAACAGGATGTAAAGACCAACAATCTACAGGAGGTAAAGACCAACAATCAACAGGAGGTGTAGACCAACAATCAATTGGGGGTAAAGACCAACAATCACACAATCAACTGGTGGTAAAGACCAACAATCCACTGGAGGTAAAGACCAACAATCAACAGGAGGTAAAGACCAACAATCAACAGGAGGTAAAGACCAACAATCAACAGGAGGTAAAGACCAACAATCAACAGGAGGAGAAGACCAACAATCAACAGGAGGTAAAGACCAACAATCAACAGGAAGTAAATACCAACAATCAACAGGAAGTAAAGACTAACAAATAACTGGTGGTAAAGACCAACGATCAACTTGAGGTAAAGACCAACAATCAACTGGAGGTAAAGACCAACAATCAACAGGAGGTAAAGACCAACACTCAACAGGAGGTAAAGACCAACAATCAATTGGGGGTAAAGACCAACAATCACACAATCAACTGGTGGTAAAGACCAACAATCAAATGGAGTTAAAGACCAACAATCAACAGGATGTAAAGACCAACAATCAACAGGAAGTAAAGACCAACAATCAACAGGACATAAAGACCAACACTCAACTGGTGGTAAAGACCAACAATCAACTGAGCGTAAAAACCAACACTCAACTGGTGGTAAAGACCAACAATCAACTGAGCGTAAAGACCAACAATCAACTTGGGGTAAAGACCAACAATCAACTGAGGATAAAGACCAAAAATCAGCTGGAGGTAAGGACAAACACTCAGCAGGAGGTAAAGACCAACATTCAACTGAGCGTAAAGTCCAACACTCAACTGGTGGTAAAGACCAACAATCAACTGAGCTTAAAGACCAACAATCAACTAGGGGTAAAGACCAACAATCAACTGAGGGTAAAGACCAACAATCAACAGTAGGTGAAGACCAACAATCAATTGGGGGTAAAGACCAACAATCACACAATCAACTGGTGGTAAAGACCAACAATCAACTGGAGGTAAAGACCAACAATCAACAGGAAGTAAATACCAACAATCAACAGGAGGTAAAGACCAACAATCAACAGGAAGTAAAGACCAACAATCAACAGGAGGTAAAGACCAACAATCAACAGGAAGTAAATACCAACAATCAACAGGAAGTAAAGACTAACAATCAACTGGTGGTAAAGACCAACGATCAACTGGAGGTAAAGACCAACAATCAACTGGAGGTAAAGACCAACAATCAACAGGAGGTAAAGACCAACACTCAACAGGAGGTAAAGACCAACAATCAATTGGGGGTAAAGACCAACAATCACACAATCAACTGGTGGTAAAGACCAACACTCAAATGGAGTTAAAGACCAACAATCAACAGGAAGTAAAGACCAACAATCAACAGGAGGTAAAGACCAACAATTAACAGGAAGTAAAGACCAACAATCAACAGGACATAAAGTCCAACACTCAACTGGTGGTAAAGACCAACAATCAACTGAGCGTAAAAACCAACACTCAACTGGTGGTAAAGACCAACAATCAACTGAGCGTAAAGAGCAACAATCAACTTGGGGTAAAGACCAACAATCAACTGAGGATAAAGACCAAAATTCGGCTGGAGGTAAGGACAAACACTCAGCAGGAGGTAAAGACCAACATTCAACTGAGCGTAAAGTCCAACACTCAACTGGTGGGAAAGACCAACAATCAACTGAGCGTAAAGACCAACAATCAACTAGGGGTAAAGACCAACAATCAACTGAGGGTAAAGACCAACAATCAACTGGAGGTAAGGACAAACAATCAACTGTATGTAAAGACCAACAATCAACTGGTGGTAAAGACCAACACTCAACTGGAGGTAAAGACCAACAATCAACTGGAGCTGAAGACCAACAATCAACTGGGGTAATGACCTACAATCAACTGGGGGTAAATAACAAAAATCAACTGGGGTAAAGACCAACAATCAACTGGAGGTAAGGACAAACAATCAACTGTAGGTAAAGACCAACAATCAACTGTAGGTAAAGACCAACAATCAACTGAGGGAAAGACCAACAATCAACTTGGGTAAAGACCAACAATCAACAGAGGGTAAAGACCAACAATCAACTGGAGGTAAGGACAAACAATCAACTGTAGGTAAAGACCAGCAATCAACTGGTGGCAAAGACCAACAATCAACTGGAGGTAAAGACCAACAATCAACTGGAGGTAAAGACCAACAATCAACTGGGGTAATGACCTACAATCAACTGGCGGTAAAGAAAAACAATAAAATGGGGTAAAGACCAACAATTAACTGGATGTAATGTTCAACAATCAACTTGGGGTAACGACGAACAATCATTGCGGGTAAAGACCAACAATCAACTGGGGGTAAAGACCAACAATCAACTGGAATTAAAGACCAACAATCCCCTGGTGGTAAAGATCAACAATCAACAGGAGGAAAAGACCAACAATCAACAGGAGGTAAAGACCAACAATCAATTGGGGGTAAAGACCAACAATCACACAATCAACTGGGGGTAAAGACCAACAATCAACTGGAGGTAAAGACCAACAATCAACAGGAAGTAAAGACCAACAATCAACAGGAGGTAAAGACCAACAATCAACAGGAAGTAAAGACCAACAATCAACAGGACGTAAAGACCAACACTCAACTGGTGGTAAAGACATACAATCAACTGAACGTAAAAACCAACACTCAACTGGTGGTAAAGACCAACAATCAACTGAGCTTAAAGACCAACAATCTACTGCGGGTAAAGACCAACAATCCACTGAGGATAAAGAACAAAAATCAACTGGAGGTAAGGAAAAACACTCAACAGGAGGTAAAGACCAACAATCAACAGAGCGTAAAGTCCAACACTCAACTGGTGGTAAAGACCAACAATCAACTGAGCGAAAAGACCAACAATCAACTGGGGGTAAAGACCAACAATCAACTGTAGGTAAAGACCAACAATCAACTGGGGTAAAGACCAACAATCAACTAGAGGTAAGGACAAACAATCAACTGTAGGTAAAGACCAACAATCAACAGGATGTAAAGACCAACAATCTACAGGAGGTAAAGACCAACAATCAACAGGAGGTAAAGACCAACAATCAACAGGAGGTGTAGACCAACAATCAATTGGGGGTAAAGACCAACAATCACACAATCAACTGGTGGTAAAGACCAACAATCAACTGGAGGTAAAGACCAACACTCAACAGGAGGTAAAGACCAACAATCAACAGGAGGTAAAGACCAACAATCAACAGGAGGAGAAGACCAACAATCAACAGGAGGTAAAGACCAACAATCAACAGGAAGTAAATACCAACAATCAACAGGAAGTAAAGACTAACAAATAACTGGTGGTAAAGACCAACAATCAACTGGAGGTAAAGACCAACAATCAACTGGAGGTAAAGACCAACAATCAACAGGAGGTAAAGACCAACACTCAACAGGAGGTAAAGACCAACAATCAATTGGGGGTAAAGACAAACAATCACACAATCAACTGGTGGTAAAGACCAACAATCAAATGGAGTTAAAGACCAACAATCAACAGGAAGCAAAGACCAACAATCAACAGGATGTAAAGACCAACAATCAACAGGAAGTAAAGACCAACAATCAACAGGACATAAAGACCAACACTCAACTGGTGGTAAAGACCAACAATCATCTGAGCGTAAAAACCAACACTCAACTGGTGGTAAAGACCAACAATCAACTGAGCGTAAAGACCAACAATCAACTTGGGGTAAAGACCAACAATCAACTGAGGATAAAGACCAAAAATCAGCTGGAGGTAAGGACAAACACTCAGCAGGAGGTAAAGACCAACATTCAACTGAGCGTAAAGTCCAACACTCAACTGGTGGTAAAGACCAACAATCAACTGAGCTTAAAGACCAACAATCAACTAGGGGTAAAGACCAACAATCAACTGAGGGTAAAGACCAACAATCAACTGGAGGTAAGGACAAACAATCAACTGTAGGTAAAGACCAACAATCAACTGGTGGTAAAGACCAACATTCAACTGGAGGTAAAGACCAACACTCAACTGGAGTTGAAGACCAACAATCAACTGGGGTAATGACCTACAATCAACTGGGGGTAAATAACAAAAATCAACTGGGGTAAAGACCAACAATCAACTGGAGGTAAGGACAAACAATCAACTGTAGGTAAAGACCAACAATCAACTGTAGGTAAAGACCAACAATCAACTGGGAGAAAGACCAACAATCAACTGTAGGTAAAGACCAACAATCAACTGGGGTAAAGACCAACAATCAACAGAGGGTAAAGACCAACAATCAACTGGAGGTAAGGACAAACAATCAACTGTAGGTAAAGACCAGCAATCAACTGGTGGCAAAGACCAACAATCAACTGGAGGTAAAGACCAACAATCAACTGGAGGTAAAGACCAACAATCAACTGGGGTAATGACCTACAATCAACTGGCGGTAAAGAAAAACAATAAAATGGGGTAAAGACCAACAATTAACTGGATGTAATGTTCAACAATCAACTTGGGGTAACGACGAACAATCATTGCGGGTAAAGACCAACAATCAACTGGGGGTAAAGACCAATAATCAACTGGAAGTAAAGACCAATAATCCCCAGGTGGTAAAGATCAACAATTAACAGGATGTAAAGACCAACAATCAACAGGAGGTAAAGACCAACAATCAATTGGGGGTAAAGACCAACAATCACACAATCAACCTGGGGTAAAGACCAACAATCAACTGGAGGTAAAGACCAACAATCAACAGGAAATAAAGACCAACAATCAACAGGAGGTAAATACCAACAATCAACAGGAAGTAAAGACCAACAATCAACAGGACGTAAAGACCAACACTCAACCGGTGGTAAAGACCAACAATCAACTGAGCGTAAAAACCAACACTCAACTGGTGGTAAAGACCAACAATCAACTGAGCGCAAAGACCAACAATCTACTGCGGGTAAAGACCAACAATCCACTGAGGATAAAGAACAAAAATCAACTGGAGGTAAGGACAAACACTCAACAGGAGGTAAAGACCAACAATCAACAGAGCGTAAAGTCCAACACTCAACTGGTGGTAAAGACCAACAATCAACTGAGCGAAAAGACCAACAATCAACTGGGGGTAAAGACCAACAATCAACTGTAGGCAAAGACCAACAATCAACTGGGGTAAAGACCAACAATCAACTGGAGGTAAGGACAAACAATCAACTGTAGGTAAACACCAACAATCAACTGGTGGTAAAGACCAACACTCAACTGGAGGTAAAGACCAACAATCAACTGGAGGTAAAGACCAACAATCAACTGTAGGTAAAGACCAACAATCAACTGGGGTAAAGACCAACAATCAACTGGGGGTAAAGACCAACAATCAACTGTAGGTAAAGACCAACAATCAACTGGGGGTAAAGACCAACAATCAACTGTGGGTAAAGACCAACGATCAACTGTAGGTAAAGACCAACAATCAACTGTAGGCAAAGACCAACAATCAACTGGAGGTAAGGACAAACAATCAACTGTAGGTAAAGACCAACAATCAACTGGTGGTAAAGACCAACACTCAACTGGAGGTAAAGACCAACAATCAACAGGAGGTAAAATCCAACAATCAATTGGGGGTAAAGACCAACAATCAAACAATCAACTGGTGGTAAAGACCAACAATCAACTGGAGGTAAAGACCAACGATCAACTGGAGGTAAAAACCAACAATCAAACAATCAGTTGGTGGTAAAGACCAGCAATCAACTGGAGGTAAAGACCAACAATCAACAGGAGGTAAAGACCAACAATCAACAGGAGGTAAAGACCAACAATCAACAGGAGGTAATGACCAACAATCAATTGGGGGTAAAGACCAACAATCACAAAATCAACTGGTGGTAAAGACCAACAATCACACAATCAACTGGTGGTAAAGACCAACAATCAACTGGAGGTAAAGACCAACAATCAACAGGAAGTAAAGACCAACAATCAACAGGAGGTAAAGACCAACAATCAACAGGTAGTAAAGACCAACAATCAACAGGACGTAAAGACCAACACTCAACTGGTGGTAAAGACCAACAATCAACTGAGCGTATAGTGCAACACTCAACTGGTGGTAAAGACCAACAATCAACTGAGCGTAAAGACCAACAATCAACTGCGGGTAAAGACCTACAATCCACTGAGGATAAAGACCAAAAATCAACTGGAGGTCAGGACAAACACTCAACAGGAGGTAAAGACCAACAATCAACAGAGCGTAAAGTCCAACACTCAACTGGTGGTAAAGACCAACAATCAACTGAGCGAAAAGACCAACAATCAACTGGGGGTAAAGACCAACAATCAACTGTAGGTAAAGACCAACAATCAACTGGGGTAAAGACCAACAATCAACTGGAAGTAAAGACCAACGATCAACTGTAGGTAAAGACCAACAATCAACTGGTGGTAAAGACCAACGATCAACTGGGGGTAAAAACCAACAATCAAACAATCAAGTGGTGGTAAAGACCAACAATCAACAGGAGGTAAAGATCAACAATCAACAGGAGGTAAAGACCAACAATCAACAGGAGGTAAAGACCAACAATCAACAGGAGGTAAAGACCAACAATCAATTGGGGTTAAAGACCAACAATCACACAATCAACTGGGGGTAAAGACCAACAATCAACTGGAAGTAAAGACCAACAATCAACAGGAAGTAAAGACCAACAATCAACAGGAGGTAAAGACCAACACTCAACTGGTGGTAAAGACCAACAATCAACTGAGCGTAAAGTCCAACACTCAACTGGTGGTAAAGACCACCAATCAACTGAGCGTAAAGACCAACAATCAACTGCGGGTAAAGACCAAAAATCCACTGAGGATAAAGACCAAAAATCAACTGGAGGTAAGGACAAACACTCAACAGGAGGTAAAGACCAACAATCAACAGAGCGTAAAGTCCAACACTCAACTGGTGGTAAAGACCAACAATCAACTGAGCGAAAAGATCAACAATCAACTGGGGGTAAAGACCAACAATCAACTGTAGGTAAAGACCAACAATCAACTGGGGTAAAGACCAACAATCAACTGGAGGTAAAGACCAACGATCAACTGTAGGAAAAGACCAACAATCAACTGTAAGCAAAGACCAACAATCAACTGGGAGTAAAGACCAACAATCAACAGGAGGTAAAGACCAACAATCAATTGTGGGTAAAGATCAACAATCAAACAATCAACTGGTGGTAAAGACCAACGATCAACTGGGGGTAAAAACCAACAATCAAACAATCAAGTGGTGGTAAAGACCAACAATCAACAGGAGGTAAAGATCAACAATCAACAGGAGGTAAAGACCAACAATCAACAGGAGGTAAAGACCAACAATCAACAGGAGGTAAAGACCAACAATCAATTGGAGTTAAAGACCAACAATCACACAATCAATTGGGGGTAAAGACCAACAATCAACTGGAAGTAAAGACCAACAATCAACAGGAAGTAAATACCAACAATCAACAGGAGGTAAAGACCAACACTCAACTGGTGGTAAAGACCAACAATCAACTGAGCGTAAAAACCAACACTCAACTGGTGGTAAAGACCAACAATCAACTGAGCGCAAAGACCAACAATCAACTGCGGGTAAAGACCAACAATCCACTGGAGGTAAGGACAAACACTCAACAGGAGGTAAAGACCAACAATCAACAGAGCGTAAAGTCCAACACTCAACTGGTGGTAAAGACCAACAATCAACTGAGCGAAAAGCCCAATAATCAACTGGGGGCAAAGACCAACAATCAACTGGAGGTAAAGACCAACAATCAACTGGAGGTAATGACAAACAATCAACTGTAGGTAAAGACCAACAATCAACTGGTGGTAAAGACCAACACTCAACTGGAGGTAAAGACCAACAATCAACTGGGGGTAAAGACCAACAATCAACTGTAGGTAAAGATCAACAATCAACTGGGGTAAAGACCAACAATCAACTTGGGGTAAAGACCAACAATCAACTGTAGGTAAAGACCAACAATCAACTGGGGTAAAGACCAACAATCAACTGGAGGTAAAGACCAACGATCAACTGTAGATAAAGACCAACAATCAACTGTAGGCAAAGACCAACAATCAACTGGGAGCAAAGACCAACAATTAACAGGAGGTAAAGACCAACAATCAATTGGGGGTAAAGACCAACAATCAAACAATCAACTGGTGGTGAAGACCAACAATCAACTGGTGGTAAAGACCAACGATCAACTGGGGGTAAAAACCAACAATCAAACAATCAGTTGGTGGTAAAGACCAACAATCAACTGGAGGTAAAGACCAACAATCAACAGGAGGTAAAGACCAACAATCGACAGGAGGTAAAGACCAACAATCAATTGGGGGTAAAGACCAACAATCACACAATCAACTGGAGGTAAAGACCAACAATCAACTGGAGGTAAAGACCAACAATCAACAGGAAGTAAAGACCAACAATCAACAGGAGGTAAAGACCAACAATCAACAGGAGGTAAAGACCAACAATCAATTGGGGGTAAAGACCAACAATCACACAATCAACTGGGGGTAAAGACCAACAATCAACTGGAAGTAAAGACCAACAATCAACAGGAAGTAAAGACCAACAATCAACAGGAGGTAAAGACCAACAATCAACTGGTGGTAAAGACCAACGATCAACTGGGGGTAAAAACCAACAATCAAACAATCAAGTGGTGGTAAAGACCAACAATCCACAGGAGGTAAAGATCAACAATCAACAGGAGGTAAAGACCAACAATCAACAGGAGGTAAAAACCAACAATCAACAGGAGGTAAAGACCAACAATCAATTGGGGTTAAAGACCAACAATCACACAATCAACTGGGGGTAAAGACCAACAATCAACTGGAAGTAAAGACCAACAATCAACAGGAAGTAAAGACCAACAATCAACAGGAGGTAAAGACCAACACTCAACTGGTGGTAAAGACCAACAATCAACTGGGCGTAAAGTCCAACACTCAACTGGTGGTAAAGACCAACAATCAACTGAGCGTAAAGACCAACAATCAACTGCGGGTAAAGACCAACAATCCACTGAGGATAAAGACCAAAAATCAACTGGAGGTAAGGACAAACACTCAACAGGAGGTAAAGACCAACAATCAACAGAGCGTAAAGTCCAACACTCAACTGGTGGTAAAGACCAACAATCAACTGAGCGAAAAGACCAACAATCAACTGGGGGTAAAGACCAACAATCAACTGTAGGTAAAGACCAACAATCAACTGGGGTAAAGACCAACAATCAACTGGAGGTAAAGACCAACGATCAACTGTAGGAAAAGACCAACAATCAACTGTAGGCAAAGACCAACAATCAACTGGGAGTAAAGACCAACAATCAACAGGAGGTAAAGACCAACAATCAATTGTGGGTAAAGATCAACAATCAAACAATCAACTGGTGGTAAAGACCAACGATCAACTGGGGGTAAAAACCAACAATCAAACAATCAAGTGGTGGTAAAGACCAACAATCAACAGGAGGTAAAGATCAACAATCAACAGGAGGTAAAGACCAACAATCAACAGGAGGTAAAGACCAACAATCAACAGGAGGTAAAGACCAACAATCAATTGGAGTTAAAGACCAACAATCACACAATCAACTGGGGGTAAAGACCAACAATCAACTGGAAGTAAAGACCAACAATCAACAGGAAGTAAATACCAACAATCAACAGGAGGTAAAGACCAACAATCAATTGGGGGTAAAGACCAACAATCACACAATCAACAGGAGGTAAAGACCAACACTCAACTGGTGGTAAAGACCAACAATCAACTGAGCGTAAAAACGAACACTCAACTGGTGGTAAAGACCAACAATCAACTGAGCGCAAAGACCAACAATCAACTGCGGGTAAAGACCAACAATCCACTGGAGGTAAGGACAAACACTCAACTGGTGGTAAAGACAAACAATCAACTGAGCGAAAAGCCCAATAATCAACTGGGGGCAAAGACCAACAATCAACTGGAGGTAAAGACCAACAATCAACTGGAGGTAATGACAAACAATCAACTGTAGGTAAAGACCAACAATCAACTGGTGGTAAAGACCAACACTCAACTGGAGGTAAAGACCAACAATCAACTGGAGGTAAAGACCAACAATCAACTGTAGGTAAAGATCAACAATCAACTGGGGTAAAGACCAACAATCAACTGGGGGTAAAGACCAACAATCAACTGTAGGTAAAGACCAACAATCAACTGGGGTAAAGACCAACAATCAACTGGAGGTAAAGACCAACGATCAACTGTAGGTAAAGACCAACAATCAACTGTAGGCAAAGACCAACAATCAACTGGGAGCAAAGACCAACAATTAACAGGAGGTAAAGACCAACAATCAATTGGGGGTAAAGACCAACAATCAAACAATCAACTGGTGGTGAAGACCAACAATCAACTGGTGGTAAAGACCAACGATCAACTGGGGGTAAAAACCAACTATCAAACAATCAGTTGGTGGTAAAGACCAACAATCAACTGGAGGTAAAGACCAACAATCAACAGGAGGTAAAGACCAACAATCGACAGGAGGTAAAGACCAACAATCAATTGGGGGTAAAGACCAACAATCACACAATCAACTGGAGGTAAAGACCAACAATCAACTGGAGGTAAAGACCAACAATCAACAGGAAGTAAAGACCAACAATCAACAGGAGGTAAAGACCAACAATCAACAGGAGGTAAAGACCAACAATCAATTGGGGGTAAAAACCAACAATCAAACAATCAGTTGGTGGTAAAGACCAACAATCAACTGGAGGTAAAGACCAACAATCAACAGGAGGTAAAGACCAACAATCGACAGGTGGTAAAGACCAACAATCAACTGAGCGCAAAGACCAACAATCAACTGCGGGTAAAGACCAACAATCCACTGGAGGTAAGGACAAACACTCAACAGGAGGTAAAGACCAACAATCAACAGAGCGTAAAGTCCAACACTCAACTGGTGGTAAAGACAAACAATCAACTGAGCGAAAAGCCCAATAATCAACTGGGGGCAAAGACCAACAATCAACTGGAGGTAAAGACCAACAATCAACTGGAGGTAATGACAAACAATCAACTGTAGGTAAAGACCAACAATCAACTGGTGGTAAAGACCAACACTCAACTGGAGGTAAAGACCAACAATCAACTGGAGGTAAAGACCAACAATCAACTGTAGGTAAAGATCAACAATCAACTGGGGTAAAGACCAACAATCAACTGGGGGTAAAGACGAACAATCAACTGTAGGTAAAGACCAACAATCAACTGGGGTAAAGACCAACAATCAACTGGAGGTAAAGACCAACGATCAACTGTAGGTAAAGACCAACAATCAACTGTAGGCAAAGACCAACAATCAACTGGGAGCAAAGACCAACAATTAACAGGAGGTAAAGACCAACAATCAATTGGGGGTAAAGACCAACAATCAAACAATCAACTGGTGGTGAAGACCAACAATCAACTGGTGGTAAAGACCAACGATCAACTGGGGGTAAAAACCAACAATCAAACAATCAGTTGGTGGTAAAGACCAACAATCAACTGGAGGTAAAGACCAACAATCAACAGGAGGTAAAGACCAACAATCGACAGGAGGTAAAGACCAACAATCAATTGGGGGTAAAGACCAACAATCACACAATCAACTGGAGGTAAAGACCAACAATCAACTGGATGTAAAGACCAACAATCAACAGGAAGTAAAGACCAACAATCAACAGGAGGTAAAGACCAACAATCAAAAGGAGGTAAAGACCAACAATCAATTGGGGGTAAAGACCAACAATCACACAATCAACTGGGGGTAAAGACCAACAATCAACTGGAAGTAAAGACCAACAATCAACAGGAGGTAAAGACCAACACTCAACTGGTGGTAAAGACCAACAATCAACTGAGCGTAAAAACCAACACTCAACTGGTGGTAAAGACCAACAATCAACTGAGCGCAAAGACCAACAATCAACTGTAGGCAAAGACCAACAATCAACTGAGCGAAAAGACCAACAATCAACTGGGGGTAAAGACCAACAATCAACTGGAGGTAATGAAAAACAATCAACTGTAGGTAAAGACCAACAATCAACCGGTGGTAAAGACCAACACTCAACTGGAGGTAAAGACCAACAATTAACTGGAGGTAAAGACCAACAATCAACTGTAGGTAAAGACCAAAAATCAACTGGGGTAAAGACCAACAATCAACTGGGGGTAAAGACCAACAATCAACTGTAGGCAAAGACCAACAATCAACTGGGGTAAAGACCAACAATCAACTGGGGGTAAAGACCAACGATCAACTGTAGGTAAAGACCAACAATCAACTGTAGGCAAAGACCAACAATCAACTGGGAGTAAAGACCAACAATAAACAGGAGGTAAAGACCAACAATCAATTGGGGGTAAAGACCAACAATCAAACAATCAAATGGTGGTAAAGACCAACGATCAACTGGGGGTAAAAACCAACAATCAAACATTCAGTTGGTGGTAAAGACCATCAATCATCTGGAGGTAAAGACCAACAATCAACAGGAGGTAAAGACCAACAATCAACAGGAGGTAAAGACCAACAATCAACAGGAGGTAAATACCAACAATCAACAGGAGGTAAAGACCAACAATCACACAATCAACTGGGGATAAAGACCAACAATCAACTGGAGGTAACGACCAACAATCAACAGGAAGTAAAGACCAACAATCAACAGGAGGTAAAGACCAACAATCAACAGGACGTAAAGACCAACACTCAACTGGTGGCAAAGACCAACAATCAACTGAGCGTAAAGTCCAACACTCAACTGTTGGTAAAGACCAACAATCAACTGAGCGCAAAGACCAACAATCAACAGGAGGTAAAGACCAACAATCAATTGGAGTTAAAGACCAACAATCACACAATCAATTGGGGGTAAAGACCAACAATCAACTGGAAATAAAGACCAACAATCAACAGGAAGTAAAGACCAACAATCAACAGGAGGTAAAGACCAACACTCAACTGGTGGTAAAGACCAACAATCAACTGAGCGTAAAAACCAACACTCAACTGGTGGTAAAGACCAACAATCAACTGAGCGCAAAGACCAACAATCAACTGCGGGTAAAGACCAACAATCCACTGGAGGTAAGGACAAACACTCAACAGGAGGTAAAGACCAACAATCAACAGAGCGTAAAGTCCAACACTCAACTGGTGGTAAAGACCAACAATCAACTGAGCGAAAAGCCCAATAATCAACTGGGGGCAAAGACCAACAATCAACTGGAGGTAAAGACCAACAATCAACTGGAGGTAATGACAAACAATCAACTGTAGGCAAAGACCAACAATCAACTGGTGGTAAAGACCAACACTCAACTGGAGGTAAAGACCAACAATCAACTGGGGGTAAAGACCAACAATCAACTGTAGGTAAAGATCAACAATCAACTGGGGTAAAGACCAACAATCAACTTGGGGTAAAGACCAACAATCAACTGTAGGTAAAGACCAACAATCAACTGGGGTAAAGACCAACAATCAACTGGAGGTAAAGACCAACGATCAACTGTAGATAAAGACCAACAATCAACTGTAGGCAAAGACCAACAATCAACTGGGAGCAAAGACCAACAATTAACAGGAGGTAAAGACCAACAATCAATTGGGGGTAAAGACCAACAATCAAACAATCAACTGGTGGTGAAGACCAACAATCATCTGGTGGTAAAGACCAACGATCAACTGGGGGTAAAAACCAACAATCAAACAATCAGTTGGTGGTAAAGACCAACAATCAACTGGAGGTAAAGACCAACAATCAACAGGAGGTAAAGACCAACAATCGACAGGAGGTAAAGACCAACAATCAATTGGGGGTAAAGACCAACAATCACACAATCAACTGGAGGTAAAGACCAACAATCAACTGGAGGTAAAGACCAACAATCAACAGGAAGTAAAGACCAACAATCAACAGGAGGTAAAGACCAACAATCAACAGGAGGTAAAGACCAACAATCAATTGGGGGTAAAGACCAACAATCAAACAATCAACTGGGGGTAAAGACCAACAATCAACTGGAAGTAAAGACCAACAATCAACAGGAAGTAAAGACCCACAATCAACAGGAGGTAAAGACCAACAATCAACTGGTGGTAAAGACCAACGATCAACTGGGGGTAAAAACCAACAATCAAACAATCAAGTGGTGGTAAAGACCAACAATCAACAGGAGGTAAAGATCAACAATCAACAGGAGGTAAAGACCAACAATCAACAGGAGGTAAAAACCAACAATCAACAGGAGGTAAAGACCAACAATCAATTGGGGTTAAAGACCAACAATCACACAATCAACTGGGGGTAAAGACCAACAATCAACTGGAAGTAAAGACCAACAATCAACAGGAAGTAAAGACCAACAATCAACAGGAGGTAAAGACCAACACTCAACTGGTGGTAAAGACCAACAATCAACTGGGCGTAAAGTCCAACACTCAACTGGTGGTAAAGACCAACAATCAACTGAGCGTAAAGACCAACAATCAACTGCGGGTAAAGACCAACAATCCACTGAGGATAAAGACCAAAAATCAACTGGAGGTAAGGACAAACACTCAACAGGAGGTAAAGACCAACAATCAACAGAGCGTAAAGTCCAACACTCAACTGGTGGTAAAGACCAACAATCAACTGAGCGAAAAGACCAACAATCAACTGGGGGTAAAGACCAACAATCAACTGTAGGTAAAGACCAACAATCAACTGGGGTAAAGACCAACAATCAACTGGAGGTAAAGACCAACGATCAACTGTAGGAAAAGACCAACAATCAACTGTAGGCAAAGACCAACAATCAACTGGGAGTAAAGACCAACAATCAACAGGAGGTAAAGACCAACAATCAATTGTGGGTAAAGATCAACAATCAAACAATCAACTGGTGGTAAAGACCAACGATCAACTGGGGGTAAAAACCAACAATCAAACAATCAAGTGGTGGTAAAGACCAACAATCAACAGGAGGTAAAGATCAACAATCAACAGGAGGTAAAGACCAACAATCAACAGGAGGTAAAGACCAACAATCAACAGGAGGTAAAGACCAACAATCAATTGGAGTTAAAGACCAACAATCACACAATCAACTGGGGGTAAAGACCAACAATCAACTGGAAGTAAAGACCAACAATCAACAGGAAGTAAATACCAACAATCAACAGGAGGTAAAGACCAACAATCAATTGGGGGTAAAGACCAACAATCAACTGAGCGTAAAAACCAACACTCAACTGGTGGTAAAGACCAACAATCAACTGAGCGCAAAGACCAACAATCAACTGCGGGTAAAGACCAACAATCCACTGGAAGTAAGGACAAACACTCAACTGGTGGTAAAGACAAACAATCAACTGAGCGAAAAGCCCAATAATCAACTGGGGGCAAAGACCAACAATCAACTGGAGGTAAAGACCAACAATCAACTGGAGGTAATGACAAACAATCAACTGTAGGTAAAGACCAACAATCAACTGGTGGTAAAGACCAACACTCAACTGGAGGTAAAGACCAACAATCAACTGGAGGTAAAGACCAACAATCAACTGTAGGTAAAGATCAACAATCAACTGGGGTAAAGACCAACAATCAACTGGGGGTAAAGACCAACAATCAACTGTAGGTAAAGACCAACAATCAACTGGGGTAAAGACCAACAATCAACTGGAGGTAAAGACCAACGATCAACTGTAGGTAAAGACCAACAATCAACTGTAGGCAAAGACCAACAATCAACTGGGAGCAAAGACCAACAATTAACAGGAGGTAAAGACCAACAATCAATTGGGGGTAAAGACCAACAATCAAACAATCAACTGGTGGTGAAGACCAACAATCAACTGGTGGTAAAGACCAACGATCAACTGGGGGTAAAAACCAACTATCAAACAATCAGTTGGTGGTAAAGACCAACAATCAACTGGAGGTAAAGACCAACAATCAACAGGAGGTAAAGACCAACAATCGACAGGAGGTAAAGACCAACAATCAATTGGGGGTAAAGACCAACAATCACACAATCAACTGGAGGTAAAGACCAACAATCAACTGGAGGTAAAGACCAACAATCAACAGGAAGTAAAGACCAACAATCAACAGGAGGTAAAGACCAACAATCAACAGGAGGTAAAGACCAACAATCAATTGGGGGTAAAAACCAACAATCAAACAATCAGTTGGTGGTAAAGACCAACAATCAACTGGAGGTAAAGACCAACAATCAACAGGAGGTAAAGACCAACAATCGACAGGTGGTAAAGACCAACAATCAACTGAGCGCAAAGACCAACAATCAACTGCGGGTAAAGACCAACAATCCACTGGAGGTAAGGACAAACACTCAACAGGAGGTAAAGACCAACAATCAACAGAGCGTAAAGTCCAACACTCAACTGGTGGTAAAGACAAACAATCAACTGAGCGAAAAGCCCAATAATCAACTGGGGGCAAAGACCAACAATCAACTGGAGGTAAAGACCAACAATCAACTGGAGGTAATGACAAACAATCAACTGTAGGTAAAGACCAACAATCAACTGGTGGTAAAGACCAACACTCAACTGGAGGTAAAGACCAACAATCAACTGGAGGTAAAGACCAACAATCAACTGTAGGTAAAGATCAACAATCAACTGGGGTAAAGACCAACAATCAACTGGGGGTAAAGACGAACAATCAACTGTAGGTAAAGACCAACAATCAACTGGGGTAAAGACCAACAATCAACTGGAGGTAAAGACCAACGATCAACTGTAGGTAAAGACCAACAATCAACTGTAGGCAAAGACCAACAATCAACTGGGAGCAAAGACCAACAATTAACAGGAGGTAAAGACCAACAATCAATTGGGGGTAAAGACCAACAATCAAACAATCAACTGGTGGTGAAGACCAACAATCAACTGGTGGTAAAGACCAACGATCAACTGGGGGTAAAAACCAACAATCAAACAATCAGTTGGTGGTAAAGACCAACAATCAACTGGAGGTAAAGACCAACAATCAACAGGAGGTAAAGACCAACAATCGACAGGAGGTAAAGACCAACAATCAATTGGGGGTAAAGACCAACAATCACACAATCAACTGGAGGTAAAGACCAACAATCAACTGGATGTAAAGACCAACAATCAACAGGAAGTAAAGACCAACAATCAACAGGAGGTAAAGACCAACAATCAAAAGGAGGTAAAGACCAACAATCAATTGGGGGTAAAGACCAACAATCACACAATCAACTGGGGGTAAAGACCAACAATCAACTGGAAGTAAAGACCAACAATCAACAGGAGGTAAAGACCAACACTCAACTGGTGGTAAAGACCAACAATCAACTGAGCGTAAAAACCAACACTCAACTGGTGGTAAAGACCAACAATCAACTGAGCGCAAAGACCAACAATCAACTGTAGGCAAAGACCAACAATCAACTGAGCGAAAAGACCAACAATCAACTGGGGGTAAAGACCAACAATCAACTGGAGGTAATGAAAAACAATCAACTGTAGGTAAAGACCAACAATCAACCGGTGGTAAAGACCAACACTCAACTGGAGGTAAAGACCAACAATTAACTGGAGGTAAAGACCAACAATCAACTGTAGGTAAAGACCAAAAATCAACTGGGGTAAAGACCAACAATCAACTGGGGGTAAAGACCAACAATCAACTGTAGGTAAAGACCAACAATCAACTGGGGTAAAGACCAACAATCAACTGGGGGTAAAGACCAACGATCAACTGTAGGTAAAGACCAACAATCAACTGTAGGCAAAGACCAACAATCAACTGGGAGTAAAGACCAACAATAAACAGGAGGTAAAGACCAACAATCAATTGGGGGTAAAGACCAACAATCAAACAATCAAATGGTGGTAAAGACCAACGATCAACTGGGGGTAAAAATCAACAATCAAACATTCAGTTGGTGGTAAAGACCATCAATCATCTGGAGGTAAAGACCAACAATCAACAGGAGGTAAAGACCAACAATCAACAGGAGGTAAAGACCAACAATCAACAGGAGGTAAATACCAACAATCAACAGGAGGTAAAGACCAACAATCACACAATCAACTGGGGATAAAGACCAACAATCAACTGGAGGTAACGACCAACAATCAACAGGAAGTAAAGACCAACAATCAACAGGAGGTAAAGACCAACAATCAACAGGACGTAAAGACCAACACTCAACTGGTGGCAAAGACCAACAATCAACTGAGCGTAAAGTCCAACACTCAACTGTTGGTAAAGACCAACAATCAACTGAGCGCAAAGACCAACAATCAACTGGGGGTAAAGACCAACAATCAATTGGGGGTAAAGACCAACAATCACACAATCAACTGGGGGTAAAGACCAACAATCAACTGGAAGTAAAGACCAACAATCAACAGGAAGTAAAGACCAACAATCAACAGGAGGCAAAGACCAACACTCAACTGGTGGTAAATACCAACAATCAACTGAGCGTAAAAACCAACACTCAACTGGTGGTAAAGACCAACAATCAACTGAGCGCAAAGACCAACAATCAACTGCGGGTAAAGACCAACAATCCACTGGAGGTAAGGACAAACACTCAACAGAAGGTAAAGACCAACAATCAACAGAGCGTAAAGTCCAACACTCAACTGGTGGTAAAGACCAACAATCAACTGAGAGAAAAGCCCAATAATCAACTGGGGGTAAAGACCAATAATCAACTGGAGGTAAAGACCAACAATCAACTGGAGGTAATGACAAACAATCAACTGAGCGAAAAGACCAACAATCAACTGGGAGTAAAGACCAACAATCAACTGGAGGTAAAGACCAACAATCAACTGGAGGTAATGACAAACAATCAACTGTAGGTAAAGACCAACAATCAACTGGTGGTAAAGACCAACACTCAACTGGAGGTAAAGACCAACAATTGACTGGAGGTAAAGACCAACAATCAACTGTAGGTAAAGACCAAAAATCAACTGGGGTAAAGACCAACAATCAAATGGGGGTAAAGACCAACAATCAACTGTAGGTAAAGACCAACAATCAACTGGGGTAAAGACCAACAATCAACTGTAGGCAAAGACCAACAATCAACTGGGAGTAAAGACCAACAATCAACAGGAGGTAAAGACAAACAATCAATTGGGGGTAAAGACCAACAATCAAAAAATCAACTGGTGGTAAAGACCAACGATCAACTGGGGGTAAAAACCAACAATCAAACAATCAGTTGGTGGTAAAGACCAACAATCAACTGGAGGTAAAGACCAACAATCAACTGGAGGTAAAGACCAACAATCAACAGGAAGTAAAGACCAACAATCAACAGGACGTAAAGACCAACACTCAACTGGTGGCAAATACCAACAATCAACTGAGCGTAAAGTCCAACACTCAACTGGTGGTAAAGACCAACAATCAACTGAGCGCAAAGACCAACAATCAACTGGGGGTAAAGACCAACAATCAATTAGGGGTAAAGACCAACAATCACAAAATCAACTGGGGGTAAAGACCAACAATCAACTGGAAGTAAAGACCAACAATCAACAGGAAGTAAAGACCAACAATCAACTGGAGGTAAAGACCAACACTCAACTGGTGGTAAAGACCAACAATCAACTGAGCGTAAAAACCAACACTCAACTGGTGGTAAAGACCAACAATCAACTGAGCGCAAAGACCAACAATCAACTGCGGGTAAAGACCAACAATCCACTGGAGGTAAGGACAAACACTCAACAGGAGGTAAAGACCAACAATCAACAGAGCGTAAAGTCCAACACTCAACTGGTGGTAAAGACCAACAATCAACTGAGCGAAAAGCCCAATAATCAACTGGGGGTAAAGACCAATAATCAACTGGAGGTAAAGACCAACAATCAACTGGAGGTAATGACAAACAATCAACTGAGCGAAAAGACCAACAATCAACTGGAGGTAAAGACCAACAATCAACTGGAGGTAATGACAAACAATCAACTGTAGGTAAAGACCAACAATCAACTGGTGGTAAAGACCAACACTCAACTGGAGGTAAAGACCAACAATTAACTGGAGGTAAAGACCAACAATCAACTGTAGGTAAAGACCAAAAATCAACTGGGGTAAAGACCAACAATCAACTGGGGGTAAAGACCAACAATCAACTGTAGGTAAAGACCAACAATCAACTGGGGTAAAGACCAACAATCAACTGGGGGTAAAGACCAACGATCAACTGTAGGTAAAGACCAACAATCAACTGTAGGCAAAGACCAACAATCAACTGGGAGTAAAGACCAACAATCAACAGGAGGTAAAGACCAACAATCAATTGGGGGTAAAGACCAACAATCAAAAAATCAACTGGTGGTAAAGACCAACGATCAACTGGGGGTAAAAACCAACAATCAAACAATCAGTTGGTGGTAAAGACCAACAATCAACTGGAGGTAAAGACCAACAATCAACAGGAGGTAAAGACCAACAATCAACAGGAGGTAAAGACCAACAATCAACAGGAGGTAAAGACCAACAATCAACAGGAGGTAAAGACCAACAATCAACAGGAGGTAAAGACCAACAATCAACAGGAGGTAAATACCAACAATCAACAGGAGGTAAAGACCAACAATCACACAATCAACTGGGGATAAAGACCAACAATCAACTGGAGGTAAAGACCAACAATCAACAGGAAGTAAAGACCAACAATCAACAGGAGGTAAAGACCAACAATCAACAGGACGTAAAGACCAACACTCAACTGGTGGCAAAGACCAACAATCAACTGAGCGTAAAGTCCAACACTCAACTGGTGGTAAAGACAAACAATCAACTGAGCGCAAAGACCAACAATCAACTGGGGGTAAAGACCAACAATCACACAATCAACTGGGGGTAAAGACCAACAATCAACTGGAAGTAAAGACCAACAATCAAAAGGAAGTAAAGACCAACAATCAACAGGAGGTAAAGACCAACACTCAACTGGTGGTAAAGACCAACAATCAACTGAGCGTAAAAACCAACACTCAACTGGTGGTAAAGACCAACAATCAAATGAGCGCAAAGACCAACAATCAACTGCGGGTAAAGACCAACAATCCACTGGCGGTAAGGACAAACACTCAACAGGAGGTAAAGACCAACAATCAACAGAGCGTAAAGTCCAACACTCAACTGGTGGTAAAGACCAACAATCAACTGAGCGAAAATCCCAATAATCAACTGGGGGTAAAGACCAATAATCAACTGGAGGTAAAGACCAACAATCAACTGGAGGTAATGACAAACAATCAACTGTAGGTAAAGACCAACAATCAACTGGTGGTAAAGACCAACACTCAACTGGAGGTAAAGACCAACAATCAACTGGAGGTAAAGACCAACAATCAACTGAAGGTAAAGATCAACAATCAACTGGGGTAAAGACCAACAATCAACTGGGGGTAAAGACCAACAATCAACTGTAGGTAAAGACCAACAATCAACTGTAGGTAAAGACCAACAATCAACTGGAGGTAAAGACCAACGATCAACTGTAGGTAAAGACCAACAATCAACTGTAGGCAAAGACCAACAATCAACTGGGAGCAAAGACCAACAATCAACAGGAGGTAAAGACCAACAATCAATTGGGGTAAAAACCAACAATCAAACAATCAACTGGTGGTGAAGACCAACAATCAACTGGTGGTAAAGACCAACGATCAACTGGGGGTAAAAACCAACAATCAAACAATCAGTTGGTGGTAAAGACCAACAATCAACTGGAGGTAAAGACCAACTATCAACAGGAGGTAAAGACCAACAATCAACAGGAGGTAAAGACCAACAATCAACAGGAGGTAAAGACCAACAATCAATTGGGGGTAAAGACCAACAATCACACAGTCAACTGGGGGTAAAGACCAACAATCAACTGGAGGTAAAGACCAACAATCAACAGGAAGTAAAGACCAACAATCAACAGGAGGTAAAGACCAACAATCAACAGGAGGTAAAGACCAACATTCAATTGGGGGTAAAGACCAACAATCACACAATAAACTGGGGGTAAAGACCAACAATCAACTGGAAGTAAAGACCAGCAATCAACAGGAAGTAAAGACCAACAATCAACAGGAGGTAAAGACCAACACTCAACTGGTGGTAAAGACCAACAATCAACTGAGCGTAAAAACCAACACTCAACTGGTGGTAAAGACCAACAATCAACTGAGCGCAAAGACCAACAATCAACTGCGGGTAAAGACCAACAATCCACTGAGGATAAAGACCAAAAATCAAGTGGAGGTAAGGACAAACACTCAACAGGAGGTAAAGACCAACAATCAACAGAGCGTAAAGTCCAACATTCAACTGGTGGTAAAGACCAACAATCAACTGAGCGAAAAGACCAACAATCAACTGGGGGTAAAGACCAACAATCAACTGGAGGTAAAGACCAACAATCAACTGGAGGTAATGAAAAACAATCAACTGAAGGTAAAGACCAACAAACAACTGGTGGTAAAGACAAACACTCAATTGGAGGTAAAGACCAACAATTAACTGGAGGTAAAGACCAACAATCAACTGTAGATAAAGACCAAAAATCAACTGGGATAAAGACCAACAATCAACTGGGGGTAAAGACCAACAATCAACTGTAGGTAAAGACCAACAATCAACTGGGGGTAAAGACCAACGATCAACTGTAGGTAAAGACCAACAATCAACTGTAGGCAAAGACCAACAATCAACTGGGAGTAAAGACCAACAATCAACAGGAGGTAAAGACCAACAATCAATTGGGGGTAAAGACCAACAATCAAACAATCAACTGGTGGTAAAGACCAACGATCAACTGGGGGTAAAAACCAACAATCAAACAATCAGTTGGTGGTAAAGACCAACAATCAACTGGAGGTAAAGACCAACAATCAACAGGAGGTAAAGACCAACAATCAACAGGAGGTAAAGACCAACAATCAACAGGAGGTAAAGACCAACAATCAACAGGAGGTAAAGACCAACAATCACACAATCAACTGGGGATAAAGACCAACAATCAACTGGAGGTAAAGACCAACAATCAACAGGAAGTAAAGACCAACAATCAACAGGAGGTAAAGACCAACAATCAACAGGACGTAAAGACCAACACTCAACTGGTGGCAAAGACCAACAATCAACTGGTGGTAAAGTCCAACACTCAAATGGTGGTAAAGACCAACAATCAACTGAGGGTAAAGACCAACAATCAACTGGAGGTGAGGACAAACAATCAACTGTAGGTAAAGACAAACAATCAACTGGTGGTAAAGACCAACACTCAGCTGGAGGTAAAGACCAACAATCAACTGGAGGTAAAGACCAACAATCAACTGGGGTAATGACCTACAATCAACTGGGGGTAAATAACAACAATCAACTGGGGTAAAGACCAATAATCAACTGGAGGTAAGGACAAACAATCAACTGTTGGTAAAGACCAACAATCAACTGTAGGTAAAGACCAACAATCAACTGGGGTAAAGACCAACAATCAACTGGGGGGAAAGACCAACAATCAACTGTAGGTAAAGACCAACAATCAACTGGGGTAAAGACCAACAATCAACTGAGGGTAAAGACCAACAATCAACTGGAGGTAAAGACCAACAATCAACTGGAGGTAAAGACCAACAATCAACAGGAGGTAAAAACCAACAATCAACAGGAGGTAAAGACCAACAATCAATTGGGTGTAAAGACCAATAATCACACAATCAACTGGGGGTAAAGACCAACAATCAACTGGAGGTAAAGACCAACAATCAACAGAAGTAAAGACCAACAATCAACAGGGGGTAAAGACCAACAATCAACAGGAAGTAAAGAACAACAATCAACAGGACGTAAAGACCAACACTCAACTGGTGGTAAAGACCAACAATCAACTGAGCGTAAAAACCAACACTCAACTGGTGGTAAAGACCAACAATCAACTGAGCGTAAAGACCAACAATCATCTGCGGGTAAAGACCAACAATCCACTGAGGATAAAGACCAAAAATTAACTGGAGGTAAGGACAAACACTCAACAGGAGGTAAAGACAAACAATCAACTGAGCGTAAAGTCCAACGCTCAACTGGTGGTAAAGACCAACAATCAACTGGGGGTAAAGACCAACAATCAACTGAGGGTAAAGACCAACAATGAACTGGAGGTAAGGACAAACAATCAACTGTTGGTAAAGACAAACAATCAACTGGTGGTAAAGACCAACACTAAACTGGAGGTAAAGACCAACAATCAACTGGAGGTAAAGACCAACAATCAACTGGGGTAATGACCTACAATCAACTGGGGGTAAATAACAACAATCAACTGGAGGTAAGGACAAACAATCAACTGTTGGTAAAGACCAACAATCAACTGTAGGTAAAGACAAACAATCAACTGGGGGGAAAGACCAACAATCAACTGTAGGTAAAGACCAACAATCAACTGGGGTAAAGACCAACAATCAACTGGGGGTAAAGACCAACAATCAACTGGACGTAAGGACAAACAATCAACTGTAGGTAAATACCAGCAATCAACTGGTGGCAAAGACCAACAATCAACTGGAGGTAAAGACCAACAAGCAACTGGAGGTAAAGACCAACAATCAACTGGGGTAATAACATACAATCAACTGGGGGTAAAGAACAACAATCAACTGGGGTAAAGACCAACAATTAACTGGATGTAAGGACAAACATTCAACTGTGGATAAAGACCAACAATAAACTGTAGGTAAAGACCAACAATCAACTGGGGGCAAAGACCAACAATCAACTGTAGGCAAAGACCAACAATCAACTGTAGGTAAAGACCAACAATCAACTGTAGGCAAAGACCAACAATCAACTGGGAGTAAAGACCAACAATCAACAGGAGGTAAAGACCAACAATCAATTGGGGCTAAAGACCAACAATCAAACAATCAACTGGTGGTAAAGACCAACGATCAACTGGGGGTAAAAATCAACAATCAAGCAATCAGTTGGTGGTAAAGACCAACAATCAACTGGAGGTAAAGACCAACAATCAACAGGAGGTAAAGACCAACAATCAATAGGAGGTAAAGACCAACAATCAACAGGAGGTAAAGACCAACAATCAACAGGAGGTAAAGACCAACAATCACACAATCAACTGGGGATAAAGACCAACAATCAACTGGAGGTAAAGACCAACAATCAACAGGAAGCAAAGACCTACACTCAACAGGAGGTAAACACCAACAATCAACAGGACGTAAAGACCTACACTCAACTGGTGGTAAAGACCAACAATCAACTGAGCGCAAAGACCAACAATCAACTGGGGGTAAAGACCAACAATCAACTGAGGGTAAGGACCAACAATCAACTGGAGGTGAGGACAAACAATCAACTGTAGGTAAAGACAAACAATAAACTGGTGGTAAAGACCAACACTCAGCTGGAGGTAAAGACCAACAATCAACTGGAGGTAAAGACCAACAATCAACTGGGGTAATGACCTACAATCAACTGGGTGTAAATAACAACAATCAACTGGGGTAAAGACCAACAATCAACTGGAGGTAAGGACAAACAATCAACTGTTGGTAAAGACCAACAATCAACTGTAGGTAAAGACCAACAATCAACTGGGGTAAAGACCAACAATCAACTGGGGGGAAAGACCAACAATCAACTGTAGGTAAAGACCAACAATCAACTGGGGTAAAGACCAACAATCAACTGAGGGTAAAGACCAACAATCAACTGGAGGTAAAGACCAACAATCAACTGGGGTAAAGACCAACAATCAACTGAGCGCAAAGACCAACAATCAACTGCGGGTAAAGACCAACAATCCACTGAGGATAAAGACCAAAAATCAAGTGGAGGTAAGGACAAACACTCAACAGGAGGTAAAGACCAACAATCAACAGAGCGTAAAGTCCAACATTCAACTGGTGGTAAAGACCAACAATCAACTGAGCGAAAAGACCAACAATCAACTGGGGGTAAAGACCAACAATCAACTGGAGGTAAAGACCAACAATCAACTGGAGGTAATGAAAAACAATCAACTGTAGGTAAAGACCAACAAACAACTGGTGGTAAAGACAAACACTCAATTGGAGGTAAAGACCAACAATTAACTGGAGGTAAAGACCAACAATCAACTGTAGGTAAAGACCAAAAATCAACTGGGATAAAGACCAACAATCAACTGGGGGTAAAGACCAACAATCAACTGTAGGTAAAGACCAACAATCAACTGGGGGTAAAGACCAACGATCAACTGTAGGTAAAGACCAACAATCAACTGTAGGCAAAGACCAACAATCAACTGGGAGTAAAGACCAACAATCAACAGGAGGTAAAGACCAACAATCAATTGGGGGTAAAGACCAACAATCAAACAATCAACTGGTGGTAAAGACCAACGATCAACTGGGGGTAAAAACCAACAATCAAACAATCAGTTGGTGGTAAAGACCAACAATCAACTAGAGGTAAAGACCAACAATCAACAGGAGGTAAAGACCAACAATCAACAGGAGGTAAAGACCAACAATCAACAGGAGGTAAAGACCAACAATCAACAGGAGGTAAAGACCAACAATCACACAATCAACTGGGGATAAAGACCAACAATCAACTGGAGGTAAAGACCAACAATCAACAGGAAGTAAAGACCAACAATCAACAGGAGGTAAAGACCAACAATCAACAGGACGTAAAGACCAACACTCAAGTGGTGGCAAAGACCAACAATCAAATGGTGGTAAAGTCCAACACTCAAATGGTGGTAAAGACCAACAATCAACTGAGCGCAAAGACCAACAATCAGCTGGGGGTAAAGACCAACAATCAACTGAGGGTAAAGACCAACAATCAACTGGAGGTGAGGACAAACAATCAACTGTAGGTAAAGACAAACAATCAACTGGTGGTAAAGACCAACACTCAGCTGGAGGTAAAGACCAACAATCAACTGGAGGTAAAGACCAACAATCAACTGGGGTAATGACCTACAATCAACTGGGGGTAAATAACAACAATCAACTGGGGTAAAGACCAATAATCAACTGGAGGTAAGGACAAACAATCAACTGTTGGTAAAGACCAACAATCAACTGTAGGTAAAGACCAACAATCAACTGGGGTAAAGACCAACAATCAACTGGGGGGAAAGACCAACAATCAACTGTAGGTAAAGACCAACAATCAACTGGGGTAAAGACCAACAATCAACTGAGGGTAAAGACCAACAATCAACTGGAGGTAAAGACCAACAATCAACTGGAGGTAAAGACCAACAATCAACAGGAGGTAAAAACCAACAATCAACAGGAGGTAAAGACCAACAATCAATTGGGGGTAAAGACCAATAATCACACAATCAACTGGGGGTAAAGACCAACAATCAACTGGAGGTAAAGACCAACAATCAACAGAAGTAAAGACCAACAATCAACAGGGGGTAAAGACCAACAATCAACAGGAAGTAAAGACCAACAATCAACAGGACGTAAAGACCAACACTCAACTGGTGGTAAAGACCAACAATCAACTGAGCGTAAAAACCAACACTCAACTGGTGGTAAAGACCAACAATCAACTGAGCGTAAAGACCAACAATCATCTGCGGGTAAAGACCAACAATCCACTGAGGATAAAGACCAACAATTAACTGGAGGTAAGGACAAACACTCAACAGGAGGTAAAGACAAACAATCAACTGAGCGTAAAGTCCAATGCTCAACTGGTGGTAAAGACCAACAATCAACTGGGGGTAAGGACCAACAATCAACTGAGGGTAAAGACCAACAATCAACTGGAGGTAAGGACAAACAATCAACTGTTGGTAAAGACAAACAATCAACTGGTGGTAAAGACCAACACTAAACTGGAGGTAAAGACCAACAATCAACTGGAGGTAAAGACCAACAATCAACTGGGGTAATGACCTACAATCAACTGGGGGTAAATAACAACAATCAACTGGAGGTAAGGACAAACAATCAACTGTTGGTAAAGACCAACAATCAACTGTAGGTAAAGACAAACAATCAACTGGGGGGAAAGACCAACAATCAACTGTAGGTAAAGACCAACAATCAACTGGGGTAAAGACCAACAATCAACTGAGGGTAAAGACCAACAATCAACTGGACGTAAGGACAAACAATCAACTGTAGGTAAATACCAGCAATCAACTGGTGGCAAAGACCAACAATCAACTGGAGGTAAAGACCAACAAGCAACTGGAGGTAAAGACCAACAATCAACTGGGGTAATAACATACAATCAACTGGGGGTAAAGAACAACAATCAACTGGGGTAAAGACCAACAATTAACTGGATGTAAGGACAAACATTCAACTGTGGATAAAGACCAACAATAAACTGTAGGTAAAGACCAACAATCAACTGGGGGCAAAGACCAACAATCAACTGTAGGCAAAGACCAACAATCAACTGTAGGTAAAGACCAACAATCAACTGTAGGCAAAGACCAACAATCAACTGGGAGTAAAGACCAACAATCAACAGGAGGTAAAGACCAACAATCAATTGGGGCTAAAGACCAACAATCAAACAATTAACTGGTGGTAAAGACCAACAATCAACTGGAGGTAAAGACCAACAATCAATTGGGGGTAAAGACCAACAATCAAACAATCAACTGGTGGTAAAGACCAACGATCAACTGGGGGTAAGAATCAACAATCAAGCAATCAGTTGGTGGTAAAGACCAACAATCAACTGGAGGTAAAGACCAACAATCAACAGGATGTAAAGACCAACAATCAATAGGAGGTAAAGACCAACAATCAACAGGAGGTAAAGACCAACAATCAACAGGAGGTAAAGACCAACAATCACACAATCAACTGGGGATAAAGACTAACAATCAACTGGAGGTAAAGACCAACAATCAACAGGAAGCAAAGACCTACACTCAACAGGAGGTAAACACCAACAATCAACAGGACGTAAAGACCTACACTCAACTGGTGGTAAAGACCAACAATCAACTGAGCGCAAAGACCAACAATCAACTGGGGGTAAAGACCAACAATCAACTGAGGGTAAGGACCAACAATCAACTGGAGGTGAGGACAAACAATCAACTGTAGTTAAAGACAAACAATCAACTGGTGGTAAAGACCAACACTCAGCTGGAGGTAAAGACCAACAATCAACTGGAGGTAAAGACCAACAATCAACTGGGGTAATGACCTACAATCAACTGGGTGTAAATAACAACAATCAACTGGGGTAAAGACCAACAATCAACTGGAGGTAAGGACAAACAATCAACTGTTGGTAAAGACCAACAATCAACTGTAGGTAAAGACCAACAATCAACTGGGGTAAAGACCAACAATCAACTGGGGGGAAAGACCAACAATCAACTGTAGGTAAAGACCAACAATCAACTGGGGTAAAGACCAACAATCAACTGAGGGTAAAGACCAACAATCAACTGGAGGTAAAGACCAACAATCAACAGGAGGTAAAGCCCAACAATCAACAGGAGGTAAAGACCAACAATCAATTGGGGGTAAAGACCAATAATCACACAATCAACTGGGGGTAAAGACTAACAATCAACTGCAGGTAAAGACCAATAATCAACAGGAAGTAAAGACCAACAATCAACAGGGAGTAAAGACCAACAATCAACAGGAAGTAAAGACCAACAATCAACAGGACGTAAAGACCAACACTCAACTGGTGGTAAAGACCAACATTCAACTGAGCGTAAAAACCAACACTCAACTGGTGGTAAAGACCAACAATCAACTGAGCGTAAAGACCAACAATCAACTGGAGGTAAGGACAAACAATCAACTGTAGGTAAAGACAAACAATCAACTGGTGGTAAAGACCAACACTCAACTGGAGGTAAAGACCAACAATCAACTGGAGGTAAAGACCAACAATCAACTGGGGTAATGACCTACAATCAACTGGGGGTAAATAACAACAATCAACTGGAGGTAAGGACAAACAATCAACTGTTGGCAAAGACCAACAATCACCTGGGGGTAAAGACCAACAATCAACTGGAGGTAAAAACCAACAATCAACTGTAGGTAAAGACCAAAAATCAACTGGGGTAAAGACCAACAATCAACTGGGGTTAAAGACCAACAATCAACTGGAGGTAAGGACAAACAATCAACTGTAGGTAAAGACCAACAATCAACTGTAGGTAAAGACCAACAATCAACTGGGGTATAGATCAACAATCAACTGGTGGTAAACACAAACAATCAACTGGAGGTAAAGACCAACAATCAACTGAGGGGTAAAGACCAGCAATCAACTGGGGGTAAAGACCAACAATTAACTGGAGGTAAAGACCAACAATCAACTGTAGGTAAAGACCAACAATCACCTGGGGGTAAAGACCAACAATCAACTGGAGGTAAAAACCAACAATCAACTGTGGTAAAGACCAAAAATCAATTGGGGTAAAGACCAACAATCAACTGTGGTTAAAGACCAACAATCAACTGGAGGTAAGGACAAACAATCAACTGTAGGTAAAGACCAACAATCAACTGTAGGTAAAGACCAACAATCAACTGGAGGCAAAGACCAACAATCAACTGGGAGTAAAGACCAACAATCAACAGGAGGTAAAGACCAACAATCAATTGGGGCTAAAGACCAACAATCAAACAATTAACTGGTGGTAAAGACCAACAATCAACTGGAGGTAAAGACCAACAATCAATTGGGGGTAAAGACCAACAATCAAACAATTAACTGGTGGTAAAGACCAACAATCAACTGGAGGTAAAGACCAACAATCAAACAATCAACTGGTGGTAAAGACCAACGATCAACTGGGGGTAAAAATCAACAATCAAACAATCAGTTGGTGGTAAAGACCAACAATCAACTGGAGGTAAAGACCAACAATCAACAGGAGGTAAAGACTAACAATCAACAGGAGGTAAAGACCAACAATCAACAGGAGGTAAAGACCAACAATCAACGGGAGGTAAAGACCATCAATCACACAATCAACTGGGGATAAAGACCAACAATCAACTGGAGGTAAAGACCAACAATCAAAAGGAAGTAAAGACCAACAATTAACAGGAGGTAAAGACCAACAATCAACAGGACGTAAAGACCAACACTCAACTGGTGGCAAAGACCAACAATCAACTGAGCGTAAAGTTTAACACTCAACTGGTGGTAAAGACCAACAATCAACTGAGCGCAAAGACCAACAATCAACTGGGGGTAAAGACCAACAATCAACTGAGGGTAAGGACCAACAATCAACTGGAGGTGAGGATAAACAATCAACTGAGGGTAAAGACAAACAATCAACTGGTGGTAAAGACCAATACTCAGCTAGAGGTAAAGACCAACAATCAACTGGAGGTAAAGACCAACAATCAACTGGGGTAATGACCTACAATCAACTGGGGGTAAATAACAACAATCAACTGGGGTAAAGACCAACAATCAACTGGAGGTAAGGACTAACAATCAACTGTTGGTAAAGACCAACAATCAACTGTAGGTAAAGACCATCAATCAACTGGGGTAAAGACCAACAATCAACTGGGGGGAAAGACCAACAATCAACTGTAGGTAAAGACCAACAATCAACTGGGGTAAAGACCAACAATCAACTGAGGGAAAAGACCAACAATCAACTGGAGGTAAAGACCAACAATCAACAGGAGGTAAAGACCATCAATCAACAGGAGGTAAAGACCAACAATCAACAGGAGGTAAAGACCAACAATCAATTGGGGGTAAAGACCAATAATCACACAATCAACTGGGGGTAAAGACCAACAATCAACTGGAGGTAAAGACCAACAATCAACAGGAAGTAAAGACCAACAATCAACACGGGGTAAAGACCAACAATCAACAGGAAGTAAAGACCAACAATCAACAGGACGTAAAGACCAACACTCAACTGGTGGTAAAGACCAACAATCAACTGAGCGTAAAAACCAACACTCAACTGGTTGTAAAGACCAACAATCAACTGAGCGTAAAGACCAACAATCATCTGCGGGTAAAGACCAACAATCCACTGAGGATAAAGACCAAAAATTAACTGGAGGTAAGGACAAACACTCAACAGGAGGTAAAGACAAACAATCAACTGAGCGTAAAGTCCAACACTCAACTGGTGGTAAAGACCAACAATCAACTGAGCGTAAAGACCAACAATCAACTGGGGGTAAAGACCAACAATCAACTGAGGGTAAAGACCAACAATCAACTGGAGGTAAGGACAAACAATCAACTGTAGGTAAAGACAAACAATCAACTGGTGGTAAAGACCAACACTCAACTGGAGGTAAAGACCAACAATCAACTGGAGGTAAAGACCAACAATCAACTGGGGTAATGACCTACAATCAACTGGGGGTAAATAACAACAATCAACTGGAGGTAAGGACAAACAATCAACTGTTGGTAAAGACCAACAATCAACTGTAGGTAAAGACCAACAATCAACTGGAGGTAAAAACCAACAATCAACTGTAGGTAAAGACCAAAAATCAACTGGGGTAAAGACCAACAATCAACTGGGGTTAAAGACCAACAATCAACTGGAGGTAAGGACAAACAATCAACTGTAGGTAAAGACCAACAATCAACTGTAGGTAAAGACCAACAATCAACTGGGGTATAGATCAACAATCAACTGGTGGTAAACACAAACAATCAACTGGAGGTAAAGACCAACAATCAACTGAGGGGTAAAGACCAGCAATCAACTGGGGGTAAAGACCAACAATTAACTGGAGGTAAAGACCAACAATCAACTGTAGGTAAAGACCAACAATCACCTGGGGGTAAAGACCAACAATCAACTGGAGGTAAAAACCAACAATCAACTGTGGTAAAGACCAAAAATCAATTGGGGTAAAGACCAACAATCAACTGTGGTTAAAGACCAACAATCAACTGGAGGTAAGGACAAACAATCAACTGTAGGTAAAGACCAACAATCAACTGTAGGTAAAGACCAACAATCAACTGGAGGCAAAGACCAACAATCAACTGGGAGTAAAGACCAACAATCAACAGGAGGTAAAGACCAACAATCAATTGGGGCTAAAGACCAACAATCAAACAATTAACTGGTGGTAAAGACCAACAATCAACTGGAGGTAAAGACCAACAATCAATTGGGGGTAAAGACCAACAATCAAACAATTAACTGGTGGTAAAGACCAACAATCAACTGGAGGTAAAGACCAACAATCAAACAATCAACTGGTGGTAAAGACCAACGATCAACTGGGGGTAAAAATCAACAATCAAACAATCAGTTGGTGGTAAAGACCAACAATCAACTGGAGGTAAAGACCAACAATCAACAGGAGGTAAAGACTAACAATCAACAGGAGGTAAAGACCAACAATCAACAGGAGGTAAAGACCAACAATCAACGGGAGGTAAAGACCATCAATCACACAATCAACTGGGGATAAAGACCAACAATCAACTGGAGGTAAAGACCAACAATCAAAAGGAAGTAAAGACCAACAATTAACAGGAGGTAAAGACCAACAATCAACAGGACGTAAAGACCAACACTCAACTGGTGGCAAAGACCAACAATCAACTGAGCGTAAAGTTTAACACTCAACTGGTGGTAAAGACCAACAATCAACTGAGCGCAAAGACCAACAATCAACTGGGGGTAAAGACCAACAATCAACTGAGGGTAAGGACCAACAATCAACTGGAGGTGAGGATAAACAATCAACTGAGGGTAAAGACAAACAATCAACTGGTGGTAAAGACCAATACTCAGCTAGAGGTAAAGACCAACAATCAACTGGAGGTAAAGACCAACAATCAACTGGGGTAATGACCTACAATCAACTGGGGGTAAATAACAACAATCAACTGGGGTAAAGACCAACAATCAACTGGAGGTAAGGACTAACAATCAACTGTTGGTAAAGACCAACAATCAACTGTAGGTAAAGACCATCAATCAACTGGGGTAAAGACCAACAATCAACTGGGGGGAAAGACCAACAATCAACTGTAGGTAAAGACCAACAATCAACTGGGGTAAAGACCAACAATCAACTGAGGGAAAAGACCAACAATCAACTGGAGGTAAAGACCAACAATCAACAGGAGGTAAAGACCATCAATCAACAGGAGGTAAAGACCAACAATCAACAGGAGGTAAAGACCAACAATCAATTGGGGGTAAAGACCAATAATCACACAATCAACTGGGGGTAAAGACCAACAATCAACTGGAGGTAAAGACCAACAATCAACAGGAAGTAAAGACCAACAATCAACACGGGGTAAAGACCAACAATCAACAGGAAGTAAAGACCAACAATCAACAGGACGTAAAGACCAACACTCAACTGGTGGTAAAGACCAACAATCAACTGAGCGTAAAAACCAACACTCAACTGGTTGTAAAGACCAACAATCAACTGAGCGTAAAGACCAACAATCATCTGCGGGTAAAGACCAACAATCCACTGAGGATAAAGACCAAAAATTAACTGGAGGTAAGGACAAACACTCAACAGGAGGTAAAGACAAACAATCAACTGAGCGTAAAGTCCAACACTCAACTGGTGGTAAAGACCAACAATCAACTGAGCGTAAAGACCAACAATCAACTGGGGGTAAAGACCAACAATCAACTGAGGGTAAAGACCAACAATCAACTGGAGGTAAGGACAAACAATCAACTGTAGGTAAAGACAAACAATCAACTGGTGGTAAAGACCAACACTCAACTGGAGGTAAAGACCAACAATCAACTGGAGGTAAAGACCAACAATCAACTGGGGTAATGACCTACAATCAACTGGGGGTAAATAACAACAATCAACTGGAGGTAAGGACAAACAATCAACTGTTGGTAAAGACCAACAATCAACTGTAGGTAAAGACCAACAATCAACTGGGGGGAAAGACCAACAATCAACTGTAGGTAAAGACCAACAATCAACTGGGGAAAAGACCAACAATCAACTGGAGGTAAGGACAAACAATCAACTGTAGGTAAATACCAGCAATCAACTGGTGACAAAGACCAACAATCAACTGGAGGTAAAGACCAACAATCAACTGGGGTAATAACATACAATCAACTGGGGGTAAAGAACAACAATCAACTGGGGTAAAGACCAACAATTAACTGGATGTAAGGACAAACAATCCACTGTGGGTAAAGACCAACAATAAAATGTAGGTAAAGACCAACAATCAACTGGGGGCAAAGACCAACAATCAACTGTAGGCAAAGACCAACAATCAACTGTAGGTAAAGACCAACAATCAACTGTAGGCAAAGACCAACAATCAACTGGGAGTAAAGACCAACAATCAACAGGAGGTAAAGACCAACAATCAATTGGGGCTAAAGACCAACAATCAAACAATTAACTGGTGGTAAAGACCAACAATCAACTGGAGGTAAAGACCAACAATCAACAGGAGGTAAAGACCAACAATCAACAGGACGTAAAGACCAACAATCAATTGGGGGTAAAGACCAACAATCACACAATCAACTGGTGGTAAAGACCAACAATCAACTGGAGGTAAAGACCAACAATCAACAGGAAGTAAAGACCAACAATCAACAGGAGGTAAATACCAACAATCAACAGGAGGTAAAGACCAACAATCAACAGGACGTAAAGACCAACACTCAACTGGGGGTAAAGACCAACAATCAACTGAGGATAAAGACCAAAAATCAACTGGAGGTAAGGACAAACACTCAACAGGAGGTAAAGACCAACATTCAACTGAGCGTAAAGTCCAACACTCAACTGGTGGAAAAGACCAACAATCAACTGAGCGCAAAGACCAACAATCAACTGGGGGTAAAGACCAACAATCAACTGGTGGTAAAGACCAACACTCAGCTGGAGGTAAAGACCAACAATCAACTGGAGGTAAAGACCAACAATCAACTGGGGTAATGACCTACAATCAACTGGGGGTAAATAACAACAATCAACTGGGGTAAAGACCAACAATCAACTGGAGGTAAGGACAAACAATCAACTGTTGGTAAAGACCAACAATCAACTGTAGGTAAAGACCAACAATCAACTGGGGTAAAGACCAACAATCAACTGGGGGGAAAGACCAACAATCAACTGGGGGTAAAGACCAACAATCAACTGGGGTAAAGACCATAAATCAACTGAGGGTAAAGACCAACAATCAACTGGAGGTAAAGACCAACATTCAACAGGAGGTAAAGCCCAACAATCAACAGGAGGTAAAGACCAACAATCAATTGGGGGTAAAGACCAATAATCACACAATCAACTGGGGGTAAAGACCAACAATCAACTGCAGGTAAAGACCAATAATCAACAGGAAGTAAAGACCAACAATCAACAGGGAGTAAAGACCAACAATCAACAGGAAGTAAAGACCAACAATCAACAGGACGTAAAGACCAACACTCAACTGGTGGTAAAGACCAACAATCAACTGAGCGTAAAAACCAACACTCAACTGGTGGTAAAGACCAACAATCAACTGAGCGTAAAGACCAACAATCAACTGGAGGTAAGGACAAACAATCAACTGTAGGTAAAGACAAACAATCAACTGGTGGTAAAGACCAACACTCAACTGGAGGTAAAGACCAACAATCAACTGGAGGTAAAGACCAACAATCAACTGGGGTAATGACCTACAATCAACTGGGGGTAAATAACAACAATCAACTGGAGGTAAGGACAAACAATCAACTGTTGGTAAAGACCAACAATCAACTGTAGGTAAAGACCAACAATCAACTGGGGGGAAAGACCAACAATCAACTGTAGGTAAAGACCAACAATCAACTGGGGTAATAACATACAATCAACTGGGGGTAAAGAACAACAATCAACTGGGGTAGAGACCAACAATTAGCTGGATGTAAGGACAAACAATCCACTGTGGGTAAAGACCAACAATAAAATGTAGGTAAAGACCAACAATCAACTGGGGGCAAAGACCAACAATCAACTGTAGGCAAAGACCAACATTCAACTGTAGGTAAAGACCAACAATCAACTGGAGGTAAGGACAAACAATCAACTGTAGGTAAAGACCAACAATCAACAGGATGTAAAGACCAACAATCTACAGGAGGTAAAGACCAACAATCAACAGGAGGTAAAGACCAACAATCAACAGGAGGTGTAGACCAACAATCAATTGGGGGTAAAGACCAACAATCACACAATCAACTGGTGGTAAAGATCAACAATCAACTGGAGGTAAAGACCAACAATCAACAGGAGGTAAAGACCAACAATCAACAGGACGTAAAGACCAACAATCAATTGGGGGTAAAGACCAACAATCACACAATCAACTGGTGGTAAAGACCAACAATCAACTGGAGGTAAAGACCAACAATCAACAGGAAGTAAAGACCAACAATCAACAGGAGGTAAATACCAACAATCAACAGGTAGTAAAGACCAACAATCAACAGGACGTAAAGACCAACACTCAACTGGGGGTAAAGACCAACAATCAACTGAGGATAAAGACCAAAAATCAACTGGAGGTAAGGACAAACACTCAACAGGAGGTAAAGACCAACATTCAACTGAGCGTAAAGTCCAACACTCAACTGGTGGTAAAGACCAACAATCAACTGAGCGCAAAGACCAACAATCAACTGGGGGTAAAGACCAACAATCAACTGAGGGTAAAGACCAACAATCAACTGGAGGTAAGGACAAACAATCAACTGTAGGTAAAGACCAACAATCAACTGGTGGTAAAGACCAACACTCAACTGGAGGTAAAGACCAACAATCAACTGGAGGTAAAGACCTACAATCAACTGGGGGTAAATAACAACAATCAACTGAGGTAAAGACCAACAATCAACTGGAGGTAAGGACAAACAATCAACTGTAGGTAAAGACCAACAATCAACTGTAGGTAAAGACCAACAATCAACTGGGGTAAATGCCAACAATCAACTGGGGGGAAAGACCAACAATCAACTGTAGGAAAAGACCAACAACCAACTGGGGTAAAGACCAACAATCAACTGGAGGTAAAGACCAACAATCAACTGTAGGTAAAGACGAACAATCAACTGTAGGCAAAGACCAACAATCACCTGGGGGTAAAGACCAACAATCAACTGGAGGTAAAAACCAACAATCAACTGTAGGTAAAGACCAAAAATCAACTGGGGTAAAGACCAACAATCAACTGGGGTTAAAGACCAACAATCAACTGGAGGTAAGGACAAACAATCAACTGTAGGTAAAGACCAACAATCAACTGTAGGTAAAGACCAACAATCAACTGGGGTATAGATCAACAATCAACTGGTGGTAAGCACAAACAATCAACTGGAGGTAAAGACCAACAATCAACTGAGGGGTAAAGACCAGCAATCAACTGGGGGTAAAGACCAACAATTAACTGGAGGTAAAGACCAACAATCAACTGTAGGTAAAGACCAACAATCACCTGGGGGTAAAGATCAACAATCAACTGGAGGTAAAAACCAACAATCAACTGTGGTAAAGACCAAAAATCAATTGGGGTAAAGACCAACAATCAACTGGAGGTAAAGACCAACAATCAACTGGAGGTAAATACCAACAATCAACTGGGGTAATGACCTACAATCAACTGGTGGTAAGGACAAACAATCAACTGTTGGTAAAGACCAACAATCAACTGTAGGTAAAGACCAACAATCAACTGGGGGGAAAGACCAACAATCAACTGTAGGTAAAGACCAACAATCAACTGGGGTAAAGACCAACAATCAACTGGAGGTAAGGACAAACAATCAACTGTAGGTAAATACCAGCAATCAACTGGTGGCAAAGACCAACAATCAACTGGAGGTAAAGACCAACAATCAACTGGGGTAATAACATACAATCAACTGGGGGTAAAGAACAACAATCAACTGGGGTAAAGACCAACAATTAACTGGATATAAGGACAAACAATCCACTGTGGGTAAAGACCTACAATAAAATGTAGGTAAAGACCAACAATCAACTGGGGGCAAAGACCAACAATCAACTGTAGGCAAAGACCAACAATCAACTGTAGGTAAAGACCAACAATCAACTGTAGGCAAAGACCAACAATCAACTGGGAGTAAAGACCAACAATCAACAGGAGGTAAAGACCAACAATCAATTGGGGCTAAAGACCAACAATCAAACAATTAACTGGTGGTAAAGACCAACAATCAACTGTAGGCAACGACCAACAATCAACTGGGAGTAAAGACCAACAATCAACAGGAGGTAAAGACCAACAATCAATTGGGGCTAAAGACCAACAATCAAACAATTAACTGGTGGTAAAGACCAACAATCAACTGGAGGTAAAGACCAACAATCAACAGGAGGTAAAGACCAACAATCAACAGGACGTAAAGACCAACAATCAATTGGGGGTAAAGACCAACAATCACACAATCAACTGGTGGTAAAGACCAACAATCAACTGGAGGTAAAGACCAACAATCAACAGGAAGTAAAGACCAACAATCAACAGGAGGTAAATACCAACAATCAACAGGTAGTAAAGACCAACAATCAACAGGACGTAAAGACCAACACTCAACTGGGGGTAAAGACCAACAATCAACTGAGGATAAAGACCAAAAATCAACTGGAGGTAAGGACAAACACTCAACAGGAGGTAAAGACCAACATTCAACTGAGCGTAAATTCCAACACTCAACTGGTGGTAAAGACCAACAATCAACTGAGCGCAAAGACCAACAATCAACTGGGGGTAAAGACCAACAATCCACTGAGGGTAAAGACCAACAATCAACTGGAGGTAAGGACAAACAATCAACTGTAGGTAAAGACCAACAATCAACTGGTGGTAAAGTCCAACACTCAACTGGAGGTAAAGACCAACAATCAACTGGAGGTAAAGACCAACAATCAACTGGGGTAATGACCTACAATCAACTGGGGGTAAATAACAACAATCAACTGAGGTAAAGACCAACAATCAACTGGAGGTAAGGACAAACAATCAACTGTAGGTAAAGACCAACAATCAACTGTAGGTAAAGACCAACAATCAACTGGGGTAAAGACCAACAATCAACTGGGGGGAAAGACCAACAATCAACTGTAGGAAAAGACCAACAACCAACTGGGGTAAAGACCAACAATCAACTGGAGGTAAAGACCAACAATCAACTGTAGGTAAAGACGAACAATCAACTGTAGGCAAAGACCAAAAATCACCTGGGGGTAAAGACCAACAATCAACTGGAGGTAAAAACCAACAATCAACTGTAGGTAAAGACCAAAAATCAACTGGGGTAAAGACCAACAATCAACTGGGGTTAAAGACCAACAATCAACTGGAGGTAAGGACAAACAATCAACTGTAGGTAAAGCCCAACAATCAACTGTAGGTAAAGACCAACAATCAACTGGGGTATAGATCAACAATCAACTGGTGGTAAACACAAACAATCAACTGGAGGTAAAGACCAACAATCAACTGAGGGGTAAAGACCAGCAATCAACTGGGGGTAAAGACCAACAATTAACTGGAGGTAAAGACCAACAATCAACTGTAGGTAAAGACCAACAATCACCTGGGGGTAAAGACCAACAATCAACTGTGGTAAAGACCAAAAATCAATTGGGGTAAAGACCAACAATCAACTGGGGTTAAAGACCAACAATCAACTGGAGGTAAGGACAAACAATCAACTGTAGGTAAAGACCAACAATCAACTGAGGTAAAGACCAACAATCAACATGAGGTAAAGACCAACAATCAATTGGGGCTAAAGACCAACAATCAAACAATTAACTGGTGGTAAAGACCAACAATCAACTGGAGGTAAAGACCAACAATCAATTGGGGGTAAAGACCAACAATCAAACAATTAACTGGTGGTAAAGACCAACGATCAACTGGAGGTAAAGACCAACAATCAACTGGAGGTAAAGACCAACAATCAAACAATCAACTGGTGGTAAAGACCAACAATCAACTGGAGGTAAAGACCAACAATCAACTGGTGGTAAAGACCAACAATCAAACAATCAACTGGTGGTAAAGACCAACGATCAACTGGGGGTAAAAATCAACAATCAAACAATCAGTTGGTGGTAAAGACCAACAATCAACTGGAGGTAAAGACCAACAATCAACAGGAAGTAAAGACCAACAATCAACAGGAGGTAAATACCAACAATCAACAGGAGGTAAAGACCAACAATCAACAGGACGTAAAGACCAACACTCAACTGGGGGTAAAGACCAACAATCAACTGAGGATAAAGACCAAAAATCAACTGGAGGTAAGGACAAACACTCAACAGGAGGTAAAGACCAACATTCAACTGAGCGTAAAGTCCAACACTCAACTGGTGGTAAAGACCAACAATCAACTGAGCGCAAAGACCAACAATCAACTGGGGGTAAAGACCAACAATCAACTGGTGGTAAAGACCAACACTCAGCTGGAGGTAAAGACCAACAATCAACTGGAGGTAAAGACCAACAATCAACTGGGGTAATGACCTACAATCAACTGGGGGTAAATAACAACAATCAACTGGGGTAAAGACCAACAATCAACTGGAGGTAAGGACAAACAATCAACTGTTGGCAAAGACCAACAATCAACTGTAGGTAAAGACCAACAATCAACTGGGGTAAAGACCAACAATCAACTGGGGGGAAAGACCAACAATCAACTGGGGGTAAAGACCAACAATCAACTGGGGTAAAGACCAACAATCAACTGAGGGTAAAGACCAACAATCAACTGGAGGTAAAGACCAACAATCAACAGGAGGTAAAGCCCAACAATCAACAGGAGGTAAAGACCAACAATCAATTGGGGGTAAAGACCAATAATCACACAATCAACTGGGGGTAAAGACCAACAATCAACTGCAGGTAAAGACCAATAATCAACAGGAAGTAAAGACCAACAATCAACAGGGAGTAAAGACCAACAATCAACAGGAAGTAAAGACCAACAATCAACAGGACGTAAAGACCAACACTCAACTGGTGGTAAAGACCAACAATCAACTGAGCGTAAAAACCAACACTCAACTGGTGGTAAAGACCAACAATCAACTGAGCGTAAAGACCAACAATCAACTGGGGGTAAAGACCAACAATTAACTGGAGGTAAAGACCAACAATCAACTGTAGGTAAAGACCAACAATCACCTGGGGGTAAAGATCAACAATCAACTGGAGGTAAAAACCAACAATCAACTGTGGTAAAGACCAAAAATCAATTGGGGTAAAGACCAACAATCAACTGGAGGTAAAGACCAACAATCAACTGGAGGTAAAGACCAACAATCAACTGGGGTAATGACCTACAATCAACTGGTGGTAAGGACAAACAATCAACTGTTGGTAAAGACCAACAATCAACTGTAGGTAAAGACCAACAATCAACTGGGGGGAAAGACCAACAATCAACTGTAGGTAAAGACCAACAATCAACTGGGGTAAAGACCAACAATCAACTGGAGGTAAGGACAAACAATCAACTGTAGGTAAATACCAGCAATCAACTGGTGGCAAAGACCAACAATCAACTGGAGGTAAAGACCAACAATCAACTGGGGTAATAACATACAATCAACTGGGGGTAAAGAACAACAATCAACTGGGGTAAAGACCAACAATTAACTGGATATAAGGACAAACAATCCACTGTGGGTAAAGACCAACAATAAAATGTAGGTAAAGACCAACAATCAACTGGGGGCAAAGACCAACAATCAACTGTAGGCAAAGACCAACAATCAACTGTAGGTAAAGACCAACAATCAACTGTAGGCAAAGACCAACAATCAACTGGGAGTAAAGACCAACAATCAACAGGAGGTAAAGACCAACAATCAATTGGGGCTAAAGACCAACAATCAAACAATTAACTGGTGGTAAAGACCAACAATCAACTGTAGGCAACGACCAACAATCAACTGGGAGTAAAGACCAACAATCAACAGGAGGTAAAGACCAACAATCAATTGGGGCTAAAGACCAACAATCAAACAATTAACTGGTGGTAAAGACCAACAATCAACTGGAGGTAAAGACCAACAATCAACAGGAGGTAAAGACCAACAATCAACAGGACGTAAAGACCAACAATCAATTGGGGGTAAAGACCAACAATCACACAATCAACTGGTGGTAAAGACCAACAATCAACTGGAGGTAAAGACCAACAATCAACAGGAAGTAAAGACCAACAATCAACAGGAGGTAAATACCAACAATCAACAGGTAGTAAAGACCAACAATCAACAGGACGTAAAGACCAACACTCAACTGGGGGTAAAGACCAACAATCAACTGAGGATAAAGACCAAAAATCAACTGGAGGTAAGGACAAACACTCAACAGGAGGTAAAGACCAACATTCAACTGAGCGTAAATTCCAACACTCAACTGGTGGTAAAGACCAACAATCAACTGAGCGCAAAGACCAACAATCAACTGGGGGTAAAGACCAACAATCCACTGAGGGTAAAGACCAACAATCAACTGGAGGTAAGGACAAACAATCAACTGTAGGTAAAGACCAACAATCAACTGGTGGTAAAGTCCAACACTCAACTGGAGGTAAAGACCAACAATCAACTGGAGGTAAAGACCAACAATCAACTGGGGTAATGACCTACAATCAACTGGGGGTAAATAACAACAATCAACTGAGGTAAAGACCAACAATCAACTGGAGGTAAGGACAAACAATCAACTGTAGGTAAAGACCAACAATCAACTGTAGGTAAAGACCAACAATCAACTGGGGTAAAGACCAACAATCAACTGGGTGGAAAGACCAACAATCAACTGTAGGAAAAGACCAACAACCAACTGGGGTAAAGACCAACAATCAACTGGAGGTAAAGACCAACAATCAACTGTAGGTAAAGACGAACAATCAACTGTAGGCAAAGACCAAAAATCACCTGGGGGTAAAGACCAACAATCAACTGGAGGTAAAAACCAACAATCAACTGTAGGTAAAGACCAAAAATCAACTGGGGTAAAGACCAACAATCAACTGGGGTTAAAGACCAACAATCAACTGGAGGTAAGGACAAACAATCAACTGTAGGTAAAGCCCAACAATCAACTGTAGGTAAAGACCAACAATCAACTGGGGTATAGATCAACAATCAACTGGTGGTAAACACAAACAATCAACTGGAGGTAAAGACCAACAATCAACTGAGGGGTAAAGACCAGCAATCAACTGGGGGTAAAGACCAACAATTAACTGGAGGTAAAGACCAACAATCAACTGTAGGTAAAGACCAACAATCACCTGGGGGTAAAGACCAACAATCAACTGTGGTAAAGACCAAAAATCAATTGGGGTAAAGACCAACAATCAACTGGGGTTAAAGACCAACAATCAACTGGAGGTAAGGACAAACAATCAACTGTAGGTAAAGACCAACAATCAACTGGGGTAAAGACCAACAATCAACATGAGGTAAAGACCAACAATCAATTGGGGCTAAAGACCAACAATCAAACAATTAACTGGTGGTAAAGACCAACAATCAACTGGAGGTAAAGACCAACAATCAATTGGGGGTAAAGACCAACAATCAAACAATTAACTGGTGGTAAAGACCAACGATCAACTGGAGGTAAAGACCAACAATCAACTGGAGGTAAAGACCAACAATCAAACAATCAACTGGTGGTAAAGACCAACAATCAACTGGAGGTAAAGACCAACAATCAACTGGTGGTAAAGACCAACAATCAAACAATCAACTGGTGGTAAAGACCAACGATCAACTGGGGGTAAAAATCAACAATCAAACAATCAGTTGGTGGTAAAGACCAACAATCAACTGGAGGTAAAGACCAACAATCAACAGGAAGTAAAGACCAACAATCAACAGGAGGTAAATACCAACAATCAACAGGAGGTAAAGACCAACAATCAACAGGACGTAAAGACCAACACTCAACTGGGGGTAAAGACCAACAATCAACTGAGGATAAAGACCAAAAATCAACTGGAGGTAAGGACAAACACTCAACAGGAGGTAAAGACCAACATTCAACTGAGCGTAAAGTCCAACACTCAACTGGTGGTAAAGACCAACAATCAACTGAGCGCAAAGACCAACAATCAACTGGGGGTAAAGACCAACAATCAACTGGTGGTAAAGACCAACACTCAGCTGGAGGTAAAGACCAACAATCAACTGGAGGTAAAGACCAACAATCAACTGGGGTAATGACCTACAATCAACTGGGGGTAAATAACAACAATCAACTGGGGTAAAGACCAACAATCAACTGGAGGTAAGGACAAACAATCAACTGTTGGCAAAGACCAACAATCAACTGTAGGTAAAGACCAACAATCAACTGGGGTAAAGACCAACAATCAACTGGGGGGAAAGACCAACAATCAACTGGGGGTAAAGACCAACAATCAACTGGGGTAAAGACCAACAATCAACTGAGGGTAAAGACCAACAATCAACTGGAGGTAAAGACCAACAATCAACAGGAGGTAAAGCCCAACAATCAACAGGAGGTAAAGACCAACAATCAATTGGGGGTAAAGACCAATAATCACACAATCAACTGGGGGTAAAGACCAACAATCAACTGCAGGTAAAGACCAATAATCAACAGGAAGTAAAGACCAACAATCAACAGGGAGTAAAGACCAACAATCAACAGGAAGTAAAGACCAACAATCAACAGGACGTAAAGACCAACACTCAACTGTTGGTAAAGACCAACAATCAACTGAGCGTAAAAACCAACACTCAACTGGTGGTAAAGACCAACAATCAACTGAGCGTAAAGACCAACAATCAACTGGAGGTAAGGACAAACAATCAACTGTAGGTAAAGACAAACAATCAACTGGTGGTAAAGACCAACACTCAACTGGAGGTAAAGACCAACAATCAACTGGAGGTAAAGACCAACAATCAACTGGGGTAATGACCTACAATCAACTGGGGGTAAATAACAACAATCAACTGGAGGTAAGGACAAACAATCAACTGTTGGCAAAGACCAACAATCAACTGGGGTAATAACATACAATCAACTGGGGGTAAAGAACAACAATCAACTGGGGTAGAGACCAACAATTAGCTGGATGTAAGGACAAACAATCCACTGTGGGTAAAGACCAACAATAAAATGTAGGTAAAGACCAACAATCAACTGGGGGCAAAGACCAACAATCAACTGTAGGCAAAGACCAACAATCAACTGTAGGTAAAGACCAACAATCAACTGGAGGTAAGGACAAACAATCAACTGTAGGTAAAGACCAACAATCAACAGGATGTAAAGACCAACAATCTACAGGAGGTAAAGACCAACAATCAACAGGAGGTAAAGACCAACAATCAACAGGAGGTGTAGACCAACAATCAATTGGGGGTAAAGACCAACAATCACACAATCAACTGGTGGTAAAGATCAACAATCAACTGGAGGTAAAGACCAACAATCAACAGGAGGTAAAGACCAACAATCAACAGGACGTAAAGACCAACAATCAATTGGGGGTAAAGACCAACAATCACACAATCAACTGGTGGTAAAGACCAACAATCAACTGGAGGTAAAGACCAACAATCAACAGGAAGTAAAGACCAACAATCAACAGGAGGTAAATACCAACAATCAACAGGTAGTAAAGACCAACAATCAACAGGACGTAAAGACCAACAATCAACTGGGGTTAAAGACCAACAATCAACTGGAGGTAAGGACAAACAATCAACTGTAGGTAAAGACCAACAATCAACTGTAGGTAAAGACCAACAATCAACTGGGGTATAGATCAACAATCAACTGGTGGTAAACACAAACAATCAACTGGAGGTAAAGACCAACAATCAACTGAGGGGTAAAGACCAGCAATCAACTGGGGGTAAAGACCAACAATTAACTGGAGGTAAAGACCAACAATCAACTGTAGGTAAAGACCAACAATCACCTGGGGGTAAAGATCAACAATCAACTGGAGGTAAAAACCAACAATCAACTGTGGTAAAGACCAAAAATCAATTGGGGTAAAGACCAACAATCAACTGGAGGTAAAGACCAACAATCAACTGGAGGTAAAGACCAACAATCAACTGGGGTAATGACCTACAATCAACTGGTGGTAAATAACAACAATCAACTGGAGGTAAGGACAAACAATCAACTGTTGGTAAAGACCAACAATCAACTGTAGGTAAAGACCAACAATCAACTGGAGGTAAGGACAAACAATCAACTGTAGGTAAAGACCAACAATCAACAGGATGTAAAGACCAACAATCTACAGGAGGTAAAGACCAACAATCAACAGGAGGTAAAGACCAACAATCAATTGGGGTAAAGACCAACAATCAACTGGAGGTAAAGACCAACAATCAACTGGAGGTAAAGACCAACAATCAACTGGGGTAATGACCTACAATCAACTGGTGGTAAATAACAACAATCAACTGGAGGTAAGGACAAACAATCAACTGTTGGTAAAGACCAACAATCAACTGTAGGTAAAGACCAACAATCAACTGGGGGGAAAGACCAACAATCAACTGTAGGTAAAGACCAACAATCAACTGGGGTAAAGACCAACAATCAACTGGAGGTAAGGACAAACAATCAACTGTAGGTAAATACCAGCAATCAACTGGTGGCAAAGACCAACAATCAACTGGAGGTAAAGACCAACAATCAACTGGGGTAATAACATACAATCAACTGGGGGTAAAGAACAACAATCAACTGGGTTAAAGACCAACAATTAACTGGATATAAGGACAAACAATCCACTGTGGGTAAAGACCAACAATAAAATGTAGGTAAAGACCAACAATCAACTGGGGGCAAAGACCAACAATCAACTGTAGGCAAAGACCAACAATCAACTGTAGGTAAAGACCAACAATCAACTGTAGGCAAAGACCAACAATCAACTGGGAGTAAAGACCAACAATCAACAGGAGGTAAAGACCAACAATCAATTGGGGCTAAAGACCAACAATCAAACAATTAACTGGTGGTAAAGACCAACAATCAACTGTAGGCAACGACCAACAATCAACTGGGAGTAAAGACCAACAATCAACAGGAGGTAAAGACCAACAATCAATTGGGGCTAAAGACCAACAATCAAACAATTAACTGGTGGTAAAGACCAACAATCAACTGGAGGTAAAGACCAACAATCAACAGGAGGTAAAGACCAACAATCAACAGGACGTAAAGACCAACAATCAATTGGGGGTAAAGACCAACAATCACACAATCAACTGGTGGTAAAGACCAACAATCAACTGGAGGTAAAGACCAACAATCAACAGGAAGTAAAGACCAACAATCAACAGGAGGTAAATACCAACAATCAACAGGTAGTAAAGACCAACAATCAACAGGACGTAAAGACCAACACTCAACTGGGGGTAAAGACCAACAATCAACTGAGGATAAAGACCAAAAATCAACTGGAGGTAAGGACAAACACTCAACAGGAGGTAAAGACCAACATTCAACTGAGCGTAAATTCCAACACTCAACTGGTGGTAAAGACCAACAATCAACTGAGCGCAAAGACCAACAATCAACTGGGGGTAAAGACCAACAATCCACTGAGGGTAAAGACCAACAATCAACTGGAGGTAAAGACCAACAATCAACTGGAGGTAAAGACCAACAATCAACTGGGGTAATGACCTACAATCAACTGGGGGTAAATAACAACAATCAACTGAGGTAAAGACCAACAATCAACTGGAGGTAAGGACAAACAATCAACTGTAGGTAAAGACCAACAATCAACTGTAGGTAAAGACCAACAATCAACTGGGGTAAAGACCAACAATCAACTGGGGGGAAAGACCAACAATCAACTGTAGGAAAAGACCAACAACCAACTGGGGTAAAGACCAACAATCAACTGGAGGTAAAGACCAACAATCAACTGTAGGTAAAGACGAACAATCAACTGTAGGCAAAGACCAAAAATCACCTGGGGGTAAAGACCAACAATCAACTGGAGGTAAAAACCAACAATCAACTGTAGGTAAAGACCAAAAATCAACTGGGGTAAAGACCAACAATCAACTGGGGTTAAAGACCAACAATCAACTGGAGGTAAGGACAAACAATCAACTGTAGGTAAAGCCCAACAATCAACTGTAGGTAAAGACCAACAATCAACTGGGGTATAGATCAACAATCAACTGGTGGTAAACACAAACAATCAACTGGAGGTAAAGACCAACAATCAACTGAGGGGTAAAGACCAGCAATCAACTGGGGGTAAAGACCAACAATTAACTGGAGGTAAAGACCAACAATCAACTGTAGGTAAAGACCAACAATCACCTGGGGGTAAAGACCAACAATCAACTGTGGTAAAGACCAAAAATCAATTGGGGTAAAGACCAACAATCAACTGGGGTTAAAGACCAACAATCAACTGGAGGTAAGGACAAACAATCAACTGTAGGTAAAGACCAACAATCAATTGGGGCTAAAGACCAACAATCAAACAATTAACTGGTGGTAAAGACCAACAATCAACTGGAGGTAAAGACCAACAATCAATTGGGGGTAAAGACCAACAATCAAACAATTAACTGGTGGTAAAGACCAACGATCAACTGGAGGTAAATACCAACAATCAACTGGAGGTAAAGACCAACAATCAAACAATCAACTGGTGGTAAAGACCAACAATCAACTGGAGGTAAAGACCAACAATCAACTGGTGGTAAAGACCAACAATCAAACAATCAACTGGTGGTAAAGACCAACGATCAACTGGGGGTAAAAATCAACAATCAAACAATCAATTGGTGGTAAAGACCAACAATCAACTGGAGGTAAAGACCAACAATCAACAGGAGGTAAAGACCAACAATCAACAGGAGGTAAAGACCAACAATCAACAGGAGGTAAAGACCAACAATCAACAGGAGGTAAAGACCATCAATCACACAATCAACTGGGGATAAAGACCAACAATCAACTGGAGGTAAAGACCAACAATCAACAGGAAGTAAAGACCAACAATCAACAGGAGGTAAAGACCAACAATCAACAGGACGTAAAGACCAACACTCAACTGGTGGCAAAGACCAACAATCAACTGAGCGTAAAGTCCAACACTCAACTGGTGGTAAAGACCAACAATCAACTGAGCGCAAAGACCAACAATCAACTGGGGGTAAAGACCAACAATCAACTGAGGGTAAGGACAAACAATCCACTGTGGGTAAAGACCAACAATAAAATGTAGGTAAAGACCAACAATCAATTGGGGGCAAAGACCAACAATCAACTGTAGGCAAAGACCAACAATCAACTGTAGGTAAAGACCAACAATCAACTGTAGGCAAAGACCAACAATCAACTGGGAGTAAAGACCAACAATCAACAGGAGGTAAAGACCAACAATCAATTGGGGCTAAAGACCAACAATCAAACAATTAACTGGTGGTAAAGACCAACAATCAACTGGAGGTAAAGACCAACAATCAACAGGAGGTAAAGACCAACAATCAACAGGACGTAAAGACCAACAATCAATTGGGGGTAAAGACCAACAATCACACAATCAACTGGTGGTAAAGACCAACAATCAACTGGAGGTAAAGACCAACAATCAACAGGAAGTAAAGACCAACAATCAACAGGAGGTAAATACCAACAATCAACAGGAAGTAAAGACCAACAATCAACAGGACGTAAAGACCAACACTCAACTGGGGGTAAAGACCAACAATCAACTGAGGATAAAGACCAAAAATCAACTGGAGGTAAGGACAAACACTCAACAGGAGGTAAAGACCAACATTAAACTGAGCGTAAAGTCCAACACTCAACTGGTGGTAAAGACCAACAATCAACTGAGCGCAAAGACCAACAATCAACTGGGGGTAAAGACCAACAATCAACTGAGGGTAAAGACCAACAATCAACTGGAGGTAAGGACAAACAATCAACTGTAGGTAAAGACCAACAATCAACTGGTGGTAAAGACCAACACTCAACTGGAGGTAAAGACCAACAATCAACTGTAGGTAAAGATCAACAATCAACTGGGGTAATGACCTACAATCAACTGGGGGTAAATAACAACAATCAACTGAGGTAAAGACCAACAATCAACTGGAGGTAAGGACAAACAATCAACTGTAGGTAAAGACCAACAATCAACTGTAGGTAAAGACCAACAATCAACTGGGGTAAAGACCAACAATCAACTGGGGGGAAAGACCAACAATCAACTGTAGGTAAAGACCAACAACCAACTGGGGAAAAGACCAACAATCAACTGGAGGTAAAGACCAACAATCAACTGTAGGTAAAGACGAACAATCAACTGTAGGCAAAGACCAACAATCACCTGGGGGTAAAGACCAACAATCAACTGGAGGTAAAAACCAACAATCAACTGTAGGTAAAGACCAAAAATCAACTGGGGTAAAGATCAACAATCAACTGGGGTTTAAGACCAACAATCAACTGGAGGTAAGGACAAACAATCAACTGTAGGTAAAGACCAACAATCAACTGGGGTATAGATCAACAATCAACTGGTGGTAAACACAAACAATCAACTGGAGGTAAAGACCAACAATCAACTGAGGGGTAAAGACCAGCAATCAACTGGGGGTAAAGACCAACAATTACCTGGAGGTAAAGACCAACAATCAACTGTAGGTAAAGACCAACAATCACCTGGGGGTAAAGACCAACAATCAACTGGAGGTAAAAACCAACAATCAACTGTGGTAAAGACAAAAATCAATTGGGGTAAAGACCAACAATCAACTGGGGTTAAAGACCAACAATCAACTGGAGGTAAGGACAAACAATCAACTGTAGGTATAGACCAACAATCAACTGTAGGTAAAGACCAACAATCAACTGTAGGCAAAGACCAACAATCAACTGGGAGTAAAGACCAACAATCAACAGGAGGTAAAGACCAACAATCAATTGGGGCTAAAGACCAACAATCAAACAATTAACTGGTGGTAAAGACCAACAATCAACTGGAGGTAAAGACCAACAATCAATTGGGGGTAAAGACCAACAATCAAACAATTAACTGGTGGTAAAGACCAACAATCAACTGGAGGTAAAGACCAACAATCAACCAATCAACTGGTGGTAAAGACCAACGATCAACTGGGGGTAAAAATCAACAATCAAACAATCAGTTGGTGGTAAAGACCAACAATCAACTGGAGGTAAAGACCAACAATCAACAGGAGGTAAAGACCAACAATCAACAGGAGGTAAAGACCAACAATCAACAGGAGGTAAAGACCAACAATCAACAGGAGGTAAAGACCATCAATCACACAATCAACTGGGGTAAAGACCAACAATCAACTGGGGGGAAAGACCAACAATCAACTGTAGGTAAAGACCAACAACCAACTGGGGTAAAGACCAACAATCAACTGGAGGTAAAGACCAACAATCAACTGTAGGTAAAGACGAACAATCAACTGTAGGCAAAGACCAACAATCACCTGGGGGTAAAGACCAACAATCAACTGGAGGTAAAAACCAACAATCAACTGTAGGTAAAGACCAAAAATCAACTGGGGTAAAGATCAACAATCAACTGGGGTTTAAGACCAACAATCAACTGGAGGTAAGGACAAACAATCAACTGTAGGTAAAGACCAACAATCAACTGGGGTATAGATCAACAATCAACTGGTGGTAAACACAAACAATCAACTGGAGGTAAAGACCAACAATCAACTGAGGGGTAAAGACCAGCAATCAACTAGGGGTAAAGACCAACAATTAACTGGAGGTAAAGACCAACAATCAACTGTAGGTAAAGACCAACAATCACCTGGGGGTAAAGACCAACAATCAACTGGAGGTAAAAACCAACAATCAACTGTGGTAAAGACCAAAAATCAATTGGGGTAAAGACCAACAATCAACTGGGGTTAAAGACCAACAATCAACTGGAGGTAAGGACAAACAATCAACTGTAGGTATAGACCAACAATCAACTGTAGGTAAAGACCAACAATCAACTGTAGGCAAAGACCAACAATCAACTGGGAGTAAAGACCAACAATCAACAGGAGGTAAAGACCAACAATCAATTGGGGCTAAAGACCAACAATCAAACAATTAACTGGTGGTAAAGACCAACAATCAACTGGAGGTAAAGACCAACAATCAATTGGGGGTAAAGACCAACAATCAAACAATTAACTGGTGGTAAAGACCAACAATCAACTGGAGGTAAAGACCAACAATCAAACAATCAACTGGTGGTAAAGACCAACGATCAACTGGGGGTAAAAATCAACAATCAAACAATCAGTTGGTGGTAAAGACCAACAATCAACTGGAGGTAAAGACCAACAATCAACAGGAGGTAAAGACCAACAATCAACAGGAGGTAAAGACCAACAATCAACAGGAGGTAAAGACCAACAATCAACAGGAGGTAAAGACCATCAATCACACAATCAACTGGGGATAAAGACCAACAATCAACTGGAGGTAAAGACCAACAATCAACAGGAAGTAAAGACCAACAATCAACAGGAGGTAAAGACCAACAATCAACAGGACGTAAAGACCAACACTCAACTGGTGGCAAAGACCAACAATCAACTGAGCGTAAAGTCCAACACTCAACTGGTGGTAAAGACCAACAATCAACTGGGCGCAAAGACCAACAATCAACTGGGGGTAAAGACCAACAATCAACTGAGGGTAAGGACCAACAATCAACTGGAGGTGAGGAAAAACAATCAACTGAGGGTAAAGACAAACAATCAACTGGTGGTAAAGACCAACACTCAGCTGGAGGTAAAGACCAACAATCAACTGGAGGTAAAGACCAACAATCAACTGGGGTAATGACCTACAATCAACTGGGGGTAAATAACAACAATCAACTGGGGTAAAGACCAACAATCAACTGGAGGTAAGGACAAACAATCAACTGTTGGTAAAGACCAACAATCAACTGTAGGTAAAGACCAACAATCAACTGGGGTAAAGACCAACAATCAACTGGGGGGAAAGACCAACAATCAACTGTAGGTAAAGACCAACAATCAACTGGGGTAAAGACCAACAATCAACTGAGGGTAAAGACCAACAATCAACTGGAGGTAAAGACCAACAATCAACAGGAGGTAAAGACCAACAATCAACAGGAGGTAAAGACCAACAATCAACAGGAGGTAAAGACCAACAATCAATTGGGGGTAAAGACCAATAATCACACAATCAACTGGGGGTAAAGACCAACAATCAACTGGAGGTAAAGACCAACAATCAACAGGAAGTAAAGACCAACAATCAACAGGGGGTAAAGACCAACAATCAACAGGAAGTAAAGACCAACAATCAACAGGACGTAAAGACCAACACTCAACTGGTGGTAAAGACCAACAATCAACTGAGCGTAAAAACCAACACTCAACTGGTGGTAAAGACCAACAATCAACTGAGCGTAAAGACCAAAAATTAACTGGAGGTAAGGACAAACACTCAACAGGAGGTAAAGACAAACAATCAACTGAGCGTAAAGTCCAACACTCAACTGGTGGTAAAGACCAACAATCAACTGAGCGTAAAGACCAACAATCCACTGTGGATAAAGACCAAAAATTAACTGGAGGTAAGGACAAACACTCAACAGGAGGTAAAGACAAACAATCAACTGAGCGTAAAGTCCAACACTCAACTGGTGGTAAAGACCAACAATCAACTGAGCGTAAAGACCAACAATCAACTGGGGGTAAAGACCAACAATCAACTGAGGGTAAAGACCAACAATCAACTGCAGGTAAGGACAAACAATCAACTGTAGGTAAAGACAAACAATCAACTGGTGGTAAAGACCAACACTCAACTGGAGGTAAATACCAACAATCAACTGGAGGTAAAGACCAACAATCAACTGAGCGTAAAAACCAACACTCAACTGGTGGTAAAGACCAACAATCAACTGAGCGCAAAGACCAACAATCATCTGCGGGTAAAGACCAACAATCCACTGAGGATAAAGACCAAAAATTAACTGGAGGTAAGGACAAACACTCAACAGGAGGTAAAGACAAACAATCAACTGAGCGTAAAGTCCAACGCTCAACTGGTGGTAAAGACCAACAATCAACTGGGGGTAAAGACCAACAATCAACTGAGGGTAAAGACCAACAATCAACTGGAGTTAAGGACAAACAATCAACTGTAGGTAAAGACAAACAATCAACTGGTGGTAAAGACCAACACTCAACTGGAGGTAAAGACCAACAATCAACTGGAGGTAAAGACCAACAATCAACTGGGGTAATGACCTACAATCAACTGGGGGTAAATAACAACAATCAACTGGAGGTAAGGACAAACAATCAACTGTTGGTAAAGACCAACAATCAACTGTAGGTAAAGACAAACAATCAACTGGGGGGAAAGACCAACAATCAACTGTAGGTAAAGACCAACAATCAACTGGGGTAAAGACCAACAATCAACTGAGGGTAAAGACCAACAATCAACTGGACGTAAGGACAAACAATCAACTGTAGGTAAATACCAGCAATCAACTGGTGGCAAAGACCAACAATCAACTGGAGGTAAAGACCAACAAGCAACTGGAGGTAAAGACCAACAATCAACTGGGGTAATAACATACAATCAACTGGGGGTAAAGAACAACAATCAACTGGGGTAAAGACCAACAATTAACTGGATGTAAGGACAAACATTCAACTGTGGATAAAGACCAACAATAAACTGTAGGTAAAGACCAACAATCAACTGGGGGCAAAGACCAACAATCAACTGTAGGCAAAGACCAACAATCAACTGTAGGTAAAGACCAACAATCAACTGTAGGCAAAGACCAACAATCAACTGGGAGTAAAGACCAACAATCAACAGGAGGTAAAGACCAACAATCAATTGGGGCTAAAGACCAACAATCAAACAATTAACTGGTGGTAAAGACCAACAATCAACTGGAGGTAAAGACCAACAATCAATTGGGGGTAAAGACCAACAATCAAACAATCAACTGGTGGTAAAGACCAACGATCAACTGGGGGTAAAAATCAACAATCAAACAATCAGTTGGTGGTAAAGACCAACAATCAACTGGAGGTAAAGACCAACAATCAACAGGAGGTAAAGACCAACAATCAATAGGAGGTAAAGACCAACAATCAACAGGAGGTAAAGACCAACAATCAACAGGAGGTAAATACCAACAATCACACAATCAACTGGGGATAAAGACCAACAATCAACAGGAGGTAAAGACCAACAATCAACAGGAAGTAAAGACCAACAATCAACAGGAGGTAAAGACCAACAATCAACAGGACGTAAAGACCAACACTCAACTGGTGGCAAAGACCAACAATCAACTGAGCGTAAAGTCCAACACTCAACTGGTGATAAAGACCAACAATCAACTGAGCGCAAAGACCAACAATCAACTGGGGGTAAAGACCAACAATCAACTGAGGGTAAGGACCAACAATCAACTGGAGGTGAGGACAAACAATCAACTGTAGGTAAAGACAAACAATCAACTGGTGGTAAAGACCAACACTCAGCTGGAGGTAAAGACCAACAATCAACTGGAGGTAAAGACCAACAATCAACTAAGGTAATGACCTACAATCAATTGGGGGTAAATAACAACAATCAACTGGGGTAAAGACCAACAATCAACTGGAGGTAAGGACAAACAATCAACTGTTGGTAAAGACCAACAATCAACTGTAGGTAAAGACCAACAATCAACTGGGGTAAAGACCAACAATCAACTGGGGGGAAAGACCAACAATCAACTGTAGGTAAAGACCAACAATCAACTGGGGTAAAGACCAACAATCAACTGAGGGTAAAGACCAACAATCAACTGGAGGTAAAGACCAACAATCAACAGGAGGTAAAGACCAACAATCAACAGGAGGTAAAGACCAACAATCAATTGGGGGTAAAGACCAATAATCACACAATCAACTGGGGGTAAAGACCAACAATCAACTGCAGGTAAAGACCAATAATCAACAGGAAGTAAAGACCAACAATCAACAGGGGGTAAAGACCAACAATCAACAGGAAGTAAAGACCAACAATCAACAGGACGTAAAGACCAACACTCAACTGGTGGTAAAGACCAACAATCAACTGACCGTAAAAACCAACACTCAACTGGTGGTAAAGACCAACAATCAACTGAGCGTAAAGACCAACAATCATCTGCGGGTAAAGACCAACAATCCACTGAGGATAAAGACCAAAAATTAACTGGAGGTAAGGACAAACACTCAACAGGAGGTAAAGACAAACAATCAACTGAGCGTAAAGTCCAACACTCAACTGGTGGTAAAGACCAACAATCAACTGAGCGTAAAGACCAACAATCAACTGGGGGTAAAGACCAACAATCAACTGAGGGTAAAGACCAACAATCAACTGGAGGTAAGGACAAACAATCAACTGTAGGTAAAGACAAACAATCAACTGCTGGTAAAGACCAACACTCAACTGGAGGTAAAGACCAACAATCAACTGGAGGTAAAGACCAACAATCAACTGGGGTAATGACCTACAATCAACTGGGGGTAAATAACAACAATCAACTGGAGGTAAGGACAAACAATCAACTGTTGGTAAAGACCAACAATCAACTGTAGGTAAAGACCAACAATCAACCTGGGGGAAGGACCAACAATCAACTGTAGGTAACGACCAACAATCAACTGGGGTAAAGACCAACAATCAACAGGAGGTAAGGACAAACAATCAACTGTAGGTAAATACCAGCAATCAACTGGTGGCAAAGACCAACAATCAACTGGAGGTAAAGACCAACAATCAACTGGGGTAATAACATACAATCAACTGGGGGTAAAGAACAACAATCAACTGGGGTAAAGACCAACAATTAACTGGATGTAAGGACAAACAATCCACTGTGGGTAAAGACCAACAATAAAATGTAGGTAAAGACCAACAATCAACTGGGGGCAAAGACCAACAATCAACTGTAGGCAAAGACCAACAATCAACTGTAGGTAAAGACCAACAATCAACTGTAGGCAAAGACCAACAATCAACTGGGAGTAAAGACCAACAATCAACAGGAGGTAAAGACCAACAATCAATTGGGGCTAAAGACCAACAATCAAACAATTAACTGGTGGTAAAGACCAACAATCAACTGGAGGTAAAGACCAACAATCAATTGGGGGTAAAGACCAACAATCAAACAATCAACTGGTGGTAAAGACCAACGATCAACTGGGGGTAAAAATCAACAATCAAACAATCAGTTGGTGGTAAAGACCAACAATCAACTGGAGGTAAAGACCAACAATCAACAGGAGGTAAAGACCAACAATCAACAGGACGTAAAGACCAACAATCAATTGGGGGTAAAGACCAACAATCACACAATCAACTGGTGGTAAAGACCAACAATCAACTGGAGGTAAATACCAACAATCAACAGGAAGTAAAGACCAACAATCAACAGGAGGTAAATACCAACAATCAACAGGAAGTAAAGACCAACAATCAACAGGACGTAAAGACCAACACTCAACTGGGGGTAAAGACCAACAATCAACTGAGGATAAAGACCAAAAATCAACTGGAGGTAAGGACAAACACTGAACAGGAGGTAAAGACCAACATTCAACTGAGGTAAAGTCCAACACTCAACTGGTGGTAAAGACCAACAATCAACTGAGCGCAAAGACCAACAATCAACTGGGGGTAAAGACCAACAATCAACTGAGGGTAAAGACCAACAATCAACTGGAGGTAAGGACAAACAATCAACTGTAGGTAAAGATCAACAATCAACTGGTGGTAAAGACCAACACTCAACTGGAGGTAAAGACCAACAATCAACTGGAGGTAAAGACCAACAATCAACTGGGGTAATGACCTACAATCAACTGGGGGTAAATAACAACAATCAACTGGGGTAAAGACCAACAATCAACTGGAGGTAAGGACAAACAATCAACTGTTGGAAAAGACCAACAATCAACTGTAGGTAAAGACCAACAATCAACTGGGGTAAAGACCAACAATCAACTGGGGGGAAAGACCAACAATCAACTGTAGGTAAAGACCAACAATCAACTGGGGTAAAGACCAACAATCAACTGAGGGTAAAGACCAACAATCAACTGGAGGTAAAGACCAACAATCAATAGGAGGTAAAGACCAACAATCAACAGGAGGTAAAGACCAACAATCAATTGGGGGTAAAGACCAATAATCACACAATCAACTGGGGGTAAAGACCAACAATCAACTGCAGGTAAAGACCAATAATCAACAGGAAGTAAAGACCAACAATCAACAGGGGGTAAAGACCAACAATCAACAGGAAGTAAAGACCAACAATCAACAGGACGTAAAGACCAACACTCAACTGGTGGTAAAGACCAACAATCAACTGAGCGTAAAAACCAACACTCAACTGGTGGTAAAGACCAACAATCAACTGAGCGTAAAGACCAACAATCATCTGCGGGTAAAGACCTACAATCCACTGAGGATAAAGACCAAAAATTAACTGGAGGTAAGGACAAACACTCAACAGGAGGTAAAGACAAACAATCAACTGAGCGTAAAGTCCAACACTCAACTGGTGGTAAAGACCAACAATCAACTGAGCGTAAAGACCAACAATCAACTGGGGGTAAAGACCAACAATCAACTGAGGGTAAAGACCAACAATCAACTGGAGGTAAGGACAAACAATCAACTGTAGGTAAAGACAAACAATCAACTGGTGGTAAAGACCAACACTCAACTGGAGGTAAAGACCAACAATCAACTGGAGGTAAAGTCCAACAATCAACTGGGGTAATGACCTACAATCAACTGGGGGTAAATAACAACAATCAACTGGAGGTAAGGACAAACAATCAACTGTTGGTAAAGACCAACAATCATATGTAGGTAAAGACCAACAATCAACTGGGGGGAAAGACCAACAATCAACTGTAGGTAAAGACCAACAATCAACTGGGGTAAAGACCAACAATCAACTGGAGGTAAGGACAAACAATCAACTGTAGGTAAATACAAGCAATCAACTGGTGGCAAAGACCAACAATCAACTGGGGTAATAACATACAATCAACTGGGGGTAAAGAACAACAATCAACTGGGGTAAAGACCAACAATTAACTGGATGTAAGGACAAACAATCCACTGTGGGTAAAGACCAACAATAAAATGTAGGTAAAGACCAACAATCAACTGGGAGCAAAGACCAACAATCAACTGTAGGCAAAGACCAACAATCAACTGTAGGTAAAGACCAACAATCAACTGTAGGCAAAGACCAACAATCAACTGGGAGTAAAGACCAACAATCAACAGGAGGTAAAGACCAACAATCAATTGGGGCTAAAGACCAACAATCAAACAATTAACTGGTGGTAAAGACCAACAATCAACTGGAGGTAAAGACCAACAATCAACAGGAGGTAAAGACCAACAATCAACAGGACGTAAAGACCAACAATCAATTGGGGTAAAGACCAACAATTAACTGGATGTAAGGACAAACAATCCACTGTGGGTAAAGACCAACAATAAAATGTAGGTAAAGACCAACAATCAACTGGGGGCAAAGACCAACAATCAACTGTATATAAAGACCAACAATCAACTGTAGGCAAAGACCAACAATCAACTGGGAGTAAAGACCAACAATCAACAGGAGGTAAAGACCAACAATCAATTGGGGCTAAAGACCAACAATCAAACAATTAACTGGTGGTAAAGACCAACAATCAACTGGAGGTAAAGACCAACAATCAACAGGAGGTAAAGACCAACAATCAACAGGACGTAAAGACCAACAATCAATTGGGGGTAAAGACCAACAATCACACAATCAACTGGTGGTAAAGACCAACAATCAACTGGAGGTAAAGACCAACAATCAACAGGAAGTAAAGACCAACAATCAACAGGAGGTAAATACCAACAATCAACAGGAAGTAAAGACCAACAATCAACAGGACGTAAAGACCAACATTCAACTGAGCGTAAAGTCCAACACTCAACTGGTGGTAAAGACCAACAATCAACTGAGCGCAAAGACCAACAATCAACTGAGGATAAAGACCAAAAATCAACTGGAGGTAAGGACAAACACTCAACAGGAGGTAAAGACCAACATTCAACTGAGCGTAAAGTCCAACACTCAACTGGTGGTAAAGACCAACAATCAACTGAGGGTAAAGACCAAAAATCAACTGGAGGTAAGGACAAACAATCAACTGTAGGTAAAGACCAACAATCAACTGGTGGTAAAGACCAACACTCAACTGGAGGTAAAGACCAACAATCAACTGGAGGTAAAGACCAACAATCAACTGGGGTAATGACCTACAATCAACTGGGGGTAAATAACAACAATCAACTGAGGTAAAGACCAACAATCAACTGGAGGTAAGGACAAACAATCAACTGTAGGTAAAGACCAACAATCAACTGTAGGTAAAGACCAACAATCAACTGGGGTAAAGACCAACAATCAACTGGGGGGAAAGACCAACAATCAACTGTAGGTAAAGACCAACAATCAACTGTAGGTAAATACCAGCAATCAACTGGTGGCAAAGACCAACAATCAACTGGAGGTAAAGACCAACAATCAACTGGGGTAATAACATACAATCAACTGGGGGTAAAGAACAACAATCAACTGGGGTAAAGACCAACAATTAACTGGATGTAAGGACAAACAATCCACTGTGGGTAAAGACCAACAATAAAATGTAGGTAAAGACCAACAATCAACTGGGGGCAAAGACCAACAATCAACTGTAGGCAAAGACCAACAATCAACTGTATGCAAAGACCAACAATCAACTGTAGGCAAACACCAACAATCAACTGGGAGTAAAGACCAACAATCAACAGGAGGTAAAGACCAACAATCAATTGGGGCTAAAGACAACAATCAAACAATTAACTGGTGGTAAAGACCAACAATCAACTGGAGGTAAAGACCAACAATCAACAGGAGGTAAAGACCAACAATCAACAGGACGTAAAGACCAACAATCAATTGGGGGTAAAGACCAACAATCACACAATCAACTGGTGGTAAAGACCAACAATCAACTGGAGGTAAAGACCAACAATCAACAGGAAGTAAAGACCAACAATCAACAGGAGGTAAATACCAACAATCAACAGGAAGTAAAGACCAACAATCAACTGGACGTAAAGACCAACACTCAACTGAGGATAAAGACCAAAAATCAACTGGAGGTAAGGACAAACACTCAACAGGAGGTAAAGACCAACATTCAACTGAGCGTAAAGTCCAACACTCAACTGGTGGTAAAGACCAACAATCAACTGAGCGCAAAGACCAACAATCAACTGAGGATAAAGACCAAAAATCAACTGGAGGTAAGGACAAACACTCAACAGGAGGTAAAGACCAACATTCAACTGAGCGTAAAGTCCAACACTCAACTGGTGGTAAAGACCAACAATCAACTGAGCGCAAAGACCAACAATCAACTGGGGGTAAAGACCAACAATCAACTGAGGGTAAAGACCAACAATCAACTGGAGGTAAGGACAAACAATCAACTGTAGGTAAAGACCAACAATCAACTGGTGGTAAAGACCAACACTCAACTGGAGGTAAAGACCAACAATCAACTGGAGGTAAAGACCAACAATCAACTGGGGTAATGACCTACAATCAACTGGGGGTAAATAACAACAATCAACTGAGGTAAAGACCAACAATCAACTGGAGGTAAGGACAAACAATCAACTGTAGGTAAAGACCAACAATCAACTGTAGGTAAAGACCAACAATCAACTGGGGTAAAGACCAACAATCAACTGGGGGGAAAGACCAACAATCAACTGTAGGTAAAGACCAACAATCAACTGGGGTAAAGACCAACACTCAACTGGAGGTAAAGACCAACAATCAACTGTAGGTAAAGACGAACAATCAACTGTAGGCAAAGACCAACAATCACCTGGGGGTAAAGACCAACAATCAACTGGAGGTAAAAACCAACAATCAACTGTAGGTAAAGACCAAAAATCAACTGGGGTAAAGACCAACAATCAACTGGGGTTAAAGACCAACAATCAACTGGAGGTAAGGACAAACAATCAACTGTAGGTAAAGACCAACAATCAACTGTAGGTAAAGACCAACAATCAACTGGGGTATAGATCAACAATCAACTGGTGGTAAACACAAACAATCAACTGGAGGTAAAGACCAACAATCAACTGAGGGGTAAAGACCAGCAATCAACTGGGGGTAAAAATCAACAATCAAACAATCAGTTGGTGGTAAAGACCAACAATCATCTGTAGGTAAAGACCAACAATCAACTGTAGGCAAAGACCAACAATCAACTGGGAGTAAAGACCAACAATCAACAGGAGGTAAAGACCAACAATCAATTGGGGCTAAAGACCAACAATCAAACAATTAACTGGTGATAAAGACCAACAATCAACTGGAGGTAAAGACCAACAATCAATTGGGGGTAAAGACCAACAATCAAACAATCAACTGGTGGTAAAGATCAACGATCAACTGGGGGTAAAAATCAACAATCAAACAATCAGTTGGTGGTAAAGACCAACAATCAACAGGAGGTAAAGACCAACAATCAACAGGAGGTAAAGACCATCAATCACACAATCAACTGGGGATAAAGACCAAGAATCAACTGGAGGTAAAGACCAACAATCAACAGGAAGTAAAGACCAACAATCAACAGGAGGTAAAGACCAACAATCAACAGGACGTAAAGACCAACACTCAACTGGTGGCAAAGACCAACAATCAACTGAGCGTAAAGTCCAACACTCAACTGGTGGTAAAGACCAACAATCAACTGGGGGTAAAGACCAACAATCAACTGAAGGTAAGGACCAACAATCAACTGGAGGTGAGGACAAACAATCAACTGAGGGTAAAGACAAACAATCAACTGGTGGTAAAGACCAACACTCAGCTGGAGGTAAAGACCAACAATCAACTGGAGGTAAAGACCAACAATCAACTGGGGTAATGACCTACAATCAACTGGGGGTAAATAACAACAATCAACTGGGGTAAAGACCAACAATCAACTGGAGGTAAGGACAAACAATCAACTGTTGGTAAAGACCAACAATCAACTGTAGGTAAAGACCAACAATCAACTGGGGTAAAGACCAACAATCAACTGGGGGGAAAGACCAACAATCAACTGTAGGTAAAGACCAACAATCAACTGGGGTAAAGACCAACAATCAACTGAGGGTAAAGACCAACAATCAACTGGAGGTAAAGACCAACAATCAACAGGAGGTAAAGACCAACAATCAACAGGAGGTAAAGACCAACAATCAACAGGAGGTAAAGACCAACAATCAATTGGGGGTAAAGACCAATAATCACACAATCAACTGGGGGTAAAGACCAACAATCAACTGGAGGTAAAGACCAACAATCAACAGGAAGTAAAGACCAACAATCAACAGGGGGTAAAGACCAACAATCAACAGGAAGTAAAGACCAACAATCAACAGGACGTAAAGACCAACACTCAACTGGTGGTAAAGACCAACAATCAACTGAGCGTAAAAACCAACACTCAACTGGTGGTAAAGACCAACAATCAACTGAGCGTAAAAACCAACACTCAACTGGTGGTAAAGACCAACAATCAACTGAGCGTAAAGACCAACAATCATCTGCGGGTAAAGACCAACAATCCACTGAGGATAAAGACCAAAAATTAACTGGAGGTAAGGACAAACACTCAACTGGAGGTAAAGACAAACAATCAACTGAGCGTAAAGTCCAACACTCAACTGGTGGTAAAGACCAACAATCAACTGAGCGTAAAGACCAACACTCAACTGGGGGTAAAGACCAACAATCAACTGAGGGTAAAGACCAACAATCAACTGGAGGTAAGGACAAACAATCAACTGTAGGTAAAGACAAACAATCAACTGATGGTAAAGACCAACACTCAACTGGAGGTAAAGACCAACAATCAACTGGAGGTAAAGACCAACAATCAACTGGGGTAATGACCTACAATCAACTGGGGGTAAATAACAACAATCAACTGGAGGTAAGGACAAACAATCAACTGTTGGTAAAGACCAACAATCAACTGTAGGTAAAGACCAACAATCAACTGGGGGGAAAGACCAACAATCAACTGTAGGTAAAGACCAACAATCAACTGGGGTAAAGACCAACAATCAACTGGAGGTAAGGACAAACAATCAACTGTAGGTAAATACCAGCAATCAACTGGTGGCAAAGACCAACAATCAACTGGAGGTAAAGACCAACAATCAACTGGAGGTAAAGACCAACAATCAACTGGGGTAATAACATACAATGAACTGGGGGTAAAGAACAACAATCAACTGGGGTAAAGACCAACAATTAACTGGATGTAAGGACAAACAATCAACTGTGGGTAAAGACCAACAATAAAATGTAGGTAAAGACCAACAATCAACTGGGGGCAAAGACCAACAATCAACTGTAGGCAAAGACCAACAATCAACTGTAGGTAAAGACCAACAATCAACTGTAGGCAAAGACCAACAATCAACTGGGAGTAAAGACCAACAATCAACAGGAGGTAAAGACCAACAATCAATTGGGGCTAAAGACCAACAATCAAACAATTAACTGGTGGTAAAGACCAACAATCAACTGGAGGTAAAGACCAACAATCAACAGGAGGTAAAGACCAACAATCAACAGGAGGTAAAGACCAACAATCAATTGGGGGTAAAGACCAACAATCACACAATCAACTGGTGGTAAAGACCAACAATCAACTGGAGGTAAAGACCAAAATCAACAGGAAGTAAAGACCAACAATCAACAGGGGGTAAATACCAACAATCAACAGGAAGTAAAGACCAACAATCAACAGGACGTAAAGACCAACACTCAACTGGGGGTAAAGACCAACAATCAACTGAGGATAAAGACCAAAAATCAACTGGAGGTAAGGACAAACACTCAACAGGAGGTAAAGACCAACATTCAACTGAGCGTAAAGTCCAACACTCAACTGGTGGTAAAGACCAACAATCAACTGGGGTAATAACATACAATCAACTGGGGGTAAAGAACAACAATCAACTGGGGTAAAGACCAACAATTAACTGGATGTAAGGACAAACAATCCACTGTGGGTAAAGACCAACAATAAAATGTAGGTAAAGACCAACAATCAACTGGGGGCAAAGACCAACAATCAACTGTAGGCAAAGACCAACAATCAACTGTATGCAAAGACCAACAATCAACTGTAGGCAAACACCAACAATCAACTGGGAGTAAAGACCAACAATCAACAGGAGGTAAAGACCAACAATCAATTGGGGCTAAAGACAACAATCAAACAATTAACTGGTGGTAAAGACCAACAATCAACTGGAGGTAAAGACCAACAATCAACAGGAGGTAAAGACCAACAATCAACAGGACGTAAAGACCAACAATCAATTGGGGGTAAAGACCAACAATCACACAATCAACTGGTGGTAAAGACCAACAATCAACTGGAGGTAAAGACCAACAATCAACAGGAAGTAAAGACCAACAATCAACAGGAGGTAAATACCAACAATCAACAGGAAGTAAAGACCAACAATCAACAGGACGTAAAGACCAACACTCAACTGAGGATAAAGACCAAAAATCAACTGGAGGTAAGGACAAACACTCAACAGGAGGTAAAGACCAACATTCAACTGAGCGTAAAGTCCAACACTCAACTGGTGGTAAAGACCAACAATCAACTGAGCGCAAAGACCAACAATCAACTGAGGATAAAGACCAAAAATCAACTGGAGGTAAGGACAAACACTCAACAGGAGGTAAAGACCAACATTCAACTGAGCGTAAAGTCCAACACTCAACTGGTGGTAAAGACCAACAATCAACTGAGCGCAAAGACCAACAATCAACTGGGGGTAAAGACCAACAATCAACTGAGGGTAAAGACCAACAATCAACTGGAGGTAAGGACAAACAATCAACTGTAGGTAAAGACCAACAATCAACTGGTGGTAAAGACCAACACTCAACTGGAGGTAAAGACCAACAATCAACTGGAGGTAAAGACCAACAATCAACTGGGGTAATGACCTACAATCAACTGGGGGTAAATAACAACAATCAACTGAGGTAAAGACCAACAATCAACTGGAGGTAAGGACAAACAATCAACTGTAGGTAAAGACCAACAATCAACTGTAGGTAAAGACCAACAATCAACTGGGGTAAAGACCAACAATCAACTGGGGGGAAAGACCAACAATCAACTGTAGGTAAAGACCAACAATCAACTGGGGTAAAGACCAACAATCAACTGGAGGTAAAGACCAACAATCAACTGTAGGTAAAGACGAACAATCAACTGTAGGCAAAGACCAACAATCACCTGGGGGTAAAGACCAACAATCAACTGGAGGTAAAAACCAACAATCAACTGTAGGTAAAGACCAAAAATCAACTGGGGTAAAGACCAACAATCAACTGGGGTTAAAGACCAACAATCAACTGGAGGTAAGGACAAACAATCAACTGTAGGTAAAGACCAACAATCAACTGTAGGTAAAGACCAACAATCAACTGGGGTATAGATCAACAATCAACTGGTGGTAAACACAAACAATCAACTGGAGGTAAAGACCAACAATCAACTGAGGGGTAAAGACCAGCAATCAACTGGGGGTAAAAATCAACAATCAAACAATCAGTTGGTGGTAAAGACCAACAATCATCTGTAGGTAAAGACCAACAATCAACTGTAGGCAAAGACCAACAATCAACTGGGAGTAAAGACCAACAATCAACAGGAGGTAAAGACCAACAATCAATTGGGGCTAAAGACCAACAATCAAACAATTAACTGGTGATAAAGACCAACAATCAACTGGAGGTAAAGACCAACAATCAATTGGGGGTAAAGACCAACAATCAAACAATCAACTGGTGGTAAAGATCAACGATCAACTGGGGGTAACAATCAACAATCAAACAATCAGTTGGTGGTAAAGACCAACAATCAACAGGAGGTAAAGACCAACAATCAACAGGAGGTAAAGACCATCAATCACACAATCAACTGGGGATAAAGACCAAGAATCAACTGGAGGTAAAGACCAACAATCAACAGGAAGTAAAGACCAACAATCAACAGGAGGTAAAGACCAACAATCAACAGGACGTAAAGACCAACACTCAACTGGTGGCAAAGACCAACAATCAACTGAGCGTAAAGTCCAACACTCAACTGGTGGTAAAGACCAACAATCAACTGGGGGTAAAGACCAACAATCAACTGAAGGTAAGGACCAACAATCAACTGGAGGTGAGGACAAACAATCAACTGAGGGTAAAGACAAACAATCAACTGGTGGTAAAGACCAACACTCAGCTGGAGGTAAAGACCAACAATCAACTGGAGGTAAAGACCAACAATCAACTGGGGTAATGACCTACAATCAACTGGGGGTAAATAACAACAATCAACTGGGGTAAAGACCAACAATCAACTGGAGGTAAGGACAAACAATCAACTGTTGGTAAAGACCAACAATCAACTGTAGGTAAAGACCAACAATCAACTGGGGTAAAGACCAACAATCAACTGGGGGGAAAGACCAACAATCAACTGTAGGTAAAGACCAACAATCAACTGGGGTAAAGACCAACAATCAACTGAGGGTAAAGACCAACAATCAACTGGAGGTAAAGACCAACAATCAACAGGAGGTAAAGACCAACAATCAACAGGAGGTAAAGACCAACAATCAACAGGAGGTAAAGACCAACAATCAATTGGGGGTAAAGACCAATAATCACACAATCAACTGGGGGTAAAGACCAACAATCAACTGGAGGTAAAGACCAACAATCAACAGGAAGTAAAGACCAACAATCAACAGGGGGTAAAGACCAACAATCAACAGGAAGTAAAGACCAACAATCAACAGGACGTAAAGACCAACACTCAACTGGTGGTAAAGACCAACAATCAACTGAGCGTAAAAACCAACACTCAACTGGTGGTAAAGACCAACAATCAACTGAGCGTAAAGACCAACAATCATCTGCGGGTAAAGACCAACAATCCACTGAGGATAAAGACCAAAAATTAACTGGAGGTAAGGACAAACACTCAACAGGAGGTAAAGACAAACAATCAACTGAGCGTAAAGTCCAACACTCAACTGGTGGTAAAGACCAACAATCAACTGAGCGTAAAGACCAACACTCAACTGGGGGTAAAGACCAACAATCAACTGAGGGTAAAGACCAACAATCAACTGGAGGTAAGGACAAACAATCAACTGTAGGTAAAGACAAACAATCAACTGATGGTAAAGACCAACACTCAACTGGAGGTAAAGACCAACAATCAACTGGAGGTAAAGACCAACAATCAACTGGGGTAATGACCTACAATCAACTGGGGGTAAATAACAACAATCAACTGGAGGTAAGGACAAACAATCAACTGTTGGTAAAGACCAACAATCAACTGTAGGTAAAGACCAACAATCAACTGGGGGGAAAGACCAACAATCAACTGTAGGTAAAGACCAACAATCAACTGGGGTAAAGACCAACAATCAACTGGAGGTAAGGACAAACAATCAACTGTAGGTAAATACCAGCAATCAACTGGTGGCAAAGACCAACAATCAACTGGAGGTAAAGACCAACAATCAACTGGAGGTAAAGACCAACAATCAACTGGGGTAATAACATACAATGAACTGGGGGTAAAGAACAACAATCAACTGGGGTAAAGACCAACAATTAACTGGATGTAAGGACAAACAATCAACTGTGGGTAAAGACCAACAATAAAATGTAGGTAAAGACCAACAATCAACTGGGGGCAAAGACCAACAATCAACTGTAGGCAAAGACCAACAATCAACTGTAGGTAAAGACCAACAATCAACTGTAGGCAAAGACCAACAATCAACTGGGAGTAAAGACCAACAATCAACAGGAGGTAAAGACCAACAATCAATTGGGGCTAAAGACCAACAATCAAACAATTAACTGGTGGTAAAGACCAACAATCAACTGGAGGTAAAGACCAACAATCAACAGGAGGTAAAGACCAACAATCAACAGGAGGTAAAGACCAACAATCAATTGGGGGTAAAGACCAACAATCACACAATCAACTGGTGGTAAAGACCAACAATCAACTGGAGGTAAAGACCAAAATCAACAGGAAGTAAAGACCAACAATCAACAGGGGGTAAATACCAACAATCAACAGGAAGTAAAGACCAACAATCAACAGGACGTAAAGACCAACACTCAACTGGGGGTAAAGACCAACAATCAACTGAGGATAAAGACCAAAAATCAACTGGAGGTAAGGACAAACACTCAACAGGAGGTAAAGACCAACATTCAACTGAGCGTAAAGTCCAACACTCAACTGGTGGTAAAGACCAACAATCAACTGGGGTAATAACATACAATCAACTGGGGGTAAAGAACAACAATCAACTGGGGTAAAGACCAACAATTAACTGGATGTAAGGACAAACAATCCACTGTGGGTAAAGACCAACAATAAAATGTAGGTAAAGACCAACAATCAACTGGGGGCAAAGACCAACAATCAACTGTAGGCAAAGACCAACAATCAACTGTATGCAAAGACCAACAATCAACTGTAGGCAAACACCAACAATCAACTGGGAGTAAAGACCAACAATCAACAGGAGGTAAAGACCAACAATCAATTGGGGCTAAAGACAACAATCAAACAATTAACTGGTGGTAAAGACCAACAATCAACTGGAGGTAAAGACCAACAATCAACAGGAGGTAAAGACCAACAATCAACAGGACGTAAAGACCAACAATCAATTGGGGGTAAAGACCAACAATCACACAATCAACTGGTGGTAAAGACCAACAATCAACTGGAGGTAAAGACCAACAATCAACAGGAAGTAAAGACCAACAATCAACAGGAGGTAAATACCAACAATCAACAGGAAGTAAAGACCAACAATCAACAGGACGTAAAGACCAACACTCAACTGAGGATAAAGACCAAAAATCAACTGGAGGTAAGGACAAACACTCAACAGGAGGTAAAGACCAACATTCAACTGAGCGTAAAGTCCAACACTCAACTGGTGGTAAAGACCAACAATCAACTGAGCGCAAAGACCAACAATCAACTGAGGATAAAGACCAAAAATCAACTGGAGGTAAGGACAAACACTCAACAGGAGGTAAAGACCAACATTCAACTGAGCGTAAAGTCCAACACTCAACTGGTGGTAAAGACCAACAATCAACTGAGCGCAAAGACCAACAATCAACTGGGGGTAAAGACCAACAATCAACTGAGGGTAAAGACCAACAATCAACTGGAGGTAAGGACAAACAATCAACTGTAGGTAAAGACCAACAATCAACTGGTGGTAAAGACCAACACTCAACTGGAGGTAAAGACCAACAATCAACTGGAGGTAAAGACCAACAATCAACTGGGGTAATGACCTACAATCAACTGGGGGTAAATAACAACAATCAACTGAGGTAAAGACCAACAATCAACTGGAGGTAAGGACAAACAATCAACTGTAGGTAAAGACCAACAATCAACTGTAGGTAAAGACCAACAATCAACTGGGGTAAAGACCAACAATCAACTGGGGGGAAAGACCAACAATCAACTGTAGGTAAAGACCAACAATCAACTGGGGTAAAGACCAACAATCAACTGGAGGTAAAGACCAACAATCAACTGTAGGTAAAGACGAACAATCAACTGTAGGCAAAGACCAACAATCACCTGGGGGTAAAGACCAACAATCAACTGGAGGTAAAAACCAACAATCAACTGTAGGTAAAGACCAAAAATCAACTGGGGTAAAGACCAACAATCAACTGGGGTTAAAGACCAACAATCAACTGGAGGTAAGGACAAACAATCAACTGTAGGTAAAGACCAACAATCAACTGTAGGTAAAGACCAACAATCAACTGGGGTATAGATCAACAATCAACTGGTGGTAAACACAAACAATCAACTGGAGGTAAAGACCAACAATCAACTGAGGGGTAAAGACCAGCAATCAACTGGGGGTAAAAATCAACAATCAAACAATCAGTTGGTGGTAAAGACCAACAATCATCTGTAGGTAAAGACCAACAATCAACTGTAGGCAAAGACCAACAATCAACTGGGAGTAAAGACCAACAATCAACAGGAGGTAAAGACCAACAATCAATTGGGGCTAAAGACCAACAATCAAACAATTAACTGGTGATAAAGACCAACAATCAACTGGAGGTAAAGACCAACAATCAATTGGGGGTAAAGACCAACAATCAAACAATCAACTGGTGGTAAAGATCAACGATCAACTGGGGGTAAAAATCAACAATCAAACAATCAGTTGGTGGTAAAGACCAACAATCAACAGGAGGTAAAGACCAACAATCAACAGGAGGTAAAGACCATCAATCACACAATCAACTGGGGATAAAGACCAAGAATCAACTGGAGGTAAAGACCAACAATCAACAGGAAGTAAAGACCAACAATCAACAGGAGGTAAAGACCAACAATCAACAGGACGTAAAGACCAACACTCAACTGGTGGCAAAGACCAACAATCAACTGAGCGTAAAGTCCAACACTCAACTGGTGGTAAAGACCAACAATCAACTGGGGGTAAAGACCAACAATCAACTGAAGGTAAGGACCAACAATCAACTGGAGGTGAGGACAAACAATCAACTGAGGGTAAAGACAAACAATCAACTGGTGGTAAAGACCAACACTCAGCTGGAGGTAAAGACCAACAATCAACTGGAGGTAAAGACCAACAATCAACTGGGGTAATGACCTACAATCAACTGGGGGTAAATAACAACAATCAACTGGGGTAAAGACCAACAATCAACTGGAGGTAAGGACAAACAATCAACTGTTGGTAAAGACCAACAATCAACTGTAGGTAAAGACCAACAATCAACTGGGGTAAAGACCAACAATCAACTGGGGGGAAAGACCAACAATCAACTGTAGGTAAAGACCAACAATCAACTGGGGTAAAGACCAACAATCAACTGAGGGTAAAGACCAACAATCAACTGGAGGTAAAGACCAACAATCAACAGGAGGTAAAGACCAACAATCAACAGGAGGTAAAGACCAACAATCAACAGGAGGTAAAGACCAACAATCAATTGGGGGTAAAGACCAATAATCACACAATCAACTGGGGGTAAAGACCAACAATCAACTGGAGGTAAAGACCAACAATCAACAGGAAGTAAAGACCAACAATCAACAGGGGGTAAAGACCAACAATCAACAGGAAGTAAAGACCAACAATCAACAGGACGTAAAGACCAACACTCAACTGGTGGTAAAGACCAACAATCAACTGAGCGTAAAAACCAACACTCAACTGGTGGTAAAGACCAACAATCAACTGAGCGTAAAGACCAACAATCATCTGCGGGTAAAGACCAACAATCCACTGAGGATAAAGACCAAAAATTAACTGGAGGTAAGGACAAACACTCAACAGGAGGTAAAGACAAACAATCAACTGAGCGTAAAGTCCAACACTCAACTGGTGGTAAAGACCAACAATCAACTGAGCGTAAAGACCAACACTCAACTGGGGGTAAAGACCAACAATCAACTGAGGGTAAAGACCAACAATCAACTGGAGGTAAGGACAAACAATCAACTGTAGGTAAAGACAAACAATCAACTGATGGTAAAGACCAACACTCAACTGGAGGTAAAGACCAACAATCAACTGGAGGTAAAGACCAACAATCAACTGGGGTAATGACCTACAATCAACTGGGGGTAAATAACAACAATCAACTGGAGGTAAGGACAAACAATCAACTGTTGGTAAAGACCAACAATCAACTGTAGGTAAAGACCAACAATCAACTGGGGGGAAAGACCAACAATCAACTGTAGGTAAAGACCAACAATCAACTGGGGTAAAGACCAACAATCAACTGGAGGTAAGGACAAACAATCAACTGTAGGTAAATACCAGCAATCAACTGGTGGCAAAGACCAACAATCAACTGGAGGTAAAGACCAACAATCAACTGGAGGTAAAGACCAACAATCAACTGGGGTAATAACATACAATGAACTGGGGGTAAAGAACAACAATCAACTGGGGTAAAGACCAACAATTAACTGGATGTAAGGACAAACAATCAACTGTGGGTAAAGACCAACAATAAAATGTAGGTAAAGACCAACAATCAACTGGGGGCAAAGACCAACAATCAACTGTAGGCAAAGACCAACAATCAACTGTAGGTAAAGACCAACAATCAACTGTAGGCAAAGACCAACAATCAACTGGGAGTAAAGACCAACAATCAACAGGAGGTAAAGACCAACAATCAATTGGGGCTAAAGACCAACAATCAAACAATTAACTGGTGGTAAAGACCAACAATCAACTGGAGGTAAAGACCAACAATCAACAGGAGGTAAAGACCAACAATCAACAGGAGGTAAAGACCAACAATCAATTGGGGGTAAAGACCAACAATCACACAATCAACTGGTGGTAAAGACCAACAATCAACTGGAGGTAAAGACCAAAATCAACAGGAAGTAAAGACCAACAATCAACAGGGGGTAAATACCAACAATCAACAGGAAGTAAAGACCAACAATCAACAGGACGTAAAGACCAACACTCAACTGGGGGTAAAGACCAACAATCAACTGAGGATAAAGACCAAAAATCAACTGGAGGTAAGGACAAACACTCAACAGGAGGTAAAGACCAACATTCAACTGAGCGTAAAGTCCAACACTCAACTGGTGGTAAAGACCAACAATCAACTGAGCGCAAAGACCAACAATCAACTGGGGGTAAAGACCAACAATCAACTGAGGGTAAAGACCAACAATCAACTGGAGGTAAAAACCAACAATCAACTGTAGGTAAAGACCAAAAATCAACTGGGGTAAAGACCAACAATCAACTGGGGTTAAAGACCAACAATCAACTGGAGGTAAGGACAAACAATCAACTGTAGGTAAAGACCAACAATCAACTGTAGGTAAAGACCAACAATCAACTGGGGTATAGATCAACAATCAACTAGTGGTAAACACAAACAATCAACTGGAGGTAAAGACCAACAATCAACTGAGGGGTAAAGACCAGCAATCAACTGGGGGTAAAGACCAACAATTAACTGGAGGTAAAGACCAACAATCAACTGTAGGTAAAGACCAACAATCACCTGGGGGTAAAGACCAACAATCAACTGGAGGTAAAAACCAACAATCAACTGTAGGTAAAGACAAAAAATCAACTGGAGGTAAAGACCAACAATCAACTGGGGTAATGACCTACAATCAACTGGGGGTAAATAACAACAATCAACTGGAGGTAAGGACAAACAATCAACTGTTGGTAAAGACCAACAATCAACTGTAGGTAAAGACCAACAATCAACTGGGGGGAAAGACCAACAATCAACTGTAGGTAAAGACCAACAATCAACTGGGGTAAAGACCAACAATCAACTGGAGGTAAGGACAAACAATCAACTGTAGGTAAATACCAGCAATCAACTGGTGGCAAAGACCAACAATCAACTGGAGGTAAAGACCAACAATCAACTGGAGGTAAAGACCAACAATCAACTGGGGTAATAACATACAATGAACTGGGGGTAAAGAACAACAATCAACTGGGGTAAAGACCAACAATTAACTGGATGTAAGGACAAACAATCAACTGTGGGTAAAGACCAACAATAAAATGTAGGTAAAGACCAACAATCAACTGGGGGCAAAGACCAACAATCAACTGTAGGCAAAGACCAACAATCAACTGTAGGTAAAGACCAACAATCAACTGTAGGCAAAGACCAACAATCAACTGGGAGTAAAGACCAACAATCAACAGGAGGTAAAGACCAACAATCAATTGGGGCTAAAGACCAACAATCAAACAATTAACTGGTGGTAAAGACCAACAATCAACTGGAGGTAAAGACCAACAATCAACAGGAGGTAAAGACCAACAATCAACAGGAGGTAAAGACCAACAATCAATTGGGGGTAAAGACCAACAATCACACAATCAACTGGTGGTAAAGACCAACAATCAACTGGAGGTAAAGACCAAAATCAACAGGAAGTAAAGACCAACAATCAACAGGGGGTAAATACCAACAATCAACAGGAAGTAAAGACCAACAATCAACAGGACGTAAAGACCAACACTCAACTGGGGGTAAAGACCAACAATCAACTGAGGATAAAGACCAAAAATCAACTGGAGGTAAGGACAAACACTCAACAGGAGGTAAAGACCAACATTCAACTGAGCGTAAAGTCCAACACTCAACTGGTGGTAAAGACCAACAATCAACTGAGCGCAAAGACCAACAATCAACTGGGGGTAAAGACCAACAATCAACTGAGGGTAAAGACCAACAATCAACTGGAGGTAAAAACCAACAATCAACTGTAGGTAAAGACCAAAAATCAACTGGGGTAAAGACCAACAATCAACTGGGGTTAAAGACCAACAATCAACTGGAGGTAAGGACAAACAATCAACTGTAGGTAAAGACCAACAATCAACTGTAGGTAAAGACCAACAATCAACTGGGGTATAGATCAACAATCAACTAGTGGTAAACACAAACAATCAACTGGAGGTAAAGACCAACAATCAACTGAGGGGTAAAGACCAGCAATCAACTGGGGGTAAAGACCAACAATTAACTGGAGGTAAAGACCAACAATCAACTGTAGGTAAAGACCAACAATCACCTGGGGGTAAAGACCAACAATCAACTGGAGGTAAAAACCAACAATCAACTGTAGGTAAAGACAAAAAATCAATTGGGGTAAAGACCAACAATCAACTGGGGTTAAAGACCAACAATCAACTGGAGGTAAGGACAAACAATCAACTGTAGGTAAATACCAGCAATCAACTGGTGGCAAAGACCAACAATCAACTGGAGGTAAAGACCAACAATCAACTGGAGGTAAAGACCAACAATCAACTGGGGTAATAACATACAATCAACCGGGGGTAAAGAACAACAATCAACTGGGGTAAAGACCAACACTCAACTGGAGGTAAAGACCAACAATCAACTGGAGGTAAAGACCAACAATCAACTGGGGTAATGACCTACAATCAACTGGGGGTAAATAACAACAATCAACTGGAGGTAAGGACAAACAATCAACTGTTGGTAAAGACCAACAATCAACTGTAGGTAAAGACCAACAATCAACTGGGGGGAAAGACCAACAATCAACTGTAGGTAAAGACCAACAATCAACTGGGGTAAAGACCAACAATCAGCTGGAGGTAAGGACAAACAATCAACTGTAGGTAAATACCAGCAATCAACTGGTGGCAAAGACCAACAATCAACTGGAGGTAAAGACCAACAATCAACTGGAGGTAAAGACCAACAATCAACTGGGGTAATAACATACAATCAACTGGGGGTAAAGAACAACAATCAACTGGGGTAAAGACCAACAATTAACTGGATGTAAGGACAAACAATCAACTGTGCGTAAAGACCAACAATAAAATGTAGGTAAAGACCAACAATCAACTGGGGGCAAAGACCAACAATCAACTGTAGGCAAAGACCAACAATCAACTGTAGGTAAAGACCAACAATCAACTGTAGGCAAAGACCAACAATCAACTGGGAGTAAAGACCAACAATCAACAGGAGGTAAAGACCAATAATCAATTGGGGCTAAAGACCAACAATCAAACAATTAACTGGTGGTAAAGACCAACAATCAACTGGAGGTAAAGACCAACAATCAACAGGAGGTAAAGACCAACAATCAATTGGCGGTAAAGACCAACAATCACACAATCAACTGGTGGTAAAGACCAACAATCAACTGGAGGTAAAGACCAACAATCAACAGGAAGTATAGACCAACAATCAACAGGTGGTAAGTACCAACAATCAACAGGAAGTAAAGACCAACAATCAACAGGACGTAAAGACCAACACTCAACTGGGGGTAAAGACCAACAATCAACTGAGGATAAAGACCAAAAATCAACTGGAGGTAAGGACAAACACTGAACAGGAGGTAAAGACCAACATTCAACTGAGCGTAAAGTCCAACACTCAACTGGTGGTAAAGACCAACAATCAACTGAGCGCAAAGACCAACAATCAACTGGGGGTAAAGACCAACAATCAACTGAGGGTAAAGACCAACAATCAACTGGGGGTAAAGACCAACAATCAACTGAGGGTAAAGACCAACAATCAACTGGAGGTAAAAACCAACAATCAACTGTAGGTAAAGACCAAAAATCAACTGGGGTAAAGACCAACAATCAACTGGGGTTAAAGACCAACATTCAACTGGAGGTAAGGACAAACAATCAACTGTAGGTAAAGACCAACAATCAACTGTAGGTAAAGACCAACAATCAACTGGGGTATAGATCAACAATCAACTGGTGGTAAACACAAACAATCAACTGGAGGTAAAGACCAACAATCAACTGAGGGGTAAAGACCAGCAATCAACTGGGGGTAAAGACCAACAATTAACTGGAGGTAAAGACCAACAATCAACTGTAGGTAAAGACCAACAATCACCTGGGGGTAAAGACCAACAATCAACTGGAGGTAAAAACCAACAATCAACTTTAGGTAAAGACCAAAAATCAATTGGGGTAAAGACCAACAATCAACTGGGGTTAAAGACCAACAATCAACTGGAGGTAAGGACAAACAATCAACTGTAGGTAAAGACCAACAGTCAACTGTAGGTAAAGACCAACAATCGACTGGGGTATAGATCAACAGTCAACTGGTGGTAAACACAAACAATCAACTGGAGGTAAAGATCAACAATCAACTGGGGGGTAAAGACCAGCAATCAACTGGGGGTAAAGACCAACAATTAACTGGAGGTAAAGACCAACAATCAACTGGGGGTAAAGACCAACAATCAACTGGTGGAAAGGACCAACAATCAACTGGTGGTAACGATCAACAATCAACTGTGGTAAAGACCAACCGGACATAGCTTTTATTTGGGAACAATTCCAAAATTAGAAAAATCATATAAAGAGGTAAGTCAATATACTGATCTCACAAATACATGACCACTCACTTTCCGGACTTGCATCATATCTAAGCGAAGCGATGAGATCATGCACTTGTTTGCCGCATGGGAGTAAAATGACAACCTTCATACATAACCGGGCGAACAGTGTTATCGAAAGAAAGCTATAATCTTGAATATTATTATACCTCATATATTAATTACCATAAATAGATTAATTTGATTGGACAATGGGTAAGAATCAGAACACGTTATCACACAGGACCAAAATTATATTCCGTGAAATAAAAATCATATTCCACCACTTCGGAAGCCTCGCGGGTTTTCCCGCCAGAGTTATCATTCTTTGACAGGAAAACGTCAGAGGCACTAGGAACGCATCATTTGAAGGCGACCGTTGCAATGTGGTTTTAAAATATCTGAGACAACGTTCCAATGGACTTAAAATATGTTTGCCAGGAGTATTTTACATAGCGGAATATGTGTTTTCTTGGGTTCATTTGGTATAATAAAAGATTTATTGCAGGCGGGTCTGGAATAATCTTCATCAGGTACGCTAAACCTCGAAAGGTTGGAAAGCCAAATAATTTTAAAAAGTTTTGCGAGCAAGTAAACCAAAGGGCCTAATTAGGATCGCCAAAATTGGCTACGGTCATCTATGTCTGAGGGAGGAGAACCTTAGTGTTAATTATAATTACATTATTTAGGCACTGTAAATTTCAGTAACAAATATATCTAATAAACATGTCAGTGCCTACACACTGACTACTGGGTGAATGATCCCCTAGGGGCCTAATAGTCCACCAGCAGAAGTGTCAACAGTAATAAGCCATGTCATTGCTGAAGCAGCACTGACTACTGGGCTGATGATACCATCGGACACTAATAGTCAACGAGCAGAGGTATCGACCCTTAATATCGTCATTGTTCGTAAAAACAAAAACAAACTATTAAAAACTGAATGAAATTAATAGTCGATGGTACAAAAAACATGTATAACATGGCTGAACCAAATGAAAGTTATCTCAGGCTAAGGACAACATACATAGTCAAGTCAGTTAAATTAAGGTCTTTAATATGTTAGAAATAACTATCAAATGGTCTTTGGCCGACAAACCTTGAATAACAAAAATCATTGAAATTCTAAAATTTAATAATGTATTTGATTTTAGGATATGTCATATTACTTCTATGTAGTACTTACACAGCAGTAAAACATGGCGGCTACACTCTGATCAATGACAATGATACTGAATACAGTTTTTTTAAAACTTAAATCAATGAATTGTCAAGACTAGCATTTTACTGGCAAATAAAGTGAATTATTTTGTCTAGACAATTTGAAGTAGGAAATAAACACTTAATTTGATGTCTGTATCGACTAAAATATGGACCTTTTTAAAGACATTAATTTTTGTTTTCATATAGCTGATTTAATGACATCTTACAAGTCATCAATTTATTTTCCTTATTGCCGATGTAATGATCATTTGTTGGTATTGAGACACACTTTCTCAACATAATAATAAACATATCTTTTATAATAAATCCTAAATTATTGCGATTTTTTGCTTGTTGTACATTTACCATTCATACTATTGCACATAAGTACGCACGCACATACATTAATATAGTCGTGTTACTAAATAGGCAATATATACTTGACCTAGATTTTGGTGGAGTCCGTAATGCTCATCCTTTTACTTACACGTGTTTGTCAGTGACCCGTGACAGGTGGGTGTTTTTTTCCGGTTTCCCCACCGATAAAACTGACCGCCAGGATATAACTGAAATATTGTTGAAAGTGGTGTTTAAACACTGCAACCCTAACCCCGACAATGTAATTGGTGACAAGGATGGTAGTATTTGTGATAATATATATACAACAAGTAAATGGTAATTAGTATCACAGTTGGTGGAACCTTTCATTTGTATATTGTCGAAATATATATACAGTAATTTGTTTTCATTTGGCAAATATCATGGGCGCTATGAGCAATTTATATTTCTGAGTGGCCGACCTTTATAATACTTCTCCGAAACTACGTATGCAAGCATAGTGGCGATACACCTTAGTATGTGTTGTGTCCTATAGAACCAGCGGGAAACAACTGGTTCCTCATTCTATACACCGGTGTTCCCACTGGCCTCCGCATATCGCTATTTCACCAAAATGTGTACTGCCAAAGTCGAGAAGCGTGATAAAATCTCAATTATTCGCCCAGTACTATATACCGCCTTTAGTTGCCTAGTGTTTTATTTGTCATTTTGTAAAACAGGTCATGAGCATATAACGCCAAAATACTATTGATAAGATAAATGGTAGGAATTCCGCGATTTGTTGCATATACAATGTATTTGTATTTACCATTAAGTTGTTAATCGGAGAAATGGGCACCACAATTATCACCAAGTTTTGGATCGCTTTAAGCGGTTTATAAATCCACGATATGTGTTATTCGCCTTGGATTACGGCCTTGGTGAATATTGTTTCTTGGGTTGCTATATCTGTATATTAACCTCATCAAAAGTCAATTTATGTGTAATATCCATTGTATTTGTATGACGTTAAGTGACCAACAATGAACGTAACCCATACCAATAAATACACATCTGCATCATGACAGTGACCAGTAAATGTAAAAAAAAAAATGATTTGCAAATAAAATTGGCAACGTGAATCTAAATTTACCATCCAAAAACTAAATTGATCTTGAAGAGAAAGCAACCTGATTTAAATTTGAACGATATAAAAGTACATAGAGGAACATCCTGTATGTACTTACTGCTGTCTCGTGATCGTTGTAACGTGATATTGACTTAATAACAAATGTAGTCAACAGATAATTAGACTGTATTTACAAAGAAACGTGTGTATTGTTATTTGATAAGATGTAATTAACCGCATTAATTCCTTCATGATCTCCTGCCGACAGGTTCAATCAATATATCAGTGAACATCACCACAATTTGACCCTGCCACCTGGATGTAAAGACAGTTTAATTAGAACACACAAAGAAAAAACATGATAGTGAGAGAAAAAACGTGATTATGCCTATGGGAAGTGGTAGAGTAGAGCGTTCCTTATTAGGGTTACTATAGAAACGAGTCGTTAACACTAACGTACATATCAAAGTCTGTCTAGAAAACACTGAGTATAATAGATAAATATAGGTACTGTTAGAAAGGTCCTCCAAACTACCTCCTCAACCTAAAAACATTCCTTAGGGGTATAGCGTTTGAACATCTAACATGGAAAGTCAAGACAATATAACTTTTTTTTCCATGACAACAGCAGATAATCTAATATTTTCGAATGTTTTTGTAAACCAAGTTTCATAAAAAGGCTCATGTCTAAACTACCTTTATATATCATTTGGTTGGTTAATATGGTAGCCAGTTTAACGATATATGTGATACCTGGAAGGTCTAGAAAGTCAAAGTCATATAGGATTTCAGATCTTTAAATAGAAATTGCTTCAACAAGTCCAAGTGGGGGGGGGGGGGGGGGGGGGGGGGGGCTGGTGAGAGAAATATTGTCGTTTTTTCTTTGTTCTTTTTTTGTAATTTGTTTATTTTTAAAGTAAAGCAGAAGCAGATACATATACAGGAATACAAACATGATATACAACAATGTACAATATAAATAGTTTATATGAGTTGCCCATTAACCAGGGGCGGATCCACAATGATTGTCCTTTTCGTGAACTTTAGAGATCGTGATAACCGTTGACCATTCTAGAAATTATTTATTGTAAAACGAACATATTTGATATATCGCCATATTGTGCAAGATGATATATGTCTGTAATTTTCAATACTACATAATTCACTGCTGTTCTTGTCATAGTTTTAATTAACTTTTTATTTATCTATATATTGATCAGGGCCCGGGCGGCTCAATGGGTTAGGTAGATGGATTACCTAACAACTCATACAAGCCTATCACCAATACGACGTGGGTTCGCGCCTGGCTTTGTAAATTACAAAAAAGGTGCACTCGACTCTCAGCCGCAAGTGATAAAGTTTACCAGTTGCTTGCCCATGGTCGGTGGTTCTCTCCTGGTACTCCGGCTTCTTACACCACTAAAACTGGTCGCTATGATATAGCTGAAATATTGCTGAATGTGACGTTAAACACAATAAATCAAAAATGAAATATAAAATGTCTTCACTCATTGTTCCGTTTTAAATGAACGGTATTTCTGAAATATTGCCTGTCTATAAACTTGAATCATTTAACTATCTATTCATGTCTCCGGTAAAACGGACATTTAAACAAAGTAATTGATTGATTGGTTGGTGTTTAGGGCCAATATTTAAACTATTTTTGTTATTTCATCTATGTCGTGGCGTGAACAAATTATATGTTAACTTAGACGCCTAGAAGACCATTAGAAATAAGACATACGTATTTATAAAGCAAACGGGTTATATGTACAAATAACAAAAGTAAAGAATGCGCAATTATTGATATCTCTTCCACATTTCAATTTAGGATTTCGAGCGATAATTATTTTGCAGAATATATTTTCAACTTACAGACAGATGTTTAATTGTCAGATCTTAAATGGAAGATACTAGAGCGAGTCGAAGAAAGTCGCCTTTGAATATAGCATCGACGACTGCTCGTAAGAGGCTGTTGCTAATTAGAAGTTGCTCCAAGTTGTCTGTTACGTACAATCAGCATAACCTTCCCTACTAGCTGATGTATTGCTGAAATTGGCGTTAAACACCAATCAATCAATCAATAACTTTTTTTAAGCGTCCGTTTTACCGGTGACATCAATAATTTGTCAAATGATTAGAGTTTATAGACAGGCAATATTTCAGAAATACCGTTCATTTAATACGGAACAATGAGTTGTGTATTTAATTCTGCTCTTGATAACATGTAGACGTCTTTTGGGAAGAGGTTGCCATAGCAGCAGATACAAACAGAGTTTACAGAGATCAGAGTGGTAATCGGAATCCGTAAGTCGAAGAAGAAGAAAAAACATAATGCAATGGCCAAGCGAAAAAGTACAAACAACAATCATAGAACTCGGTTAACCCTGCCACTTTTTATCAAGTGCCTGTACCAAACCAAGAAAGTGAGCGATCATATATATCTGTGTCAGAGGTACCAATTTTACTTCTGCCTATGGATTTTATGGTATTTTGGAATTATTCCGAGTGTAGTATCTTTTTGTGATTCATTTTATGCATCCACTTTAAAAAAAAAATCACACACATGTATAACGATACAACTTAATGTGATAAAGATTATGTCCTTCTCTTGGTAATCTGGTTTCAATGACAAATAACACTATGTACTCACTCTATGCATAAAATAACGGTAGTTTTGAAGGTCGAGGCAGACATTTCTAGTATCGCAGCGAGACCTTTAAAACAAACGTCATTGTTTTATCGCTAATATCTTAATGTATCGGAAACCACATTGATATTTATAGATGTATGGAATATTTACAGTGTAGGCTTTAATTACGCACCAAGCCAGAAAAGTTGGCGTTGATGTATGTGTGTGTTAGGGGTACTGTTGGCGTTGATGTATGTGTGTGTTAGGGGTACTGTTGGCGTTGATGTATTTGTGTGTTAGGGGTACTGTTGGCGTTCATGTATTTGTGTGTTAGGGGTACTGTTGGCGTTCATGTATTTGTGTGTTAGGGGTACTGTTGGCGTTGATGTATTTGTGTGTTAGGGGTACTGTTGGCGTTGATGTATTTGTGCGTTAGGGGTACTGTTGGCGTTCATGTATTTGTGTGTTAGGGGTACTGTTGGCGTTCATGTATTTGTGTGTTAGGGGTACTGTTGGCGTTGATGTATTTGTGTGTTAGGGGTACTGTTGGCGTTCATGTATTTGTGTGTTAGGGGTACTGTTGGCGTTCATGTATTTGTGTGTTAGGGGTACTGTTGGCGTTGATGTATTTGTGTGTTAGGGGTACTGTTGGCGTTGATGTATTTGTGCGTTAGGGGTACTGTTGGCGTTCATGTATTTGTGTGTTAGGGGTACTGTTGGCGTTCATGTATTTGTGTGTTAGGGGTACTGTTGGCGTTGATGTATTTGTGTGTTAGGGGTACTGTTGGCGTTCATGTATTTGTGTGTTAGGGGTACTGTTGGCGTTGATGTATTTGTGTGTTAGGGGTACTGCTGGCGTTCATGTATTTGTGTGTTAGGGGTACTGATTTCGTCCCTTTCTACGATGTTTGTATTAGGTTTTAGAACTGTTCCATCAGTGTGGTATTTTTTGTTTTTTATATTGTTACTTTATATACTATATGTATTCATGAAAGAAGAGTTTGAAGATATCAAAGGGAGGTAATCAGAATCCGTATATCGAAGAAGAACATACACCACAATGACCAAAAGAAAAAGTACAAAAGGACAAACAACGATCTACAAAACATACATATAAAACTAAAGATCGAGTAACACAAACCCAACTAAAAGCCAGGGGTGAACTCAGGTGCTCCGGAAGGGTAAGCAGTTCCTGCTCCACTAGTAGCACCCGTCGTGTTAATCTAAAGCAAAGTGTAAGCTGTATGTACTAACTTCATATGCATGTATGTACAGAAAAGATGAAATGTAGCTCTTAATTAGTAAAATTCACAATAAGTTCCCCAGTATCCTCGTAGGCACTTGCAATGCCAGTTATATATACCAACGATACAGGATCCGCCATGTCTGCATGAAACACGGGAACATGGACTATCTAGAAGTAAAATAATACATTCAAACCTCTCTTATGTGACCTTCCAAGGGAAGTGAAATGTGGTCACATAAGACAGGTTGTCGCTTAATACAGGATTAATTGATATGAAATGCACTGATACATGATATAAACATTTAGGTCACATAATACAATATATTGCTTAATAGAGGTGGTCACTAAAGCAAGATTGACTGTAAATACATGTGGTTGCTTAATACAGGTTTAATTAATAAGAAGTGTACTGTGACAGGAAATTAAATTGAAGATTACATTATAGGTTACTGCTTAATAGAGTTAGTAACTAAGGTAGGTTTGTCTCCTTTCATTAAAGTGTCTGTGACAAGCTAGGAAAGCGAGCGGTCACGTATTTTTGTATTAAAGTGTCTGTGACAAGCTAGGAAAGCGAGCAGTCGCGTATTTTTGTATTAAAGTGTCTGTGACAAGCTAGGAAAGCTAACAGTCACGTATTTTTGTATTAAAGTGTCTGTGACAAGCTAGGAAAGCGAGCAGTCACGTATTTTTGTATTAAAGTGTCTGTGACAAGCTAGGAAAGCGAGCGGTCAGGTATTTTTGTATTAAAGTGTCTGTGACAAGCTAGGAAAGCGAGCAGTCGCGTATTTTTGTATTAAAGTGTCTGTGACAAGCTAGGAAAGCTAACAGTCACGTATTTTTGTATTAAAGTGTCTGTGACAAGCTAGGAAAGCGAGCAGTCACGTATTTTTGTATTAAAGTGTCTGTGACAAGCTAGGAAAGCGAGCAGTCACGTATTTTTGTATTAAAGTGTCTGTGACAAGCTAGGAAAGCGAGCAATCACGTATTTTTGTATTAAAGTGTCTGTGACAAGCTAGGAAAGCGAGCAGTCACGTATTTTTGTATTAAAGTGTCTGTGACAATCTAGGAAAGCGAGCAGTCACGTATTTTTGTATTAAAGTGTCTGTGACAAGCTAGGAAAGCGAGCAGTCACGTATTTTTGTATTAGGGGTACCGATTTTTCCTCTTTCTGCTATTTTTCTGTTTAATTTTATTAAAGTGTCTGTGAAAACCTAGGGAAGCGAGCAGTCACGTGTTTTTGTATTAAAGTGTCTGTGACAAGCTAGGAAAGCGAGCGGTCACGTGTTTTTTGCATTAAAGTGTCTGTGACAAGCTAGGAAAGCGAGCAGTCACGTATTTTTTGCACTAAAGTGTCTGTGACTAGCTAGGAAAGCGAGCAGTCACGTATTTTTGTATTAAAGTGTCCGTGACAAGCTAGGAAAGCGAGCAGTCACGTATTTTTGTATTAGGGGTACCGATTTTCCCTCTTTCTGCTATTTTTCTGTTTAATTTTATTAAAGTGTCTGTGAAAACCTGAGGAAGCGAGCAGTCACGTGTTTTTGTATTAAAGTGTCTGTGACAAGCTAGGAAAGCGAGCAGTCACGTATTTTTGTATTAAAGTGTCTGTGACAAGCTAGGAAAGCGAGCAGTCACGTATTTTTGTATTAAAGTGTCTGTGACAAGCTAGGAAAGCGAGCAGTCACGTATTTTTGTATTAAAGTGTCTGTGACAAGCTAGGAAAGCGAGCAGTCACGTATTTTTGTTTTAAAGTGTCTGTGACAAGCTAGGAAAGCGAGCAATCACGTATTTTTGTATTAAAGTGTCTGTGACAAGCTAGGAAAGCGAGCAGTCACGTATTTTTGTATTAGGGGTACCGATTTTTCCTCTTTCTGCTATTTTTCTGTTTAATTTTATTAAAGTGTCTGTGAAAACCTAGGGAAGCGAGCAGTCACGTGTTTTTGTATTAAAGTGTCTGTGACAAGCTAGGAAAGCGAGCGGTCACGTGTTTTTTGCATTAAAGTGTCTGTGACAAGCTAGGAAAGCGAGCAGTCACGTATTTTTTGCATTAAAGTGTCTGTGACTAGCTAGGAAAGCGAGCAGTCACGTATTTTTGTATTAAAGTGTCCGTGACAAGCTAGGAAAGCGAGCAGTCACGTATTTTTGTATTAGGGGTACCGATTTTCCCTCTTTCTGCTATTTTTCTGTTTAATTTTATTAAAGTGTCTGTGAAAACCTGAGGAAGCGAGCAGTCACGTGTTTTTGTATTAAAGTGTCTGTGACAAGCTAGGAAAGCGAGCAGTCACGTATTTTTGTATTAAAGTGTCTGTGACAAGCTAGGAAAGCGAGCAGTCACGTATTTTTGTATTAAAGTGTCTGTGACAAGCTAGGAAAGCGAGCAGTCACGTATTTTTGTATTAAAGTGTCTGTGACAAGCTAGGAAAGCGAGCAGTCACGTATTTTTGTTTTAAAGTGTCTGTGACAAGCTAGGAAAGCGAGCAATCACGTATTTTTGTATTAAAGTGTCTGTGAAAACCTGGGAAAGCGAGCAGTCACGTGTTTTTGTATTATAGTGTCTGTGACAAGCTAAGAAAACGAGCGGTCACGTAATTTTGTATTAAAGTGTCTGTGACAAGCTAGGAAAGCGAGCAGTCACGTATTTTTGTATTAAAGTGTCTGTGACAAGCTAGGAAAGAGAGCGGTCACGTATTTTTGTATTAAAGTGTCTGTGACAAGCTAGGAAAGAGAGCAGTCACGTATTTTTGCATTAAAGTGTCTGTGACAAGCTAGGAAAGCGAGCAGTCACGTATTTTTGTATTAAAGTGTTTGTGCCAAGCTAGGAAAGCGAGCGATCACGTATTTTTGTATTGAGGGTATCGATTTTTCCTTTTTCTGCTATTTTTCTGTTTAATGTTATTAAAGTGTGTGTGACAAACTAGGAAAGCGAGCAGTCACGTATTTTTTCCATTAAAGTGTCTGTGACAAGCTAGGAAAGCGAGCAGTCACATATTTTTGTATTAAAGTGTCTGTGACAAGCTAGGAAAGCGAGCGGTCACGTGTTTTTTGCATTAAAGTGTCTGTGACAAGCTAGGAAAGCGAGCAGTCACGTATTTTTTGCATTAAATTGTCTGTGACAAGCTAGGAAAGCGAGCAGTCACGTATTTTTGTATTAAAGTTTCTGTGACAAGCTAGGAAAGCGAGCAGTCACGTATTTTTGTATTAAAGTGTCTGTGACAAGCTAGGAAAGCGAGCAGTCACGTATTTTTGTATTAAAGTGTCTGTGACAAGCTAGGAAAGCGAGCAGTCACGTATTTTTGTATTAGGGGTACCGATTTTTCCTCTTTCTGCTATTTTTCTGTTTAATTTTATTAAAGTGTCTGTGAAAACCTAGGGAAGCGAGCAGTCACGTGTTTTTGTATTAAAGTGTCTGTGACAAGCTAGGAAAGCGAGCGGTCACGTGTTTTTTGCATTAAAGTGTCTGTGACAAGCTAGGAAAGCGAGCAGTCACGTATTTTTTGCATTAAAGTGTCTGTGACTAGCTAGGAAAGCGAGCAGTCACGTATTTTTGTATTAAAGTGTCCGTGACAAGCTAGGAAAGCGAGCAGTCACGTATTTTTGTATTAGGGGTACCGATTTTCCCTCTTTCTGCTATTTTTCTGTTTAATTTTATTAAAGTGTCTGTGAAAACCTGAGGAAGCGAGCAGTCACGTGTTTTTGTATTAAAGTGTCTGTGACAAGCTAGGAAAGCGAGCAGTCACGTATTTTTGTATTAAAGTGTCTGTGACAAGCTAGGAAAGCGAGCAGTCACGTATTTTTGTATTAAAGTGTCTGTGACAAGCTAGGAAAGCGAGCAGTCACGTATTTTTGTATTAAAGTGTCTGTGACAAGCTAGGAAAGCGAGCAGTCACGTATTTTTGTTTTAAAGTGTCTGTGACAAGCTAGGAAAGCGAGCAATCACGTATTTTTGTATTAAAGTGTCTGTGAAAACCTGGGAAAGCGAGCAGTCACGTGTTTTTGTATTATAGTGTCTGTGACAAGCTAAGAAAACGAGCGGTCACGTAATTTTGTATTAAAGTGTCTGTGACAAGCTAGGAAAGCGAGCAGTCACGTATTTTTGTATTAAAGTGTCTGTGACAAGCTAGGAAAGAGAGCGGTCACGTATTTTTGTATTAAAGTGTCTGTGACAAGCTAGGAAAGAGAGCAGTCACGTATTTTTGCATTAAAGTGTCTGTGACAAGCTAGGAAAGCGAGCAGTCACGTATTTTTGTATTAAAGTGTTTGTGCCAAGCTAGGAAAGCGAGCGATCACGTATTTTTGTATTGAGGGTATCGATTTTTCCTTTTTCTGCTATTTTTCTGTTTAATGTTATTAAAGTGTGTGTGACAAACTAGGAAAGCGAGCAGTCACGTATTTTTTCCATTAAAGTGTCTGTGACAAGCTAGGAAAGCGAGCAGTCACATATTTTTGTATTAAAGTGTCTGTGACAAGCTAGGAAAGCGAGCGGTCACGTGTTTTTTGCATTAAAGTGTCTGTGACAAGCTAGGAAAGCGAGCAGTTACGTATTTTTTGCATTAAATTGTCTGTGACAAGCTAGGAAAGCGAGCAGTCACGTATTTTTGTATTAAAGTTTCTGTGACAAGCTAGGAAAGCGAGCAGTCACGTATTTTTGTATTAAAGTGTCTGTGACAAGCTAGGAAAGCGAGCAGTCACGTATTTTTGTATTAAAGTGTCTGTGACAAGCTAGGAAAGCGAGCAGTCACGTATTTTTGTATTAAAGTGTCTGTGACAATCTAGGAAAGCGAGCAGTCACGTATTTTTGTATTAAAGTGTCTGTGACAAGCTAGGAAAGCGAGCAGTCACGTATTTTTGTATTAAAGTGTCTGTGACAAGCTAGGAAAGCGAGCAGTCACGTATTTTTGTATTAAAGTGTCTGTGACAAGCTAGGAAAGCGAGCAGTCACGTATTTTTGTATTAGGGGTATCGATTTTTCCTCTTTCTGCTATTTTTCTGTTTAATTTTATTAAAGTGTCTGTGAAAACCTGGGGAAGCGAGCAGTCACGTGTTTTTGTATTAAAGTGTCTGTGACAAGCTAGGAAAGCGAGCAGTCACGTGTTTTTGTATTAAAGTGTCTGTGACAAGCTAGGAAAGCGAGCAGTCACGTATTTTTGTATTAAAGTGTCTGTGACAAGCTAGGAAAGCGAGCAGTCACGTATTTTTGTATTAAAGTGTCTGTGACAAGCTAGGAAAGCGAGCAGTCACGTATTTTTGTATTAAAGTGTCTGTGACAAGCTAGGAAAGCGAGCAGTCACGTATTTTTGTATTAAAGTGTCTGTGACAAGCTAGGAAAGCGAGCAGTCACGTGTTTTTGTATTATAGTGTCTGTGACAAGCTAAGAAAACGAGCAGTCACGTAATTTTGTATCAAAGTGTCTGTGACAAGCTAGGAAAGCGAGCAGTCACGTATTTTTGTATCAAAGTGTCTGTGACAAGCTAGGAAAGAGAGCAGTCACGTATTTTTGTATTAAAGTGTCTGTGACAAGCTAGGAAAGAGAGCAGTCACGTATTTTTGCATTAAAGTGTCTGTGACAAGCTAGGAAAGCGAGCAGTCACGTATTTTTGTATTAAAGTGTTTGTGCCAAGCTAGGAAAGCGAGCGATCACGTATTTTTGTATTGAGGGTATCGATTTTTCCTTTTTCTGCTATTTTTCTGTTTAATGTTATTAAAGTGTCTATGACAAGCTAGGAAAGCGAGCGGTCACGTATTTTTTGCATTAAAGTGTCTGTGACAAGCTAGGAAAGCGAGCAGTCACATATTTTTGTATTAAAGTGTCTGTGACAACCTAGGAAAGCGAGCGGTCACGTGTTTTTTGCATTAAAGTGTCTGTGACAAGCTAGGAAAGCGAGCAGTCACGCATTTTTTGCATTAAAGTGTCTGTGACAAGCTAGGAAAGCGAGCAGTCACGTATTTTTGTATTAAAGTGTCTGTGACAAGCTAGGAAAGCGAGCAGTGACGTATTTTTGTATTAAAGTGTCTATGACAAGATAGGAAAGGGAGCAGTCAGGTATTTTTGTATTAAAGTGTCTGTGACAAGCTAGGAAAGCGAGCAGTCAGGTATTTTTGTATTAAAGTGTCTGTGACAAGCTAGGAAAGCGAGCAGTCACGTATTTTTGTATTAAAGTGTCTATGACAAGAGAGGAAAGCGAGCAGTAACGTATTTTTGTATTAAAGTGTCTGTGACAAGCTATGAAAGTGAACAGTCACGTATTTTTGAATCAAAGTGTCTGTGACAAGCTAGGAAAGCGAGCAGTCACGTATTTTTGTATTAAAGTGTCTGTGACAAGCTAGGAAAGCGAGCAGTCACGTATGTTTGTATTAAAGTGTCTGTGACAAGCTAGGAAAGCGAACAGTCACGTATTTTTGTATTAAAGTGTGTGTGACAAGCTAGGAAAGCGAGCAGTCACGTATTTTTGTATTAAGGGTATCGATTTTTCCTCTTTCTGCTATTTTTCTGTTTAATTTTATTAAAGTGTCTGTGAAAACCTGGGGAAGCGAGCAGTCACGTATTTTTGTATTAAAGTGTCTGTGACAAGCTAAGAAAACGAGCAATCACGTATTTTTGTATTAAAGTGTCTGTGAAAACCTGGGGAAGCGAGCAGTCACGTGTTTTTGTATTAAAGTGTCTGTGACAAGCTAGGAAAGCGAGCAGTCACGTATTTTTGTATTAAAGTGTCTGTGACAAGCTAGGAAAACGAGCAGTCACGTATTTTTGTATTAAAGTGTCTGTGACAAGCTAGGAAAGCGAGCAGTCACGTATTTTTGTATTAAAGTGTCTGTGACAAGCTAGGAAAGCGAGCAGTAACGTATTTTTGTATTAAAGTGTCTATGACAAGATAGGAAAGCGAGCAGTCACGTATTTTTGTATTAAAGTGTCTGTGACAAGCTAGGAAAGCGAGCAGTAACGTATTTTTGTATTAAAGTGTCTATGACAAGATAGGAAACGAGCAGTCACGTATTTTTGTATTAAAGTGTCTGTGACAAGCTAGGAAAGCGAGCAGTCACGTATTTTTGTATTAAAGTGTCTGTGACAAGCTAGGAAAGCGAGCAGTCACGTATTTTTGTATTAAAGTGTCTGTGACAAGCTAGGAAAGCGAGCAGTAACGTATTTTTGTATTAAAGTGTCTATGACAAGATAGGAAAGCGAGCAGTCACGTATTTTTGTATTAAAGTGTCTGTGACAAGCTAGGAAAGCGAGCAGTAACGTATTTTTGTATTAAAGTGTCTATGACAAGCTAGGAAAGCGAGCAGTCACGTATTTTTGTATTAGGGGTACCGATTTTTCCTCTTTCTGCTATTTTTCTGTTTAGTTTTATTAAAGTGTCTGTGAAAACCTGGGGAAGCGAGCAGTCACGTGTTTTTGTATTATAGTGTCTGTGACAAGCTAAGAAAACGAGCAGTCACGTAATTTTGTATTAAAGTGTCTGTGACAAGCTAGGAAAGCGAGCAGTCACGTATTTTTGTATCAAAGTGTCTGTGACAAGCTAGGAAAGAGAGCAGTCACGTATTTTTGTATTAAAGTGTCTGTGACAAGCTAGGAAAGCGAGCAGTCACGTATTTTTGTATTAAAGTGTCTGTGACAAGCTAGGAAAGCGAGCAGTCACGTATTTTTGTATTAAAGTGTCTGTGACAAGCTAGGAAAGCGAGCAGTCACGTATTTTTGTATTAAAGTGTCTGTGACAAGCTAGGAAAGTGAGCAGTCACGTATTTTTGTATTAGGGGTACCGATTTTTCATCTTTCTGCTATTTTTCTGTTTAATTTTATTAAAGTATCTGTGAAAACCTGGGGAAGCGAGCAGTCACGTGTTTTTGTATTAAAGTGACTGTGACAAGCTAGGAAAGCGAGCAGTCACGTATTTTTGTACTAAAGTGTCTGTGACAAGCTAGGAAAGCAAGCAGTCACGTATTTTTGTACTAAAGTGTCTGTGACAAGCTAGGAAAGCGAGCAGTCACGTATTTTTGTATTAAAGTGTCTGTGACAAGCTAGGAAAGCGAGCAGTCACGTATTTTTGTATTAAAGTGTCTGTGACAAGCTAGGAAAGCGAGCAGTCACGTATTTTTGTATTAAAGTGTCTGTGACAAGATAGGAAAGAGAGCAGTCAAGTATTTTGTATTAAAGTGTCTGTGACAAGCTAGGAAAGCGAGCAGTCACGTATTTTTGTATTAAAGTGTCTGTGACAAGCTAGGAAAGCGAGCAGTCACGTATTTTTGTATTAAAGTGTCTATGACAAGCTAGGAAAGCGAGCAGTCACGTATTTTTGTATTAGGGGTACCGATTTTTCCTCTTTCTGCTATTTTTCTGTTTAATTTTATTAAAGTGTCTGTGAAAACCTGAGGAAGCTAGCAGTCACGTGTTTTTGTATTAAAGTGTCTGTGACAAGCTAAGAAAACGAGCGGTCACGTAATTTTGTATTAAAGTGTCTGTGACAAGCTAGGAAAGAGAGCAGTCAAGTATTTTGTATTAAAGTGTCTGTGACAAGCTAGGAAAGAGAGCAGTCACGTATTTTTGCATTAAAAAGTCTGTGACAAGCTAGGAAAGCGAGCAGTCACGTATTTTTGTATTAAAGTGTTCGTGCCAAGCTAGGAAAGCGAGCGATCACGTATTTTTGTATTGAGGGTATCGATTTTTCCTTTTTCTGCTATTTTTCTGTTTAATGTTATTAAAGTGTCTGTGACAAGCTAGGAAAGCGAGCGGTCACGTATTTTTTGCATTAAAGTGTCTGTGACAAGCTAGGAAAGCGAGCAGTCACATATGTTTGTATTAAAGTGTCTGTGACAAGCTAGGAAAGCGAGCAGTCACGTGTTTTTTGCATTAGAATGTCTGTGACAAGCTAGGAAAGCGAGCAGTCACGTATTTGTTGCATTAAAGTGTCTGTGACAAGCTAGGAAAGCGAGTGGTCACGTATTTTTGTATTAAAGTGTCTGTGACAAGCTAGGAAAGCGAGCAGTCACGTATTTTTGTATTAAAGTGTCTGTGACAAGCTAGGAAAGCGAGCAGTCACGTATTTTTGTATTAAAGTGTCTGTGACAAGCTAGGAAAGAGAGCAGTCACGTATTTTTGTATTAAAGTGTCTGTGACAAGCTAGGAAAGCGAGCAGTCACGTATTTTTGTATTAAAGTGTCTGTGACAAGCTAGGAAAGCGAGCAGTCTCGTATGTTTGTATTAAAGTGTTTGTGACAAGCTAGGAAAGCGAGCAGTCACGTATTTTTGTATTAAAGTGTCTGTGACAAGCTAGGAAAGCGAGCAGTCACGTATTTTTGTATTAAAGTGTCTGTGACAAGCTAGGAAAGCGAGCAGTCACGTATTTTTGTATTAAAGTGTCTGTGACGAGCTAGGAAAGCGAGCAGTCACATATTTTTGTATTAAGGTGTCTGTGAAAAGTTAGGAAAGCGAGCAGTCGCGTATTTTTGTATTAAAGTGTCTATGACAAGATAGGAAAGCGAGCAGTCACGTATTTTTGTATTAAAGTGTCTATGACAAGATAGGAAAGCGAGCAGTCTAGTATTTTTGCATTAAAGTGTCTGTGACAAGCTAGGAAAGCGAGCGGTCACGTATTTTTGTATTAAAGTGTCTGTGACAAGCTAGGAAAGCGAGCAGTCACGTAATTTTGTATTAAAGTGTCTGTGACAAGCTAGGAAAGCGAGCAGTCACGTATTTTTGTATTAAAGTGTCTGTGACAAGCTAGGAAAGCGAGCAGTCACGTATATTTGTATTAAAGTGTCTGTGACAAGCTAGGAAAGCGAGCAGTCACGTATTTTTGTATTAAAGTGTCTGTGACAAGCTAGGAAAGCGAGCAGTCACGTATGTTTGTATTAAAGTGTTTGTGACAAGCTAGGAAAGCGAGCAGTCACGTATTTTTTGTATTAAAGTGTCTGTGACAAGCTAGGAAAGCGAGCAGTCACGTATTTTTGTATTAAAGTGTCTGTGACGAGCTAGGAAAGCGAGCAGTCACATATTTTTGTATTAAAGTGTCGGTGAAAAGCTAGGAAAGCGAGCAGTCGCGTATTTTTGTATTAAAGTGTCTATGACAAGATAGGAAAGCGAGCAGTCACGTATTTTTGTATTAAAGTGTCTATGACAAGATAGGAAAGCGAGCAGTCACGTATTTTTGTATTAAAGTGTCTGTGACAAGCTAGGAAAGCGAGCGGTCACGTATTTTTGTATTAAAGTGTCTGTGACAAGCTAGGAAAGCGAGCAGTCACGTAATTTTGTATTAAAGTGTCTGTGACAAGCTAGGAAAGCGAGCAGTCACGTATTTTTGTATTAAAGTGTTTGTGACAAGCTAGGAAAGCGAGCAGTCACGTATATTTGTATTAAAGTGTCTGTGACAAGCTAGGAAAGCGAGCAGTCACGTATTTTTGTATTAAAGTGTCTGTGACAAGCTAGGAAAGCGAGCAGTCACGTATTTTTGTATTAAAGTGTCTGTGACAAGCTAGGAAAGCGAGCAGTCACGTATTTTTGTATTAAAGTGTCTGTGACAAGCTAGGAAAGAGAGCAGTCACGTATTTTTGTATTAAAGTGTCTGTGACAAGCTAGGAAAGCGAGCAGTCACGTATTTTTGTATTAAAGTGTCTGTGACGAGCTAGGAAAGCGAGCAGTCACATATTTTTGTATTAAAGTGTCGGTGAAAAGCTAGGAAAGCGAGCAGTCGCGTATTTTTGTATTAAAGTGTCTATGACAAAATAGGAAAGCGAGCAGTCACGTATTTTTGTATTAAAGTGTCTATGACAAGATAGGAAAGCGAGCAGTCACGTATTTTTGTATTAAAGTGTCTGTGACAAGCTAGGAAAGCGAGCGGTCACGTATTTTTGTATTAAAGTGTCTGTGACAAGCTAGGAAAGCGAGCAGTCACGTAATTTTGTATTAAAGTGTCTGTGACAAGCTAGGAAAGCGAGCAGTCACGTATTTTTGTATTAAAGTGTTTGTGACAAGCTAGGAAAGCGAGCAGTCACGTATATTTGTATTAAAGTGTCTGTGACAAGCTAGGAAAGCGAGCAGTCACGTATTTTTGTATTAAAGTGTCTGTGACAAGCTAGGAAAGCGAGCAGTCACGTATTTTTGTATTAAAGTGTCTGTGACAAGCTAGGAAAGCGAGCAGTCACGTATTTTTGTATTAAAGTGTCTGTGACAAGCTAGGAAAGAGAGCAGTCACGTATTTTTGTATTAAAGTGTCTGTGACAAGCTAGGAAAGCGAGCAGTCACGTATTTTTGTATTAAAGTGTCTGTGACAAGCTAGGAAAGCGAGCAATCACGTATTTTTGTATTAAAGTGTCTGTGACAAGCTAGGAAAGAGAGCAGTCACGTATTTTTATATTAGGGGTACCGATTTTTCCTCTTTCTGCTATTTTTCTGTTAAAGTTTGTAATTCCTCCTACAGAGTGGCATTCTATGGTTTTCATTGTATTACTTCACATACCTGTGTGTATGTATGTATGTATGTATGTATGTATGTATGTATGTATGGATGTATGGTTGTATGGTTGTATGGTTGTATGATTGTATGATTGTATGGATGTATGTATGTATGTATGTATGTATGTATGTATGTATGTATGTATGTATGTATGTATGTATGTATGTATGTATGTATGTATGTATGTATGGATGTATGTATGTATGTATGTATGTATGTATGTATGTATGTATGTATGTATGTATGTATGTATGTATGTATGTATGTATGTATGTATGTATGTATGTATGTATGTATGTATGTATAAACAACATGAAGTGTAGTTTTTAAATATTTACTTTGACAGTAAGTTCCCCAGTTGTCATTTCGTCATGTGCAATACCAGCTAGGGAGTATCTGCAAATAGAAGAATGCCATCAAACCTGGATTATATGACTTTATAACTGCTTTATAGAGGTGGTCACTAAAGTAGGTTTATATACCATAACATAATACAAATAACTGCTTTATAGAGGTGGTCACTAAAGTAGGTTTATCTACCATAACATAATACAAATAACTGCTTTATAGAGGTGGTCACTAAAGTAGGTTTATCTACCATAACATAATACAAGTAACTGCTTTATAGAGATGGTCACTAAAGTAGGTTTATCTACCATAACATAATACAAATAACTGCTTTATAGAAGTGGTCACTAAAGTAGGTTTATCTACCATAACATAATACAAGTAACTGCTTTATGGAGGTGGTCACTAAAATACGTTTATCTACCATAACATAATACAAGTAACTGCTTTATAGAGGTGGTCACTAAAGTAGGTTTATCTACCATAACATAATACAAGTAACTGCTTTATAGAGATGGTCACTAAAGTAGGTTTATCTACCATAACATAATACAAGTAACTGCTTTATAGAGATGGTCACTAAAGTACGTTTATCTACCATAACATAATACAAGTAACTGCTTTATAGAGGTGGTCACTAAAGTAGGTTTATCTACCATAACATAATACAAGTAACTGCTTTATAGAGATGGTCACTAAAGTAGGTTTATCTACCATAACATAATACAAATAACTGCTTTATAGAAGTGGTCACTAAAGTAGGTTTATCTACCATAACATAATACAAGTAACTGCTTTATGGAGGTGGTCACTAAAGTACGTTTATCTACCATAACATAATACAAGTAACTGCTTTATAGAGGTGGTCACTAAAGTAGGTTTATCTACCATAACATAATACAAATAACTGCTTTATAGAAGTGGTCACTAAAGTAGGTTTATCTACCATAACATAATACAAGTAACTGCTTTATGGAGGTGGTCACTAAAGTACGTTTATCTACCATAACATAATACAAGTAACTGCTTGATAGAGGTGGTCACAAAAGTAGGTTTATCTACCATAACATAATACAAGTAACTGCTTTATAGAGGTGGTCACTAAAGTAGGTTTATCTACCATAACATAATACAAGTAACTGCTTTATAGAGGTGGTCACTAAAGTACGTTTATCTACCATAACATTATACAAGTAACTGCTTTATAGAGGCGGTCACTAAAGTAGGTTTATCTACCTTAACATTATACAAGTAACTGCTTTATAGAGGTGGTCACTAAAGAAGGTTTATCTACCATAACATAATACAAATAACTGCTTTATAGAGGCGGTTATTAAATTACGTTTATCTACCATAACATAATACAGGTAACTGCTTTATAGAGATGGTTATTAAGGTACGTTTATCTACCATAACATAATACAAGTAACTGCTTTATAGAGGTGGTCACTAAAGTACGTTTATCTACCATAACATAATACAAGTAACTGCTTTTTAGAGGTGGTCACTAAAGTACGTTTATCTACCATAACATAATACAAGTCACTGCTTTATAGAGGTGGTCACTAAAGAAGGTTTATCTACCATAACATAATACAAGTAACTGCTTTATAGAGGTGGTCACTAAAGTACGTTTATCTACCATAACATAATACAAGTAACTGCTTTATAGAGGTGGTCACTAAAGTAGGTTTATCTACCATAACATAATACAAGTAACTGCTTTATAGAGGTGGTCACTAAAGTACGTTTATCTACCATAACATAATACAAGTAACTGCTTTATAGAGGTGGTCACTAAAGTACGTTTATCTACCATAACATAATACAAGTAACTGTTTTATAGAGGTGGTCACTAAAGTAGTTTATCTACCATAACATAATACAAGTAACTGCTTTATAGAAGTGGTCACTAAAGTAGGTTTATCTACCATAACATAATACAAGTAACTGCTTTATGGAGGTGGTCACTAAAGTACGTTTATCTACCATAACATAATACAAGTAACTGCTTGATAGAGGTGGTCACAAAAGTAGGTTTATCTACCATAACATAATACAAGTAACTGCTTTATAGAGGTGGTCACTAAAGTAGGTTTATCTACCATAACATAATACAAGTAACTGCTCTATAGAGGTGGTCACTAAAGTACGTTTATCTACCATAACATTATACAAGTAACTGCTTTATAGAGGCGGTCACTAAAGTAGGTTTATCTACCTTAACATTATACAAGTAACTGCTTTATAGAGGTGGTCACTAAAGAAGGTTTATCTACCATAACATAATACAAATAACTGCTTTATAGAGGCGGTTATTAAATTACGTTTATCTACCATAACATAATACAGGTAACTGCTTTATAGAGGTGGTTATTAAGGTACGTTTATCTACCATAACATAATACAAGTAACTGCTTTATAGAGGTGGTCACTAAAGTACGTTTATCTACCATAACATAATACAAGTAACTGCTTTTTAGAGGTGGTCACTAAAGTAGGTTTATCTACCATAACATAATACAAGTCACTGCTTTATAGAGGTGGTCACTAAAGAAGGTGTAACTACCATAACATAATACAAGTAACTGCTTTATAGAGGTGGTCACTAAAGTAGGTTTATCTACCATAACATAATACAAGTAACTGCTTTATAGAGGTGGTCACTAAAGAAGGTTTATCTACCATAACATAATACAAGTAACTGCTTTATAGAGGTGGTCACTAAAGAAGGTTTATCTACCATAACATAATACAAGTAACTGCTTTATAGAGGTGGTTATTAAAGTAGGTTTATCTACCATAACATAATACAAATAACTGTTTTATAGAGGTGGTCACTAAAGAAGGTTTATATACCATAACATAATACAAGTAACTGCTTTATAGAGGTGGTCACTAAAGTAGATTTATCTACCTTAGCATAATAAAAGTAACTGCTTTATAGAGGTGGTTATTAAAGTAGGTTTATCTACCATAACATAATACAAGTAACTGCTTTATAGAGGTGGTTATTAACGTAGGTTTATCTACCATAACATAATACAAGTAACTGCTTTATAGATGTGGTTATTAAAGTACGTTTATCTACCATAACATAATACAAGTAACTGCTTTATAGAGGTGGTTATTAAAGTAGGTTTATCTACCATAACATATTACAAGTAACTGCTTTATAGAGGTGGTCACTAAAGTAGGTTTATCTACCATAACATAATACAAGTAACTGCTTGATAGAGGTGGTCACTAAAGTAGGTTTATCTACCATAACATAATACAAGTAACTGCTTTATAGAGGCGGTCACTAAAGTAGGTTTATCTACCATAGCATAATACAAGTAACTGCTTTATAGAGGTGGTCACTAAAGTAGATTGATCTACCATAACATAATACAAGTAACTGTTTTATAGAGGTGGTTATTATAGTAGGTTTATCTACCATAACATAATACAAGTAACTGCTTTATAGAGGTGGTCACTAAAGTAGGTTTATCTACCATAACATAATACAAGTAACTGCTTTATAGAGGTGGTTATTAACGTAGGTTTATCTACCATAACATAATACAAGTAACTGCTTTATAGATGTGGTTATTAAAGTAGGTTTATCCACCATAACATAATACAAGTAACTGCTTTATAGAGGTGGTTATTAAAGTAGATTTATCTACCATAACATATTACAAGTAACTGCTTTATAGAGGTGGTCACAAAAGTAGGTTTATCTACCATAACATAATACAAGTAACTGCTTTATAGAGGCGGTCACTAAAGTAGGTTTATCTACCATAGCATAATACAAGTAACTGCTTTATAGAGGTGGTCACTAAAGTAGATTGATCTACCATAACATAATACAAGTAACTGCTTTATAGAGGTGGTTATTATAGTAGGTTTATCTACCATAACATAATACAAGTAACTGCTTTATAGAGGTGGTTACTAAAGTAGGTTTATCTACCATAACATAATACAAGTAACTGCTTTATAGAGGTGGTTATTAAAGTAGGTTTATCTACCATAACATAATACAAGTAACTGCTTTATAGAGGTGGTTATTAAAGTAGGTTTATCTACCATAGCATAATACAAGTAACTGCTTTATAGAGGTGGTCACGAAAGCAGGTTTATCTACCATAACATAATAAAAGTAACTGCTTTATAGAGGTGGTCACTAAAGTAGGTTTATCTACAATAACATAATACAAGTAACTGCGTTATAGAGGTGGTTACCAAAGTAGGTTTATCTACCATAACATAATAGAAGTAACTACTTAATAGAGGTGGTCACTAAAGTAAGCTTATCTATCATAACATAATACAAGTAACTGCTTTATAGAGGTGGTTATTAAAGTAGGTTTATCTACCATAACATAATACAAGTAACTACTTTATAGAGGTGGTCACTAAAGAAGTTTTATCTACCATAACATAATACAAGTAACTGCTTTATAGAGGTGGTCACTAAAGTAGGTTTATCTACCATAACATAATACAAGTAACTGCTTTATAGAGGTGGTCACTAAAGTAGGTTTATCTACCATAACATAATACAAGTAACTGTTTTATAGAGGTGGTCACTAAAGCAGGTTTATCTACCATAACATAATACAAGTAACTACTTTATAGAGGTGGTTACTAAAGTAGGTTTATCTACCATAACATAATACAAGTAACTACTTTATAGAGGTGGTCACTAAAGTAAGTTTATCAACCATAACATAATACAGGTAACTGCTTTATATAGGTGGTTATTAAAGTAGGTTTATCTACCATAACATAATACAAGTAACTGCTTTATAGATGTGGTTATTAAAGTAGGTTTATCTACCATAACATAATACAAGTAACTGCTTTATAGAGGTGGTTATTAAAGTAGGTTTATCTACCATAACATAATACAAGTAACTGCTTTGTAGAGGTGGTTATTAAAGTAGGTTTATCTACCATAACATAATACAAGTAACTGCTTTATAGAGGTGGTTATTAAAGTAGGTTTATCTACCATAACACAATACAAGTAACTGCTTTATAGAGGTGGTTTTTAGGGTAGGTTTATCTACCATAACATAATACAAGTAACTGCTTTATAGAGGTGGTTATTAAAGTAGATGTATCTACCATAACATAATACAAGTAATTGCTTTATAGAGGTGATCTCTAAATTAGGTTTATCTACCATAACATAATACAAGTAATTGCTTTATAGAGGTGGTCACTAAAGTAGGTTTATCTACCATAACATAATACAAGTAACTGATTTATAGAGGTGGTTATTAAAGTAGGTTTATCTACCATAGCATAATACAAGTAACTGATTTATAGAGGTGGTTATTAAAGTAGGTTTATCTACCATAACATAATACAAGTAACTGATTTATAGAGGTGGTTATTAAAGAAGGTTTATCTACCATAACATAATACAAGTAACTGCTTTATAGAGGTGGTCACTAAAGTAGGTTTATCTACCATAACATAATACAAGTAACTGATTTATAGAGGTGGTTATTAAAGTAGGTTTATCTACCATAACATAATACAAGTAACTGCTTTATAGAGGTGGTTATTAAAGTAGGTTTATCTACCATAACATAATACAAGTAACTGCTTTATAGAGGTGGTTATTAAAGTAGGTTTATCTACCATAACATAATACAAGTAACTGCTTTATAGAGGTGGTTATTAAAGTAGATGTATCTACCATAACATAATACAAGTAATTGCTTTATAGAGGTGATCTCTAAAGTAGGTTTATCTACCATAACATAATACAAGTAATTGCTTTATAGAGGTGGTCACTAAAGTAGGTTTATCTACCATAACATAATACAAGTAACTGATTTATAGAGGTGGTTATTAAAGTAGGTTTATCTACCATAGCATAATACAAGTAACTGATTTATAGAGGTGGTTATTAAAGTAGGTTTATCTACCATAACATAATACAAGTAACTGATTTATAGAGGTGGTTATTAAAGAAGGTTTATCTACCATAACATAATACAAGTAACTGCTTTATAGAGGTGGTCACTAAAGTAGGTTTATCTACCATAACATAATACAAGTAACTGATTTATAGAGGTGGTTATTAAAGTAGGTTTATCTACCATAACATAATACAAGTAACTGCTTTATAGAGGTGGTTATTAAAGTAGGTTTATCTACCATAACATAATACAAGTAACTGCTTTATAGAGGTGGTTATTAAAGTAGGTTTATCTACCATAACATAATACAAGTAACTGCTTTATAGAGGTGGTTATTAAAGTAGGTTTATCTACCATAACATAATACAAGTAACTGCTTTATAGGGGTGGTTATTAGGGTAGGTTTATCTACCATAACATAATACAAGTAACTGCTTTATAGAGGTGGTTATTAAAGTAGATGTATCTACCATAACATAATACAAGTAACTGATTTATAGAGGTGGTTATTAAAGAAGGTTTATCTACCATTACTAAAAAAAATAATTGTAAATCATACAAAACACAACACTAACAAAGAAGGAGAACTACTTAAGTCTAGAAAGGTCAGGTGTGGGTTCATGTACATTACCATTGTTATTTAGAACTAGGTACTATATAATGTCAGCCATTTTTGTATGGATACCGGACGAGAGTATCTGTAATAAATTGAAAACCAAAGCATACTGTCGGCACATCATTATGTTATCTCTAAAGACTTGGGAATTGCCAGTCCGTCTATCCGTAGTGCATTAAACAGTTGCATCTAGTATTTGGGCACATCAAAGTAGTTTGACGCCGCCACTTGTACTGAAGTACCTGTGTCAAAGTAGACAAGTGAGCCTTCCTGTGTTTTTGTGCTAGGGGTAACTACTTTCCCCTCTCTATGTTTTTGTGTTAAGAGTAACTACTTTCACCTTTCTATGTTTTTGTGATAGGGATAATTACTTTCCCCTTCCTGTGTTTTTGTGTTAGGGGTAACTACTTTCCTCTTTCTATGTTTTTATGTTAGGGGTAACTACTTTCCCCTTTCTATGTTTTTGTGTTAGGGGTAACTACTTTCCCCTTTCTATGTTTTTGTGTTAGGGGTAACTACTTTCATCTTTCTATGTTTTTGTGTTAGGGGTAACTACTTTCACCTTTCTATGTTTTTGTGTTAGGGGTAACTAATTTCCTATTTCTATGTTTTTGTGATAGGGGTAACTACTTTCCCCCTCCTGTGTTTTTGTGTTAGGGGTAACTACTTTCCCCTTTCTATGTTTTTGTGTTAGGGGTAACTACTTTCCCCTTTCTATGTTTTTGTGTTAGGGGTAACTACTTTCCCCTTTCTCTGTTTTTATGTTAGGGGTAACTTCTTTCCCCTTTCTATGTTTTTGTGCTAGGGGTAACTACTTTCCCCTTTCTGTGTTTTTGTGTTAGGGGTAACTACTTTCCCCTTTCTATGTTTTTGTGTTAGGGGTAACTACTTTCCCCTTTCTATGTTTTTTGTGTTAGGGGTAACTACTTTCCCCTTTCTATGTTTTTGTGTTAGGGGTAACTACTTTCCCCTTTCTATGTTTTTTGTGTTAGGGGTAACTACTTTCCCCTTTCTATGTTTTTGTGTTAGGGGTAACTTCTTTCCCCTTTCTATGTTTTTGTGTTAGGGGTAACTACTTTCCCCTTTCTATGTATTTGTGTTAGGGGTAACTACTTTCACCTTTCTATGTTTTTGTGATAGGGGTAACTACTTTCCCCTTCCTGTGTTTTTGTGTTAGGGGTAACTACTTTCACCTTTCTATGTTTTTGTGTTGGGGGTAACTACTTTCACCTTTCTATGTTTTTATGATAGGGGTAACTACTTTCACCTTTCTATGTTTTTGTGTTAGGGGTAACTAATTTCCAATTTCTATGTTTTTGTGATAGGGGTAATTACTTTCCCCCTCATGTGTTTTTGTGTTAGGGGTAACTACTTTCCCCTTTCTATGTTTTTGTGTTAGGGGTAACTACTTTCCACTTTCTATGTTTTTGTGTTAGGGGTAACTACTTTCCCCTTTCTATGTTTTTATGTTAGGGGTAACTACTTTCCCCTTTCTATGTTTTTGTGCTAGGGGTAACTACTTTCCCCTTTCTGTGTTTTTGTGTTAGGGGTAACTACTTTCCCCTTTCTTTGTTTTTGTGTTAGGGGTAACTACTTTCCCCTTTCTATGTTTTTTGTGTTAGGGGTAACTACTTTCCCCTTTCTATGTTTTTGTGTTAGGGGTAACTGCTTTCCCCTTTCTATGTTTTTGTGTTAGGAGTAACTACTTTTCCCTTTCTATCATATTCGTAATGGAAAATTCGAACTGCTCCAACGATGCGGTATTTTTGTTTTTTGTTTTGTTACTTCACATACATGTATTTATGAAAACATAGTGTAAGCTTTCTTTACTAACTTCACATAAATATATGTATAGAAAACAGGTAGTGTAGGTTTTATTTACTTACCTTGACACTTAGTTCCCCCGTAGCCCGTTGGGCATATGCAATACCAGCTAGACCCAGATACCTTACAAGTACCGCCATATTCACATCTAATGCCGTAACAGGGAGTATCTGCAAGTAGAAGAATGCCATCAAACCTGGATCATATGACCTTCAAAGGCAATACTTTGGAAAAATCACATAATACATGTAGTTTCTTAATACATGTTTAATGAATATGAACTTTACTGTAAAAGTAAATTAAACTTACGATAACATAATACAAGTAACTGCTTTATAGAGGTGGTCACTAAAGAAGGTTTATATACCATAACATAATACAAGTAAATGCTTTTTAGAGGTGGTCACTAAAGAAGATTTATCTACCATAACATAATACAAGTAACTGCTTTATAGAGGTGGTCACTAAAGAAGATTTATCCACCATAATATAATACAAGTAACTGCTTTATAGAGGTGGTCACTAAAGTAGATTTATCTACCATAACATAATACAAATAACTGTTTTATAGAGGTGGTCACTAAAGAAGATTTATCTACCATAACATAATACAAGTAACTGATTTATAGAGGTGGTTATTAAAGAAGGTTTATCTACCATAACATAATACAAGTAACTGCTTTATAGAGGTGGTCACTAAAGTAGGTTTATCTACCATAACATAATACAAGTAACTGATTTATAGAGGTGGTTATTAAAGTAGGTTTATCTACCATAACATAATACAAGTAACTGCTTTATAGAGGTGGTTATTAAAGTAGGTTTATCTACCATAACATAATACAAGTAACTGCTTTATAGAGGTGGTTATTAAAGTAGGTTTATCTACCATAACATAATACAAGTAACTGCTTTATAGAGGTGGTTATTAAAGTAGGTTTATCTACCATAACATAATACAAGTAACTGCTTTATAGGGGTGGTTATTAGGGTAGGTTTATCTACCATAACATAATACAAGTAACTGCTTTATAGAGGTGGTTATTAAAGTAGATGTATCTACCATAACATAATACAAGTAACTGATTTATAGAGGTGGTTATTAAAGAAGGTTTATCTACCATTACTAAAAAAAATAATTGTAAATCATACAAAACACAACACTAACAAAGAAGGAGAACTACTTAAGTCTAGAAAGGTCAGGAGTGGGTTCATGTACATTACCATTGTTATTTAGAACTAGGTACTATATAATGTCAGCCATTTTTGTATGGATACCGGACGAGAGTATCTGTAATAAATTGAAAACCAAAGCATACTGTCGGCACATCATTATGTTATCTCTAAAGACTTGGGAATTGCCAGTCCGTCTATCCGTAGTGCATTAAACAGTTGCATCTAGTATTTGGGCACATCAAAGTAGTTTGACGCCGCCACTTGTACTGAAGTACCTGTGTCAAAGTAGACAAGTGAGCCTTCCTGTGTTTTTGTGCTAGGGGTAACTACTTTCCCCTCTCTATGTTTTTGTGTTAAGAGTAACTACTTTCACCTTTCTATGTTTTTGTGATAGGGATAATTACTTTCCCCTTCCTGTGTTTTTGTGTTAGGGGTAACTACTTTCCTCTTTCTATGTTT